>CM061920.1:371031399-371252057 GCA_031002005.1 Vandiemenella viatica
TTTCGAAACAGTGGTGGTAGAATTTTATAATTAACAACGTGAAAGACATTAATTTCTAGATTCACTATGCATTCATACCAACTCAAAGACTAACGCATAAACCGTAGAGATGTCATGCTTCAAATTCAAGCAAATACTAACAACTTCCAAAGTGTTTCAGCATCCTGTTTTCACAAATCTCGAGTCATCTTTTTCCAACAACTGTAAGAATAAATAATGCACTCTGCATTCATTTGGGAAATAAGCCCTAGCAACTGTTTGTCCGAAATACCTAGACAGAATAACTTTTATAAACAAGTAATAAACTGATTCGTAAACACCACGTGGTTTACAATCTAATAACACTGCATCAAATGCAGAGCCAAATGATTCTGATTATTTCGATCCTTAAACATATTTATAATAGCCATCAATTAATTCAAATTTTGGCACTTACAGTACTTTAATGTTACCTTTTAACATGATTTCCGAAACCACGTAAAATCAACGTCCGCTCATTTCGGGAACCAGAGACACTGAGACAGACAGATTTATTACTTCCATTCCAGAGACGGTTCATTTCAGACACTCAAAGATGCATACGCACGCGGATAACTCCATGGAGGAAGGAATTATATGGAGGAGAAGTGAGCTTAAATCGGTGAAGCAAGCACTAAACTCTCCCGCATGGTGGCAGCACCGGCAGCGACCATATGGCGCTTCCCAACAATTAAGGTGTTCACATTGTGGTAGAGGCAGTGATTATTTCATTTAGTATTGTGTATAAGTGTTTAAAAATGCCAGCTTGTGTTGCGTACGGTTGCACAAATAGGCCAGACAGGAATGAACCTGGAATATCATTTCATAAGTAAGTTGAATTGTAATTATCGTTGTTGAAGTGAGTGGTAGACACCGCAAACTTTGCAGCACGTCTATAAATATTTAGTCATAGCTCTCAATGGGATGACTTTGTTCTCAAATTTTTCTTGGTGTAGTGTAGAAAATCAGCAAACCTTGCTATTTTGCACATAATAGACTAGCATTATTTTTTAACGAGTGTTTAAAATGAGATTTAAAGGGGCGTGTTTTACTTCGTGATTCAGTGAATTTACTATTACGATTTCTTTCGTCACATTCGTGGTCGGACTTGGGAGGAAACTGTAATTCTTTTTCCTCTTCAATAATTCGATGATGTCTTGATGTAAAATTTATAATATGTTCTGGAGCATGATTAACAATTTTTCCAGGAGTATACAATTACCATTGTTTGCATATTTCACTTCACATTTCAAGAGTAGTTTTTTTTTTATAAGCTGCTTTAAAGTGTATGGGCAGTGGGATTGTTTGAATTCCTCCCCCCCCTCCACCCCCCAAAGATCTGATACATTGTAAAAATATTTCAAAGTGATCCTGACTAAATTTATATGCTAATATATATTTTAAGATTTTTTGATCAATAACTAAGGAATTAAAGAAATACTTCAAACATGAATCAGAAAACCTAAGAATCCAGTGCTCCTACTGCTGTCAAGTATTATCTTGCCATATGATGACACTTTCAAATTACATATATAACTTTCTGTTTCAATCAATCTTGTATCACTGTTTCCTAATTACACTTGGATATTATGGAGCGTGTGCTCCATTGAAATTAAATAAAATAATAATACCCTTAGTCTTTTTTGTGGCTGTAGATGTTTTGGCAAATAAAATTCTATTAAAATAATTTTTAACAGACTTTTTTTTCCTTAATTTCTAATGTTTATAGATAGCATCAATTGAGATACATACATAAGAGAGCGTGCATAAACCACATAGCTCCAATTTGGCCTCCTGTGAACCACTATCCCTCCCCAAGTAGACCAACTTGGCTTTTGCCTCCACCCCCCTTCCCCCCCCCCCCCCTCACCCAGCAAGTAGGTTTTTTTTTCCCCTTTTGATTCCAGAAGACATTTTGCACTGTTTTCTCTTGTCAGACTATTATAAATTACATAAGGAGATAATTAGCTGAGGGAAATAAATAGGTTTAATTCTAGATCATGATACTGCTACAACTACTTTAGGCCTACTACCAGTACAGGGATCTAGCTTTTTTTTTAATTATTCCTAGCAGTTGAGGTTAGGTTGAAATACAGCCTGGACCAGAAGAAAAATGTCATAAAAGTGGTACGGATAATTCTTTGATAGCTGCGTGCGGCAGAAAGGTGCTATAGCGGTATCGCCATCTAGAATTAAACCAATAAATATTCACATGCTGTTGTGAATTCCATTCCTCATTTTAACTGTGACAAATTTTATGAAAGGATAGCTACGTGGCCTGGCTTGGAATCCCCCCCCCTCTCCCTACATAGCTCAACGTAGCCTTCCAGCACCCCCCCCCCCCCGGACCAGGCCGTGTAGTTTGTGCACGGTCCCTACCTTTAACCACATGTTAATTCATTATTAATAATGTGAAGTAAAGGAAAATAATGAATCAAATTCTGTGTCATAAAGTTGCTTGTACATTCCTGTAATAGCAACAATTGTGAAACGGCTCTTTTATTTTTAAAGGTAATAATAAAGCCTCTGCCCTTTTTAAACAGAAGTTGAAGTAGAGTTCTTCTAGCGTGATAAGTTATTTTGTTGAAAAAAGTATAGGCTTGTTCAGACAGTGACTCATCATCGCATTTATGATTGGAGCACACTTGCTTGAAGTTACTTAAAAGAACACCGCATGATGCCAACCATACATTATAGTAAAGTATCACTCTTTACTTTTTGTTGATACACTTTATACTAACTATAAATTATGCGGAAACATTTTATTTCTGGTACCAGCCTACAAAATGACTGGGTTGCTCATCCCTAGAGTGGGTCCTCTTACTTTTTTCTGGTCTAGGACACATTTCAGACTAACCACAAGTGGTAGTAATAAAACTGAAATATCCATTCTGCATGTCAACCATGTAATCATTGTGGCTTTGACAGAATTAATTTTTGGTCCAGCCTGCATCCAAACCTAAACCCCTCAATTTGGTTGTTGTATATCCCCCAAACTAAGCAAGATATCGAAAACATTTATTCCTTATTATCGAGTTTTTTCGTCGTGTTACATAAGAATCCATCATTAAATTTGACTTTTGCGAAATTTTTCTTCTGCATTTCAACTCAAGACACCTCACTTTTGAGACAGTATATCTCGAGAACTAGGTGAAATATCGAAAAATTTTACTCTTTATTTTTTATTTGTCTCGTCTTTTTAAATAAAAATTCATCATAAAATTTGACTTTGAATAATTTTTTCTTCTGAATTTCAACCAAAACCATTTCACATTTGAGACAGAATATCTCGAAAACTAAGCAGGATATCAAAAAATTTTATTCTTCATTTTTTATTTGTCTCATCGAGTTACATAATAATCCATCACCAGATTGTGGCGTCACGTTTATCCTAGAGTCCCCTTGAGGTGTTTAACCATACTCCCCGTGTTTGTTGGGAAGCGGTCAAGTCCCCACCACTCCGGCCATGCCCCCCCACTCCTCCGCCGGCCTGCTTCACTTCCATGCGTGGCAAAGGTCTCTTGCGTCGTCTCCATATTATTCCTTCCTCCATGGAAGATATTAGCCATGGAAGAAGGAATATATTCCTTCCTCCATGGCCATGAGAGCTAAAATTATTCTTTGACAAGTAACATGCAAAGAAAATAATAGAATAATAGATCATCATCATGGATGTTTTATTCCAGTGTGTCGGATATGGTGATGAACAAACATCTTCCATAAGCTGCAATCTCTTGCTCCCAACCTGGACCGCTATTAAACAGATCTTCAATAAGCTCCCAATACATATTCAGTGTCTAGGAGGTGATAAGATTAAATTTAGAAAAAAAAAATTATAGAATTTTTCATTGACAATCTGTTGAACAATTTATTTATAAGGTGTCTACAAAATAACTGCCAGTAGTTTGTGTAAATTTAGCAGACACAATTCATGTACCATGTATGCTATGACTGTACATCTTCAGATATATGAATTATTTTGTTATGCAATTGTTTAAATGTAGATTGACAACTTTACACAGTGCCAGTCTCTTACATTGGGATTAATGGAAAATGAATGTATTGTATTTTACTTGTTTCATCCAAATATATCTTGATTATTCATCTTGGTCTCCTGTTAATTACAGATTTTTTTTCAATCATGCCATAGATAGCCTATTCGGATCCACATTCAACATGTGAAAAATAACAATTTAGTATTGATTGCATTAAAATGTCTAGCAGGTGTTCTTTTTTTTGTTTTAGTTCAAGCTGGACTGATTCGCTTCTTATTTTATTCCGCCTGGCCTTTTGAATACTTGACGTGAAGAAATTTATTTCAGTGGCTTGAGTCGGACTGTTGTTGTACCAAACTGTCTAAGAAGCACACCTATAGAAATTTGTATTCATTTTAATCCTACTGCAAGTTTCTAAGAATTTTTCTATTATTAGCTGACATAACTAAGGATTGCAATCCCGCAGTGTTTTCAATCCCGCGGGATCCGCGCGGGATTTGCGCCAATCCCGCGGGATCCCGCAGGATCCGTGCGGGATTGGTACAAACAGTTTTTTAACGCATATATTCAAAACATAGTTACTTAAAACATTAATAAATTAAGTAATAATTAAATTAATAAATAATTTTTAATATTAAATGATAAAAATTAACAGTTAACAATATTTTGATTAGCAAAATGATATTAAAACTTTTTAGCATGTCTTAAGTGTATTTCGAGGTTTTACATTTTTGTTTTTTAATCTAAACCAATTTTTAAATAAATAATAAAAATGGAAAATATTGAGTCTTAGGTCATATTATGTGCTTTACAATTCATCACAAAAGTTTAAAAACATGGTTTGCTAAATGACCAAGTTACCAGAGTTTTTGTTTTTTTTTAATTCTAAATAAACGTTCCATAACACCGAGAAAAGCATTCTATTTCACAAAGTGAATATACTCTGTAAAGTGTAGACTTGGCTCAGAACAAGATTTCATAACTTTTTGTCACTGCACAAGCACGAGACTTGGCCTTTTTTTTTGCGTGATTCATTACTATATCTCCTGATTCCTTGATTGATATTACAGTTGATTCAATGTTATTAAAAGAAACTACTCACCAACACGTAAACTGTCAAGTATTTCAGATTTACTTATGTGGCATAACGACATCTTTAGAGTGGAAATTATTATTTTTTAGTAAGAAAGGAGACTTTCTCGCGGAATGATTGCAGTGAAGTCCTCATAGCTTGTATCTCCGGATTTCATTGCAAACACACGAAATTACACACGTGAGGAAGACAGCGGAGGCAGTCGTCGAAGTATGGTGTTCCTACAACACAATTCGTCGATACACCCGTGAATGTTTCATTATATCTTATTTTACCTTTAGTCGAAATAATAACAAGGAGAAGAGAGATTAATCGAAAGCCAGAGCGGCACATGTAAGCAGGTGGCTTTCGTCAAAGAAACCCATTGAGGCAGCGGCCAAAACAACAATAAGTCAAAGGATATACACTATCATTTTGATAGCTGTTAAATAAATAGGTACGCGATCGTTAAAATTACGATAACATTAGTTTCATATCAACGAATAATCAAATTTTCAGCCGCAAATTAGGAAACTGTCGCAATTACTTTATCTGCAAATACAGAAAATGGGAATAATGAAACCGTAAATAAATAGCTGTAACCGTGTAGTTCAGATAACGTGTGCGACACTTAAAAAATAATTATATAGTTAGAAAATCGTACTAAATACGCACCATAACTCAAATTACATAAATGTGTACTCGAAACAAACGTAAGTTTTGATGAATAAATAAAAGTGTATTTATTTACTTACGAATGACGAAGGTTGACAAAAACAAACGCTTGTACATATGAGTCAAATGCCAACTGGAAGGGTACAGCAAACAGTGCAAAATATCCGACAGAGACCGAGTGGGGCAGCGAGTCACGCAGACTGACAAGCGTTTTTGCCGGATTTTGCGGATTGCGGATCCGCTTAATTTTGTGCGGGATCCGCCAGACTGTCTAATGATGCGGGATCCCGCGAGATTGCGGGATCCCGCTTTGCTGGATTGCAATCCCTAGACATAACATTGCCAAGACATTTAAATTTGGGACAGTATTAATTTAATGTAAATATGACGGAGTACATGCTACAATTAAAATTTCCCAACACACCCTTTTCACCTTTTCTAACTAAATTTTACCTACAATTCCTTGAGTTTAATTACCCCATCCACCTATATCTACCTGTTGCGAATTTTAATTTCATCTTCTGTCAGCGTGTATGAAAAACTACTCAGCACCTTCCTTGGTATTATATTTCGATTTCTGACTCCTTAACGAATATCTCAAATCGAATACCAGCTCTTCCTTAACATGTACATAATTTCTCATTGTTCTACCAATATTCTTTCTAGTCTCATCATCAATATACGCCACGTGCACTGCAAACATTCTCTTCATCCTCCTTTAGCATATCAGTTACTGATCGTTATCTCCAGTAACTTCTACAAACAAATATAGTTGCCATTCTTTGAACCCATTCTGACTCATATATTTGAACCCAAAGTGCGAGTTCCACATTCCAACACCATATTGTTATAATATGCTAAAAAGCTGTTTGATTAAACTGCTTATTTTTCTGCAAATTATTAATCAAACTAGCCTCAAAGCCCGTCAAAAATGACGGGTTTGACGAAGTGTTAGGGTGATATATTTTTCTGCAATTGCTTAACAAAATAGAATTGTTATAAAATAAAGGTCATTGTAATTTCTCGTCACTTGTGCTGTAGCAAAAAGCTTCAGTTGTCAACTTGGTCCACGTTGCATTCCAGCCCAACCACAAACTCGGCCAATTTTGCCGTTAGAGAAGCAAAGTTTCAATCACACGTGAATTAATACATTCCCTGTGTTATAATATGATATCGAAATAAAATTGTATTTAGCTTAGTATCTAAGCTGTCCATGGATATTGCATATTCTCTGTGGTGAATAAAACAGAAGATGTTTGTTGCATTCTTGCTTAACCATTAAACGGACGTGTTTTAATAGGTTATGGGGCCAGATCTGTGACCCAGAGCTATTTTCTTCGTTATTCTAGTAAGCAGAATACGGAAAAGTCGTAATCTTATAAATAAATATTACTTGCTTGAAGATGGCTCCGAATTTTGTAGTTAACGTGACTAAGCTTAAAGGCAAACTACGGTGTGTGGGCTATTGCAGTGGAGAATATGACGGTGTTGGAAGACATGTCCGGCTTAATAAAGGAAGAAGAAAGTACCATCACCACAGCCGCTGATGATGCAAAGGCGAAAGCGAAGCTGATTATTGCAATTGATCGAGCATTGTATGTGCATATAAAGCAAGCTAAAACAACGATGGAGCTATGGGCGCAGCTTAAAACTATGTTTGACTATTCCGGGTTTACACGAAGAATAACCTTACTTCATCTTCTTATATCAATCAGACTTGATAATTGTGATTCAATGACGTCGTATAGGACGGATATTATTGAGACATCGCAAAGATTAAGTGGAACTGAATTTGATATAAGCGAGGAATGGATTGGCTCGTTTTGGCAGGTTTACCAGAACGATTTTCACCTATGATCATGGCGATTGAATATTCCGGCATTCCTATTATGGCGGATGATATCAAGACAAAATTGATCGACATGGAAATGTCAGATTCGAATGAATCAGAGACAAAAACCGCTTTCGCTTCCAAAGGTTGACTGAACCATAGAAGCAAGTCTGCCAACAGACAGAACAAAAGTGGAAACTATGTCGCGGAAAATTCAAATATCGAATCGACAAAAAATAAATCCATGTCCATTGCTGGTGAAATCAGATGAACCTAAGCAATCCAATATGTGTTTAGTGTTGTTTTTCTATCTGGCCAGTTTGGTAAACAAGATTGGTATATTGAATCCGGTGCAAGTTCTCATTTGACGCCGAATGAACATTGAATAAAAAATGCATTATATTCGTCAAGTTAACCAGAAGTTATTATCGCTGATAAAACCAAAGTACCTGTACTGTGTATCGGCGATGGGCTGGCATTACCATGGAGGTAGGAATCATGGAGGAATTTCCTTCCTCCATGGTAGGAATAGAGGGGAGACCAGGTGTCGCTTAAACTGTGAAGTAGCCTGTCTCCGGAGCCGCCATCTTCGTGAGTTAAAAACATTGGTCTGTTTTTCTTAAATTCTAATGTTTGTAGGTTATATCAATTAGGTTATTTATAAATGTGACTCCAAAAGACTTCATTTTTAGTAATACGATGATTACAAACGAAGAAATTCTTCCGTTTTGTATACATTCCTTGTGTTTCTTGACCCTACCGATATGGCGACCTCCTACCCCACCGCTCTCCACTCGTCGTCACGTCGTTGTATGGAGAAGGTCCCTTACGTGTCTCCTCTCTTTTCTTTGCTCCATGGGCATTACACTGTAAAAGATCTTTGTCAAAGATCTTTTGATAAAAGATATTTTATAAAATATTTTACAGTGTAATGGGGCATATTTTATAAAAGATTTCTTTTATAAAATTTCTTTTATAAAATGTAAGACGTTGGCATTACATTTTATAAAAGATTTCACCAACGTGCATATGTAAACAAAGAAAATGGCGTAAGGAACGTTACCAAAGTTGGTTATGACTGTCGAATCCACGAAAATTTTTATTTCTGAGTATGAACAGAAGGAAATGTTGTAAACTCAGAAACATATAGACTATAAGATTAGGAATAAAGAGGTGAACACTTACGAAAAGTTAATTAGTGCTATGATAGAAGGCTGTACTGTAGAAGACGTAAAAAGATAAAATGTGTTAAGAAATTAGTATTTGACAGTTTTCTGGAATAATAACAGAAGTAATGCGCAGACCAATGCGTATGCTATATTGCAGAATGTTGTAGATCCGTCACCATCAATCGAGTACAACCCATGGCACATACACGGAAAAAAAAACAATAGAATATATGGGGAAATAATTCTCATGTAGAAATTTATGAAAATATTGTGGTAAGAATTTATTGGACGTATATTTCAGCATCAACAATAATTTTTATAATTTGGCATGTACTCACATTGCAGCTCATTCACTGAACTGTGATGAACTCCTATCATATCGAGTCTCGTAATCCACGGTCTAACCTAAATATGTTTACTTCTCTTCTTTATCTTCAATAAAATGCATATGGTGACAGTTGCACAATCTGGGTCTGCAAAAGCTTACAAGTTTACTCCATTCATTTCAGAGAACTATGA
The DNA here is from genome assembly GCA_031002005.1 of Vandiemenella viatica. NCBI lineage: Eukaryota > Metazoa > Arthropoda > Insecta > Orthoptera > Morabidae > Vandiemenella > Vandiemenella viatica. The sequence continues at coordinate 371,040,679 of CM061920.1, forward strand.
CGAAAAATTTTATATAGTGTAATGGGACTGAAAAAATCTCATAAAATATCTTTGATAAAATAAATATGATAAAATGTTTTATAAAACATCTTGGACAAAAGATCTTTTACAGTGTAATGCCGGCCATGTGGAAATAACTACAGATTGTGGTTACGATATTACTGTGAAAAATGCATTGTGCGTGCCAAGTCTGACGACTAACCTCTTACCAGTGAGTGAACTCACAAAGAACGGTAATAAAGTTCATTTCGATTCACTTGTTTCGTATACAATATGAACGGTGAATTGGTGGCTATAGGGTAAATTATTTGTGGTATTTACAAGTTGAAGGTAAAACACAACATGAAAAGTGAGCACAGTTTATTGCCTGCTCCTGTGTTAAATGATGCTTATACGTGGCACCGAAGACTCGGTCATATAAATAGCACAAATATCATATATATTATTTCTATAAGGTATTTTTTTGTCACAAGCCTATATCTTCCTTCTACTTAACCGAATCAATGAATGAAGGTGTCATTTTAAAGCTTATGGTCTCCACTTTGGTTAAATCGTATTTGAAGCAAGAAAGTTTTCGGTATTCGACCCTTAAAGGTCAAAATTGTAAATTTTTCTAAAATGCTGTTTTCTGTTTTACGAGTTATTTATCTCCCTGGATACGTTTATGAAATCGTTTAATGTAGTATCATTTTAAAGATTAAGATCTCCGCTTTAGTGAAGTCATATATTAAGACAGATATTTTTCGGAATTCGACCCTTAAAGGGCAAAAGTATCAATATTTTTGGCAATGCGTAATTGTGTCACGAGCGATTTATCTCTCTTAATATCTAACCGATATAGCTAAATGAAGTATCATATTAAAGATCGAGGTCTCCGCCGTGGTAACATTATGTTTCAAGAAAAGAATTTTCGTTTTTCGACCCTTAAAGGGCAAAAATGTCGATTTTTCTAAAATGCGTTTTTTGTATCTCGAGCCATTTATCTCCCTGGACATCTAACCAAAATCGATAAATGAAGTAGGATTATGAGGAGTAATGTCTCAGCTTTGTGACATGATATATTAAGGAAGAATGTTTTTGGAATTCAACCGTTAAAGGGAAAAAGTATAAATTTTTCAATAACGCATTTTTGTGTCACGAGTGATTTATCTCCCTTAATATCTAACTGATATAGATAAATGAGGTATCATATTAAAGAATAAGGTTTCCGCCGTGGTAACATTATGTTTTTAAGAAAAGAATTATTCGTAATTGGACCCTTAAAGGGCAAAAATGTCAACTTTTCTAAAATTAGTTTTTTGTGTCTTGAGCTATTTATCTCCCTGGATATCTAACCACAATCCATAAATCAAGTAGGGTTATGAGGAATAATGTCTCAGCTTTGTGACATCATATTTTAAGAAAGAATGTTTTTGGAATTCAACCATTAAAGGGAAAAGTATAAAATTTTCTATAATGCATTTTTGTGTCACGAGCAATTTATCTCCCTTGATATATAACCGATATAGATAAATGAGGTATCATAGTAAAGATTAAGGTCTCCGCCATAGTCACATTATATTTTAAGAAGAATTTTTCGTTATTCGATCCTTAAAGGGCATAAATATCAGTATTTCTAAAATGCGTTTTTTGTGTCTCAAGTCATTTACCTCCGTTGACAATCAAACAAAATTGATAAACGCGGTATCATTTAAAAGATTAAGGTCTTCGTAATGTCTTCGGTTCCGTTACCACATTTTAAGAAAGAAATTTTTAAAAATCTAACCTTAGGGGGCAAAAGAATTAATATTTTTACAACGTATTTTTCTGTCATGAACTATTTATTTCCCTTGATACAAAATCCAAATCAATAAATGACGTATCGATTTAAATATTAAATTATCCACTATCGTCACATCATATTTTAAGAAAAAAAACTTCCTCCAAATTACACCCTTAAGGGGCAAAAATAACATCATTTCTCAAAACTTTTTATTTTACCTTGCTTGATAACTAATCGAAATCGATAAATGAGGTATCATTTTAAAGACCAAGGTGGCTGCTTTGGTCACACCATATTTTATAAAAGAAATTTTTTGTAATTCGACCCTTAAAGGGCAAAAGTATCAATATTAGTTATAGAACGTGTTGATTTTTTAAATTTTTGTTTTTATTATATGCCATTTATCTTCTTCGATACCAAGCTGAAATCGATAAATGACATATCGTTTTAAAAATTAAGGTCTCCAGCTAGGTAAAATCATAAATTAACAAAAAATGTTCAGAATTTGGCGCTAAAAGTGGTAGCGTCAAATGAGACTGTTCAGAGCCAAGTCCCCAGATTTCAGCAGCGGATATCACAGAGAAGTCAATAAACTTTTTTTTAGTCAATAAGTTGTTTTTCGTATATATTTTTTCTTTTACGGAAACACTGTCGTTTTGCTATACAATTCCAATGTAATCATTTTATTCGCTCAGCAACAAATATCACAGAGATGTTGAAATGTTGTGTGCAGTTTGTTAAGGTTGGTTTTATTCTACCAACGTCAGTGACAGTTTGTCATAAATAAAGTGTATTTTAAATTTTCCTAACTGTTTCATAATATGTTGTGAGTATTTTGCTGTATACCTATTACTCTAAAAAAAAATATTTGCTACAAAACTACGGTTCTACTATTCATTATATTACAGGCATTCAACCTCACTGTTCGTCGTAATATATTCGCGAAATTTTCGTACGGGTCGTCTAGTATGAATAAAATGAAGTCTGGCGTGGTTGATGGACTTAGTTATCATGATAACTTTCAAACGGGAAAAACGTGGCACCGAAGACTCAGACTAACTAGCGCAGATATAAATAAAATGAAATCTTGCGTGGTTGATGGACTTAGTTGTAATAAATATGAAGAAAGAAGTGTTTCAGTGCGGGAGTCTGGTCAAGAAGGACAATTGATAGTAACACAAAAACCAGAATTACTGAAATTAGTTTCAGTGGGGAAGTCTGCTCAAGAAGAACAGTTGACAGGAACAGGCAAACCAGAATAACTGATATCATATCCATCATACTATGTTGAAGTAGAAGGTCAAGATAACTTGGAGCTGAGAGTGCAGAAATTAAGACATTGCCTAAAAGAATAAGGAAACCGCCTCAGGGATATGGTACAACTTTATTAAGTGTGGCCTGTAAAGAAGAAGGCAGCTCTCTTCCAGATGGTATCATCAGAGAATTCCAGCAAGAGATGCGGAAGATGAAGACAGTTATGGTCAGACAGGACAATCTCATCCGAGCCCTGGAGACAAGGCTGATGGCTTCAACAGCAAGTGCAGTGCGAGTGGGTGATTAAAATACCATGCTAGGTCAGTGGCTAAATGTTTTTGCCAAATATCAGGTGTACATTGTCATGAAACCTTTTCATTGGTGGTTAGGTAGTGCAAAATTATGGCTAGGCATTTGGCACTTAGATGTAACCTCAGATTTTTTAAATGAATATCTTAAGCAAGATATTTGCTTGCAATTAAATGAGGGTTACAAAGTACATAATTGTGATAGCATGTTTTGAAATTGAAAATGTAGAATTACAAGAATTTGTAGATGCTGACTGGGCAACTAATACTATAGACAGACGGTCTTGTACAGGTTTCTGTTTCATAATGTATGGTTCTGCTATGTCATGGAAAAGTAGAAAACAAAAAACTGTAGCTCTGTCAGGCACTGAAGCAGAATATATGACTTTGTCAGATGCTTCTTGAGAGGAAGTATATTTAAGAAACCTGTTATTTGAAATCAGGGTAATTTGTGAATGATTACTATCTTTAGTGACAGAGTGCACTGAAGCTTACAAGTAATCAGCAAATGCACAAGAGGTCTAAACATAATGATGTTCCTTACGATTTTGTCCGCGATGCTGTGTTAAATAAATGTACTAAGCTTGAATGCATGCACACTGGTGAAATGCCTGCTGACTTGCTCATTAAAGCTCTATGTGCCCCCAAACTTATTAACAAAATAGGATTATTAAGTAATATGTTGTAATGTTTTGTGAGGCTGTCGCTTATTTCGATATAGTGGGGGTGTTATAACATGGTATCGAAATAAAATTGTCTTAGGCTTAGTATCTATGCCGTCCATGGATATTGTATGTCTCTGTGGTGAATAAAACAGAAGATGTTTGTTGCATTCTTGCTTGACCGTTAAACGGACGTAGTTTTGATCATGGAGGAAGGAAATATATGGAGGAGAAGTGACGTTAAATCGGTGAAGCAGGCTCGCGCATGCGCAGTGGCGGCAGCGGCGATATTGCGCTTCCAAACAATTGCGATGTTCACATTGTATTAGATGTAGTGATTATTTCATTTTGTAATGTGTATAAGTGTTTTATAATGCCATCTTGTGTTGCGTACCGTTGCACAAATAGGCCAGACAGGAAAGAACCTGGAATATCATTTCATAAGTAAGTTGAATTCTAATTATCATTGTTGAAGTGAGCTGTAGAAGTTGCAAACTTCGCTGCCTGTCTATAAATATTTAGTCATAGCTCTCAATGGGATGACTTTGTTCTCAAATTTTTGTTGGTGTAGTGTAGAAAATCAGCGTACCTTGCTATTTTGCACATAATAGACTAGCATTACTTTTTAACGAGTGTTGAAAATGAGATTTAACGGGGTGTGTTTATACATCGCGATTCAGTGAATTTAGTATAGCGCTTTCTTTCGTCACGTTGCAGATTATACTGTAGTGATGAAATGAAATGTGTTAAACTATGCTATGCAATCTAGGAATCTTGATGAAGCAAACGATGTTGTTACTGCAAATACAGTTTGCGATTCAAATACGCGTGTGTGGGTATGTCTACATAGTTTGATTCTGTAGCGACAATTTAATGGAGATTGTGATTAGGTCTAAATGCAGTCTGTACCAGAATGGTTTTGTTGTTCCATGAGGGACAAAGAATTTATCTATTACTGTTAGTAATTTCATGAAAACCAAGTTAGTGACAAAACGTATATCGCGATGGAAACTACTTCCAGCCATTTCCAGTTAAGCTTACGATGTATGTTAACAAGATAACTATTTTTATTCTGGTCTAGGCCGCATTTCAACCTAACCACAAGGGGTAGTAAAAAAACTGAAATATCCATTCTGCATGTAATTGATTGTAGCTATGGCAGAATTAATTTTTGGTCCAGGCCGCATATCAACCCAATCCCAGTATATCCCGAAAACTAAGGCAAGATATCGAAAAATTTTATTCTTTATTTTCGATTTGTCTCGTTCGTGTTACATAAGAATCGATCATTAAATTTGACTTTTGCGAAATTTTTCTTCTCCATTTCAACTCAAGACACCTCACTTTTGATACAGTATATCTCTAGAACTAGGTGAGATATCGAAAAACTGTTATTCTTTATTTTTTATTTGTCTCGTCTTTTTAAATAAGAATCCGTCATCAAATTTGACTTTGACCAATTTTTTCTACTGAATTTCAACCAAAACAATTTCACATTTGGGACAAAATATCTCGAAAACTAAGCAGGATATCAAAAAATTTTATTTTTATTTTTTATTTGTCATATCGAGTTACATAATAATCCATCACCAGATTGTGGCGTCACCTTTATCCTAGAGTCCCCTTGAGGTTTTTGTACATATTCCCCGTGTCTGTATGGAAGCGGCCATGCCCCCTCCACTCCGGTCATGCCCCCCCCCCCCACTCCTCCTCCGCCATGCTTCACTTCAATGCGTCGTGAAGGTCTCTTGCGTCGTCTCCATATATTTCCTTCCTCCATGGTTTTGATACCCTGTATCGCATTTCAATGTCATCATGCATCGCGAGGTAAACATGATCCAAAATATTCATGGATTCTTACACCTTTCTTTCTTATTATCTGTGATGAATATCGATGTTTTAACGGCTTACACAGTTTACATGCGGCTGAAATAATGACCCCAGTGAAAACGAAGGATGCGAATAATAAATCTTAACAATTTACGTTATGCCACGTAATATTAGTTTTAATTGTGGTTTAGGAAGCATAGATCGCGATCAATTTGGAACTTTTTTCATTAAAACCATGTAATGATTTCAGTGAAAAAAGCAATATGTTAATTTAAACAAAATACATACTGACAATTCATTTCTTATCAATTGTTTAATTAAACAGAACTGTTATAAAATAAAATTCAATATAATTCCTCGTGCCTTGCGATATAGCAAAATGTTTCCGTTTCCATCCTGATCAAGGTTGTATTTCAACCTAACCACATACTACGCAAAACTTGCCGCCAGAAAAACAATGCTTCAATCTCACCCATATTAATAAATGTATTATATGTTAGTGGCAATAATGCATGGCGATATAAATTTATTCAAAAATCTTCATTGGATCTTACACTTACTTTTTTGTTATCCGTGATTCTCATCAAAATTACACCATTTGAATGGATGATACAGATACACGTTGTTGAAATAATGGCCTCAATAATATTGCCCAGTGAAAGCAAAGGAAATTAAAATAAATCTTATAAATTTACGTTATGCCACGTAATATTTGTTTTAATTGTAGTCTAGTCTCACAGATCATGATCAGTGTGCAACTATTTACATTCAAACGAATTAATAATTTCAATAATAGGACACAGTTTAAATTATTTGAAAAAAAAAACTAAATTGTTCATGCTGTCTGCTTTAACATCAAATGTCATTTGTAGTTGTGACCCATGCTAAATGACAATCTAATCAAAACTTTCGCTAACATTGATGCTCGAAAATTAAAGCATTTATCTTATATATTTATGTACAAAGAATTTAAGGAATACTTCTATAAACCAAACGAATATTACTTAAATATAAGCACCTAATGATTGACATGTCGATTTAAAAGCAATACATACTTTTCTTTCAGTATTCTGATAGTTAATTTATTCGCGCAGATGATTCAATATTGTGCATTACCTAGAACGACATTTCTAGGTAATAAGAGGGACGTCATAGCGCGAAGTCTTAGTGTGACGTCGTGGGGTGACAGAAGACCAAAAGTTGCGTTATTATTACTGATTCAAGCCCACTATGGAGCGCTTGTAAATACTTCTTTCTTGATGCTCGCCTTTGTTCCCAATACCTTTAAAGTCCAGCTAATATTTTTTCCTTTCTCTCCTGTGAGATGGGTTTCCAAGGTTTAGACATTTTTGGTGGAGGGGACCACAAGTTTACCATATAACAATATCTGCAACATCATGGTCGGAAATCCCAGCGGAGTCCTAATCTGTTTGTACCTCATTCAGCCACATGCTTCCTGTCTTATAGCTTTTTTATAAGTAAGAAGACCTTCCTGGTAAGCCAGTTGCGGTCCATTTTCAGAAGTTTTCCGTGAAACTTCAGCCGCTTACGTCGTATTCTGGTGTTAGCCGTCTCCAAATTTTAGTACAATTCGCAGTTCGTTTTCAGTCCATAGGTTCCATCTGGGGAGCACTCTTGGCTCACAAATTTTCCTTGGGATACGTCTTTCTTCTTTTCAAGATCATCCATGGTGACTTTCCATTTCATCAGACGGGTCTCTGCAGCACACAAGACCTGAGGTATGATAACGGTTTTGTAATGACAGATTTTAACATTCTTGGAAATACATTTCATGTTGTAATGACTTCGCGACAGCTGATATGCTGCAATGAGTGTCACACATTTATCAAAGATGGAGGTTCCATCTCTACCATTGGGGTGGACGCATTTACCAAGATACCTGAATCGATCGACTTTTCCAATCTTGACATGGATAGATATCAACAAGGCTTTCCCGAGGTGCCGACTCTCGAAGTACTTGGTCTTTTCGTACGATATCTGTAGTTCTGTCTTCTACGTTATCTCGTACTAGGTTTAAACAGCAATGGCAGGCAGCATCCTTAGAGTCATTGATTAGGATTGCGATTTCATCTGCGAAACCCTGGCTCCTGGTTTCGATCTTTAGTTTTCCGGCCCCAATGGTGACTGGTTTGATTCCAATTTTGTTCAGTCCCAGGTAGTGTTGAAAAAAAACATGAAAAAAAACTGTGAAAAAAACATGTTTTTTTTCTGGGACATGTTTTTTTCATAACTACTAAATTTCAAATTTTTAAGGCATTTATCGTTTAATATGACTGTTTTAGAGTTTATACTAAGTACTTATCTTACTTTTAAATCTACTATATCTTTCTGGTTCAGTAGAAAAAAAAAAAATTACAAAAATATTGGTAACATTGACCGAAGTTTTCTTTTATAAATGGGGACTTCCCGAAAAGGCTAGGTTGCGTGAGAAGGAATCCCCGTTCCCCATTGTTTGGATTAATACTCGCTATTTGAACTAGTGCTGCCAGGCCCTACAAATTTATCTGTAGACCTACGAATCTTTTAAAAAAATTAGGAAATTTAACTACGGTTTTTTGCCTCTTTTTATTACTTGTTGTGCTTTCCTTATAAGCGTGTACTGGATAAACTCGCAGCGTATAGTGATACTGAGTCATTGTCAGTAATTATGAATAATTTCCTTGCAACCGTTGGCGTAAACCAACGATTGAAACAAATAAAGCTCCTTTTTTTTATGATAATAGATTTAAATTCATACTTAAAAGACCGTAATACAGAATTATCGGCGCAGTCTTATGCTCAGTGTGTACTTTGCTCACAATTTAAAATTGCAATCTCAAAAGCTTTTGCATACAATACAACCAGTAAAAGAAAACTTAACTCTTTCTGAAGTTATGGATCCAGAGGAGACGGAAGAAGAAACAGAAAATTCCGACTCCGACCGAACTATTGTTGGTAGTACTGATACTAGTGAATGTGATACCGACATAGAGGATGAATAAAAAATTATGTTACCTATTTAGATACATTTATGAATCACTTTCAGTTACGACTGTAGTGGAATACTTCGTCCACCAACCTATTTGAGCCGGAAGGACAGGAAAGATAAGATTAGATTCTTATATGATTCTTATATGAATTCTTTTTTCCCTTGTACCATTAGGAATGCACAACAAAGAGATTAGATTCGGTGCTGAGCACCCTCTGCCACCCACAATTTTGTGAATGGCAGAGTATATATGTAGATATGTAGATGTAGAAGACATTATATGATTTAGTAAGATTTAAAACACACATGTAAAATGTAAGTTCCATAAATGAAACTATAATTGATCAAATATAGTTTCCTGAAAAAAAAAACAAGGGTGCCAGGTTTTTTTCATGTTTTTTTTTCACAAAACTGAAAAAAAAACATTTTTTTTCAATTTGCGGGACAATTCTCCTCTAAATTTTACTTTGGAAGAGGTGCCTGTGAGAGTTTGTTCAATGAGGGTGCGTGTTTTATAATCTATTCCATGCTCTCTCAGCACTGTGAAGTATTTGGCGGTTAATAGAATCGTAAGCCGTCTTGAAGTCCACGAATATTATAGTGACATCCACACTTCTCATATGTTTTAATTTTAGAATTGTTTTTAGATTGCAGATCTTGCGCTTTATAAGTATAAATAAAATATTTTAATACAATATTTTTTTCATTATTCAGTATCAACTATTAGTTGCCAGTGACTTAATATTTTGAAATGAAAGATTTTTAAAAGTAAAATCCTTTTAAAATTCATACATTATTTTATTGTGATAATACAACACTCTTGATCTTTAAAATATTCATTATCAGTTGTTATGCTATGCTATGCTTTACAAAAAATTGAAGTATTAATTATTATTCGCCTACTCCTATATATAAATATTAAAACAAATTTATATGGTTTCTCTTAAGTGATCCATGAAATCTATGACAATAATGACATATCTCATACCAACAGATAAATATAGCATTTCGTCATTCATTCCATTTTTACAACAATACAATAATATTTGCATTAACAATTATTTGAAAGAAATATTTGCCTCAGCTACTAATTTTTATATGAGCACTGAGAACCATAGCATCCTAAAGAAGTCAACAGGTCAATTAGTAACATGAAAGAGTTGAAAAAATTAAACATGTCGCATTAAAATTATTGGCTGTAAAAATAATTTGCTAGACACATTACTGCTGTTCTACCATCGACTGCTGTCTGTCTGCTTCGGCAGGGTAGCAGCGGATAAGGTGTTATTTTTTCCTTTCATAGTGAGAGGTAATAATCCAACCCAATTACCTCAAAGGCTTACGCATAGAGCCGTCTATCACCCTTTTCGTCCTGAACTGCGCACGTTTCGTTTCAGTAGTGATCTTTAATATAAGGTGATTCTATGTTTAATCAATTCACTTTGTTATTTGGTCGAGCGGCATTTAAATTATGCATACATCTCCTTAGTGGATAGTATATCAAATTTTACTTGCTCCAGCCGCTGATTAATTTCTGTAGTCGGAACACCCCCGACCATTGTCAGGACAAGTACTAAAGTAGCTCCGTCCACTAACGGGACTAGCGACCGAATCACCTCCGTCTAGCATTAAAACTAGCCATCGGACGCCTCTCACAGCTCCCGTTTTGGCCCCCTCCATCCTCGCATCCAATGTTTTGATTAAAATGTATCTAACCTAATCGCTTCAACTATATGCGATGTGACTTTCGCTATTGGCTCTCTGAGTTTGTGGTAGCAATAAATTTATTTTACTACGCGAAATCATATGTTCCTCCTCCAGCAGGCCGTACCTGCACATCTCTGAGATAATCGCCCTCCAGTCACATTCTCATAACCTTCGGACTTCTGACTACACACTGGTGGAGTTATTAGCGTCCACTCCACTAGTCTTTTCAACAGCGAGCGTGTTCGCTTGGACACCGCAAGGCAACGTTAAATTATTTTATATATGATTTTAATAACTGATTCACGTCAAATCATTATGATAAACAGCGTTCGTACTACCACATTAATTGTGCTTCTAAATCAAAACAGATCACATTAATATATTCTAACTCCGTCGATGATTGAATAAATGTTTACAATTGTTCAATTAATCTTAAAGTGAGGGGTTAAATGTGGACTATCACAACATTCAAGCAATGCTCGGACCCAAGTTTCTAATCCAATCCAAAATCAGTCAAAATGAAGGGATAAGAGGAGTGTTGTGGAAAGTCAATAATTCGCAGTTGCTTAATTGTTATAAAATAACGTTCAATGCATTTTCTGGTGCCTTACGCTGTAGCAAAAAGTTTCAGTGGTCGCCCTTGTTCACGTAGCATATCTAAAATTTCTACTAGAAAATCAATGTTTCAATCACTTGCTAACTGATACATTCATTGTATCGCATGTTAGTTATATCATGGATCACGATAGCTAACACAGTTCGCGATCAATATGGTACTTCTTTCATTCAAACTAAATAATGTGCCGCTAATTAAAACAACTTAAATTATTAAAAAAGACTGCTTTTGGCTAATGCTGTAAAAAAAATTCCAGGTGCCATTCTGACCCAGGCTAAATTTTAATCCAATCAAAACTTCCTCTAAAACTGATGCCCAAAAATTAAACCTCATATGCATGGGTTAAGAATTTACAAAAAAAATATACATCCAACTTATCTATGCTACTATAAATCTGTAAGCAAGTAGCGCGTGTCTGTTTATTTGAACGTGAACCTCGCAAAAAGTATAGCACCAATTTCGTCGCGGTTTTTAAATTTTTAGAGCTAATGGTCAGAATCAAAATCTGCGGAAATAGCTAATGAATTATATGTACAATGGGAAGGAGCAAGCAATTAAAAACCTTAATTGTGGGTCACGTATCATTAAACTTTCAGACGCTCACTCCTTTCGCAAAAATCCGACAAAAGTTCTTGTTCAGTTTTCAGTACCACAGTACTACTCTAATAAAAACGGAATACGTGAATCAAACGTAATCAGCATTTACTTACAACTTGTGATGCGAAATGCATTAGATTACTAATGTGGTTGACATATATTGTCTCTGGTAGACAGTTAAACAGTTTGTCTCCGGTACAATATGTCTTCCCGCTGTACAATAAATGACAATACGCCAGTACTTCCTCCTTACATGTCATTATGGATACGAAATTCAGTTTTTTCTCTCAAAGAAAAATGTCTGAGAAACAGCTAACAGGTAACAATACTTAGTTTTTCCATAACAACTTCTACAGAACTGCCCATATTCCGATGGACTTTATTCGATCAATATATATTTGGAGGCTGTCATGTGCATTCTTAAATAATATCATCAAACCACAGCCCGTAAAATAAATTCTTTTTACAAAATAACTTAATAACCATGATTTTCTAATATTTATCTCCGTACGTGCGATTGACTTATTGACGACAGCAATTTACAATCAACGAAATTAACTAGGCATCCTAAGATCTTATGTTACACCGCATAAATTATAAAGCTAAATCCATTATGCCTTATGCAGTAACATAGCGTGTCAATTGTGATTCTGGTTCAGGTTGCATTTCAACCTAAAACAAACTTGACTTCTGTCCATGCACATAATACAGACACTGTTTTGCTACCGAAACTTGGCCTTCTGGAGGTACTTATATGTGACTGAAGTAATGACATAAATAATACGGCTTTATTGAAAGCAAAGAGAATTTAAAATAATTCATACATCGCATTAATTATAAAGTTAAATCCATATCGTCTCATATGATCCAACAAAGCTTATCAACTGTCATCATGGTCCAGGCTGAATTTCAACCGAACTATAACCCCCAATAATATTGCAGTTCGAAAATCATAGCTTCAGTCAAATACGCATTAATATGCTGTATCGTGATCTAATCTTGACGTTTCGGAATTACTTATATGTGGCTGAAATAAAGGCATTAGTAATACGGTGATTTGAAAGCGAAGGGAATTAAAAATAATTCTTAACGTCTGATATAGCACCAGATTAATTTTAATCCACATAAATTTCTATTTTATAGCAGAAATAACTGATCGTACTGACATACGGTATAGTCAAAATAAAACCAATATCCTAACAGAAAAAGGAAAAAAAATCTATTTCAGTAAATTAAATTGGGATTGGGAATCATTGGAGGATTCCAGGAGGGTGAAGAGAGTGCTGGGAATATACAGGGCATATGTTGGTGATGGGGCTTGGAGGGATATTGGTCAAAGAATTAGGAATAGCGCATGTAAGGGAAACACGACCATGACTATAAGGTGGCGCTCAATTTCATGCATAAGGGAGTGGGATTTTTTTTTTTTTTTTTTTTTTTTGGTAGGGGTGTCAAGGATTGGAACAAATTATCAAGTGATGGACGATGTACCAAAAACACTTAAGGAATTTAAAATTTGCAAATCAGAAAAATAAATGGGGGAGGGATTTAATACTACATTTACAAAATAAAATGTTAAAGAATAAAATAAAAAACAGTAATTAAATGACTGGGAGAATTTCCACCTAAGCGTTAGCTCCACTGAAATTAAAATAATAATAATGATAAATCGTGCAGTCCTCTGTATCAGCATTTAAAAATGGTACACAGAGGCTTTACAGTGACCAACCTACTAACTATGATTCTTTTGAATGACGGTGCACCCACTCGAATTGGCTCACCTAATCAACTAAGCTCAGCAGTGGATGTGTCAGTGGCGTCGATAAGCCTAGCACTGGAGGCTAACTGGAAAGTAATACATGAGTCATTGGGTTCGGATCATCTACCAATAATAATATCCTTGCCGACAGCAAAATTAACACCAGCTGTGATCCAATCACCCTACAATTGGAATATAGAAAAAGCAGACTGGGGCGCTTACGACAAGTATGTAAGGGAAAATATTGACTCCTATGAGGAATGTGGCGAGGTTAAAGAAGATTATCGTAAGCTGATAGCAGCAATAGAAAACGCAGCAATGAAATCAATTCCACACAAGAAAGCAACGTATGTACGACACAAGGCTCCTAAGGCATGGTGGGACGTGGAGTGCCAGAAAGCAATCTTCTTGCGAAAGGAAGCTTTTAAAAAATACAAAGAAAGACCAACCCTGGAAAATTATCTCTATGTGAAACAGACAGTAGCTAAGGCAAAGAAGATGCTTAGGCAAAAGAAACGGAAAAACTGGGAAAATTACTGCTCAACATTAATAAGGATACACCAATTCAAGAAGTTTGGAATACAATTAAAAGACTAAAACATAAAAAAACGAATGAGAAGTATGGAGAACCCTTGCCTGAAAATCTAGCAGAGGAGATCCTGATAAAAATGGCACCTCCCTCAGTGAACCCGGAACAATTGTGGACGGAGGAAGATACAAACCATGAACTGCTGCATCCATTCAGCGTACAAGAACTTGAAAAAACATTATTGTTTGGCAAAGGTACCGCCCCAGGGCCAGACAACATCCATTATAGAATGATCAGGAGGCTACCGGCGACTGGGAAAAAGCGATTGCTGAATATACTGAACAAGGTATGGGGGGAGGGAATCGACATCCCAACAATGAAGATGGCAAGAATAGTACCAGTGAAAAAAGGGGGGAAAAAAGATAACGAAGCAGAATCATTTCGACCGATCACCCTTCTCTCGTGCATATACAAGGTACTTGAAAGGATGATCAAGCACAGATTGGAATGGTGGGTGGAACACCATAACTGGCTGCCAACCACACAGCTTGGCTTCAGGAGAGGAATGGGAACCACAGAAGTCCTAGTAAACCTGACAACGGACATCCAGATATGCTTTGGAAACAATGAATACCTCCTTGCGTTGTTTACAGACTTGACCAGCGCATATGATAATGTATCAATAGCAGTACTACTAAGAAAAATGATAAAGAGGGGAATACCTGCAACCTTCACACAAAGATTGCAATGTCTACTATCAAACAGACGAATAATCATTAACAACGGAGGGAAGATAATTGGCCCAAGAACAACCAGTCATGGACTACCACAAGGATCAATCCTCTCCCCACTATTATTCAACATTTACACCATAGACCTACATGAGCTGATACCACAACATATCCGGCTACTCCAATACGCGGACGACCTGTGCTTTTACGTGGTCGATAAGCTACTGAACAACTGCATCGCAATACTTAACCAAACTATATGGAAACTTCAGCATTGGCTAATAAACAATGGCCTACAAATATCAGTACAAAAAACAGTAGTGTCAGTATACACGAGGCACAGACAGCCCTACGGGACCGATGTGACGCTAGGACCCTACAAAGTCCCAATAAGAACGGTGGTTAAATACCTGGGCATGTCTATAGACAGTAAGTTGGCATGGCGGGAGCAAATAAAACATATAGTGAATAAATGTGAAGCAGCTATAAACTTCATAAGAGCAGTCTGTGGTACGTCTTGGGGTTCAGATCCTACTGTTACACTGAACATGTACCGAGCCTTGGTACACTCTCAGCTGGACTACGGATGTATCTGCTATGGATCGGCGAGTAGAAATAATCTAATTAAACTGGATAGAGTACAATACAAAGCCTTGAGGGTATGCATAGGAGCGATGAAGACGACACCAACAAACGTTCTGTTGGTGGAGACATTGGAGGCACCATTAGATTTGCGAAGACGCTATCTAGCAGCAAAATTTATGCTCAAGCAAACACAGTACAGCCATACATCAATTATGGAAAACATTAGGAAAATTGCTATAGCATATCACATGGAAAGGTATTGGAAACGGAAACAGGCACCTGCTCTGGCAATGGAATACTCCAAAGTCAGAGATCTACAAAAAGAGATACGGGTGTCAGGAAAACTACCCATCTATGAAAACAGATATAAGCTTTCGCTCATAGTAGCTAAAATAGAAGACGATTCATGCCAGTATAAAAATGGCCATCGATCACATCGTACAAGTTCAAGAGTTTCTGCAAGAAACGTCGTCAACGAAAGCTATATACACGGACGGAGCGAAGAACGAAATGGGGACATGCTGCGCTTTCATAGACCCCAAAACAGGAGACTTCGGATACTACAATCTCAACCACCAAGCATCCGTAATGACAGCTGAACTTACAGCAATCCTGGAAGCCTTAAAATATGCGGGAGGAAGTAGGGAAGATAAGATTATTATATTAACCGACTCTCGTTCAGCAGTAATGAAACTGAAGAACCACATAGCCCAACGTCACAACAACCAACTAGTCTATGATATAATGAAGGAAGTAGATAAGCTACAAAGCAGGGAGAAAGAAGTAACAATAGCATGGGTTAAAGGCCACTGTGGTATGCGAGGAAACGAAATGGCAGACAACCTAGCCAAGAAAGCTATCACGGGCGGAGTAAGACACCCACTCAAGATTCCTGCGTCGGACCACCTGAAGAAATTCAAAGAAGCACTGAGATCTAGATGGGACGACGAGTGGGCACGTACAGCAGAGTACAAAGGAAGTCATTACAGGGAAATCCACCCGCATATACCTAAATCACATTGGTACAAAAAATGGAGGGTAACCAGAAAATTTTATGTAACAATTATGCGTCTGAAAGCCAACCATGGAGCCTTTAAGAAACACTTACACCGCATCGGAGCCCAAGAGACGCCTTACTGTGAGTGTGGAGAGGTGGAGGACACCAACCATCTGTTATTAGGATGCCCGATGAGAAGAGCAGCAACAGAGAAGCTCCTCAAGAAACTACGCGACCTGGGTTACGTGGGCCCAACCAGGGTCACCACACTTCTGGCCACTGAGGACGTCAGAACGTATAAAATAATATATGAATTTTTTATAACGATGGGAATTACAATATAGATATGTTTCTGAGATTATGTTGTATATTGTTCTTTCTTGTATTAATTTTAATATGGGACAGGGAAATTGGGAAAGCATGTAATTGTATATGCTATACTGTAAATTAAAGTCTGTTTAGTATTAGTGTAATATACGAAAACATAAAAAATTTTACAATGTAATGTATACGTCATGTTAACTCTGCTTAGTATTAGTACTATATCTGTAAATACATAATGTAAAATTGTATACATAGGATGGCTGTATGGTCAGGAAACCAAAAGCCAATAAATAAAAAATAAAAAAAAAAGGTAAAGGTAATTTTTTTTTTTTTACAATAATTATCTCTACGAATTAATACAGTTAATTTTTCAGATAGCTTTGCTACCATTTCATAAACTGAATAACATTAAAGTATGAATGAAACAAAACTCTCAGACATCAACATGAAAGCTGAACCCAAGGCTATAACTTAAACAAAGGAAAGTTTTTAGTAGAAATTTAGAATTAATGCCTCTCAACGTTAATATTTGGTAATAGAATAAAATCGGTAAAGGATTTTTACACATACCAAAGCACGCGCGCGTGATGCAGCGGACGAATGCTTGTATAATCTATATATCTATAAATGAGAAAACGAGAAAGTTCGGATGTACTTCTGCAGTCAATCACGCCTTAATAACTCAACATATTTAAATGAAATTTGGCATAAAGTCTAATTGCGTTCAAAGTGAGATAGGATAGATTTTATCCCGCAAAAACGCATAGTTCTTTTAGAAATTGCCATTAATATCAATTCGGAAACAACAAAGAGTTTCCTACTTCGTAGATAGACGTGCACGTTTACTCTTTGCTTTTTATGTATATCGCAAACACCATAAATAAAAGCAAAAACCTTCTTACATATGCAAGTTTGTGATTAGTTTAAAAGCCATAAGACCGACGCACTTGACAAATAATAGTTTGGAAGCAGGAAATATAAATCTGTACTTACCCTTAAATTAAAAAAAGGTAGGTACTGTTGTCAAGTTTGCGAGGAGATGTTTTCATTTGCGTACAAATAGTATGACATATCAAATAATACACCATAATTGAAAAAAAAGTAAAATGCTATTAGTATAACAGCACGATAGTCGGTTCACTAAAAGTGCAAAGTGTCGTAGTTCTATCTCGGTTTAATTTATTTCCTGTTTCTTTTTTGTTACTATACAGTCTGGGAGTAGTTTAAGTAGCGATACATCACGTCACACCGTATTAAAGTTTCTTAAATAACTGATAACTAAATTCCTCTTGCCTTTTGCTGTGACAAGAAGGTTTTGTTTTCATTCTGGTCCAGGCAGAATTTCAATCTAACCACAATCTCCGTTAATATTGTCGCTACAAAATTAAAGCCTGAATCACAGGCGCATTGATACAATAATTTTATATTAAGTTATTGATGTGTATCACGACGTAAACTTGAATCTACAGTCTTTGTATTACAAATTATTTTTGCCGAAATTTAAAACTTAACAAACCCTTTTTATTTTTTGTTCAGAATTTTTATACAAATAATAGAGACTATGATTCACGAAACTGCTTTTTACTTACTGTTCAATATTCTGCAAATATCTATCGAATGCTACACTTAAAACGAATATATTCAATGGGCTAATGTAGAAACTTATTATTTCATGAAGTGACAGGGGAATTCGTTTACAACACAGTACAACACATTTACATGGAGCATATGAAAGTTGCTTACTTATTACTAATAATAACTAAGTTCCTTCTGCCTTCTGCTGTAAAAAAAAAAAAATCAATCTGGTCCAGGCATCATTTCAACCAAACCACTATCTCTGTTAATATTGCCGCTACAAAGTCAAACTATACGAACACACCTCAACATATTGAATGCAATTATACACCTTACTAAATCACGAGCAGTAACAGTCACTTTATCGAGATGTTACCTTGACCAGCAATATTAACGAAAGTTGTCTTAGAGTTGCAGAGAATTATGGACTTACCTTTGAACACTGTAAGTTACCATGATTTTAGTGCAGATTTTTTAATTACGTTACTTCAATAACTGTTATCGTGCTGACGACAAAGTTGATGCGGCTGAATAGATGTATTCAGTATTTAATTTACTGCGCCACATTGCCGGCGTCATTATTCGGCTTCATTTACTATCGCGATCTGAAATGAGTCAAGTTTATTTTGCCATTCATAACGTCATTAACGTGTAATAGCGAATGTATTAATGCGCGAGTGATAGAAGCTTTGATTTTCTAGCCATAATATTAGAAGAATTGTGCAGCCGGGGCCAGAACATGGAGGAAGGAATAATATGGAGACGACGCAAGGGAGTGAAGCAGACCGGCGGAGGAGTGGGGGGGCATGGCCGGAGTGGTGGGGGCTTGACCGCTTCCCAACAAACACGGGGAATATGTACAAACACCTCAAGGGGACTCTAGGATAAACGTGACGCCGCAATCTGGTGATGGATTATTATGTAACTCGATGAGACAAATAAAAAATGAAGAATAAAATTTTTTGATATCCTGCTTAGTTTTCGAGATATTCTGTCTCAAATGTGAAATGGTTTTGGTTGAAATTCAGAAGAAAAGATTATTCAAAGTCAAATTTTATGATGAATTTTTATTTAAAAAGACGAGACAAATAAAAAAATAAAGAGTAAAATTTTTCGATATTTTACCTAGTTCTCGAGATATACTGTCTCAAAAGTGAGGTGTCTTGAGTTGAAATGCAGAAGAAAAATTTCGCAAAAAGTCAAATTTAATGATGGATTCTTATGTAACACGACGAAAAAACTCGATAATAAGGAATAAATGTTTTCGATATCTTGCTTAGTTTGGGGAATATACAACATCCAAATTGAGGGGTTTAGGTTTGGATGCAGGCTGGACCAAAAATTAATTCTGTCAAAGCCACAATGATTACATGGTTGACATGCAGAATGGATATTTCAGTTTTATTACTACCACTTGTGGTTAGTCTGAAATGTGTCCTAGACCAGAAAAAAAGTAAGAGGACCCACTCTAGGGATGAGCAACCCAGACATTTTGTAGGCTGGTACCAGAAATAAAATGTTTATTCAGTCACCTTAATGAACATTCTCTTGATCAAGATGTGTTGTCTAATTTCACAGCCCTACTTATTAGGACAATTGTAAAAAAATTATCTCTCAGTTAGATTTAGATACGGGGGTGGGGGTGGGGGGGTAGAATGTTGTACAAAAAAAAAGAGACTAAATTAGAAACACATTCCCCAAATTGATTTTGTTCAAAGGCCAATAACTTCTTTATTTATGAAGCCCATTTTTATTTCTGCATGAACCTGTTTCGACATAAATAGACGAGAAAGATTTCAAAATCGGTAAAAAATAGGTATAGACGTATTTACAAACAGAAACAAGTCTTATATGAAGCTTTAAAAATAACCTAAGTCAATGGCCTGAAATAGCTATTTAAAAAATTAATAAAACTCACAGCTTCTCACATAACAGTTAATTTCATCATCCATTGTCAGTATAATCAGCAACGTGACGAAAGAAATCGTAATAGTAAATTCACTGAATCGCGAAGTAAAACACGCCCCTTTAAATCTCATTTTAAACACTCGTTAAAAAATAATGCTAGTCTATTATGTGCAAAATAGCAAGTTTGCTGATTTTCTACACTACACCAAGAAAAATTTGAGAACAAAGTCATCCCATTGAGAGCTATGACTAAATATTTATAGACGTGCTGCAAAGTTTGCGGTGTCTACCGCTCACTTCAACAACGATAATTACAATTCAACTTACTTATGAAATGATATTCCAGGTTCTTTCCTGTCTGGCCTATTTGTGCAACCGTACGCAACACAAGCTGGCATTTTTAAACACTTATACACAATACTAAATGAAATAATCACTGCATCTACCACAATGTGAACACCTTAATTGTTGGGAAGCGCCATATGGTCGCTGCCGGTGCTGCCACCATGTGGGAGAGTTTAGTGCTTGCTTCACCGATTTAACGTCACTTCTCCTCCATATAATTCCTTCCTCCATGGGCCAGAATAACTGAAACATTATTAGTTATTTCATGAGCGCCATTTTAGTGACGTCGTGTATTGCTTTGTAGCGATATTGTAACAAAAGATTTATAATAAGCTTAGATGATTTAGCAGAACACGCGGCGTCGCCCGAAGTAAGTTTTTGAAAGTTATAAATTTTTTATTCAGATAGTGGAGTGGCAGACAAGCGGAATGGTAATTTGCCGGTAGACATTCAATTCTGTTGGCAGATTGAGAAAACAATTATGAAGAATGAATGTATTACATTGAAATTTATGTTTTAGCGCAGAATGAATGGATCGAAACGAACGAACTATAGTAAACTGGTCTACACTCCACAGACAATTCAACTGTTTCCACATATAGAGAAACCAATATTACCACTGATCATTATGAATAAAAGAATCAATTACTACTATAATATGTAAATATCTGTTTTAAAGCAGAATTAATTGATGAAGCCAATATATCCTCAAAACAAAATCAATATTCAAAGAATAAATTAATTTATCTTTTTTTTCAGATTTTCAGTGTAAATCAAAATATTCATTTTTAGTATCGCAATTTTTTGACGGAATGAACGTCCTTGGGCCACTTAAGTATTTATTTGCTGTTTGGATGTTAGTATTTTGTTGTTGTTGATATTTAGTCGATTCCATCAATGTTTTGCTAATATTTTGACGTTTTGAGCTTCCAATAATTAAAAGCGTGTTAATTTTTATTCGCGAGACTTGAAATTAGTAATTATTCGAAATTCAAATCTTTCAAAGAAATGTAAGAAAACTAGGGCTATGAAAATAGCAAAAACCAAGGAGACAATTCCTCAGTATTGTATATACGGATATATTAAATTGAAAATACTCCTAACAAACAGAATATTTTTTATTGTTATAAAAATTCAGCATAGTAGTTGTGGAACATAAATAAATTTTTGTTATTTTATTGCAACATTTATTACTACTATTACTAATAAAAATAGCTATAAAATAAATTGTATTATCGAATGGACCTGGTGACAAGGCTTCTTTACGTCTCCGCAATCAGCCCCTTTCGTAGCCTCTTATCGTAACCCAGTAATCCTATCGGACCTAGAGGACTCACAGTTCAACACGGAATCAGAACTAAGTGAGCATTCTGGCGTAATTCACATCACACAACAACCTATGCCAGAGGTAAAGGTCGAGCTAAGGACCTTTGAAAATCCTCGCCGAGACTGGGATTCAAGCTGGGGACTTTTCCATCTCCAGTTGGACGCCCTACCCACTGAGCAACCAGACCTCTCAAGAAAATCTTTTTAACACTCTTCAACGCGGACGAAGTCGCGGGTAACTGCTAGTAAGTAAATAAAAGGCAATTACTAATAATAATTTGTTAATTTAAGCGAAATACAGACTTTTCTTTCAGTATTTTGGCAGTTAATTTCTCCATGGACACAAGAGAAATGTTATTAAATAAATCATATAAAATCTAATATGTAGTAATATATCCGGCCGTTGTTAATCCAACAACGAAGGTTGGATACATGACATCAAAGCGTGGCGGAAATGGCTACACAATCACAAAGTTTAGCGTTTTACAATACAATATGATACATTCATATTCCATAGATTTCAATACAAGAGGCTACCTCTGTTTGATGTGGAAAGTTGTCAATTTACAGATAAACCATTGAAAATACACCAGAAGAAGTAGACACAGCATGCATGGTACATTAATTGCGTCAACTACATTTACACAAACTACTGGCAAATATTTTGTAGACACCATACAAATAAATTCTTCCACAGAATGGAAGGAGTTGTCACTGGCAAATATTATGTAGACACTATAGAAATAAATTCTTCGACGGAGTGGAAGGAGTTGTCAACTAAACATTCTTTTAATTTTTTTCCTGAATTTAATCTTATCATCTGCTATACAGTTGATATGTATTGAGAGCTTATAAATGATGTATTACCTGAATCCACTTGTAATCCTTGTAGAAACCAATTTTACTTTTAGTGCCATAATTGTGTATTATACTATTCGTTTCAAATAGAGTATAATTTGTTACTACAAAGGACATTAATGTGTGTATATACACAGCCAACAATTTAAAATTCCTAACTTCTTGAACAGCTCTCTGTATGAAGTTCTACTGCTAACCCCACACATAATTCTTATTACTTGCTTTTGGGCTCTGAACACTTTGTCTTTGTGGCCCCCAAAATGTTATTCTATATGACATTAGAGACTGAAAATAAGCAAACTAAACTAGTTTCCTCATACAGAGATCACCTATAACTAAAATTGTACGAATTTGCGAATGTGGCTGCACTCAATCGCTTCACTAAATCAGAGACAATTTAAATTATGGTCGCTATGCAAACCTAGAAATTTCACACTCTCTATCACTTGAATGGACTGGCTAACAAATTTTATGTGTACATCTGGTGTTAATCTGCGTGATATACAGATTTACATATATTGAGGCTTTTTTTAAGTTTAAAGAAGAACCATTAGCTGTAAACCAATTAATAATAGGGCCAAAGACATAATTTCATATATGTACTGTAGATAAATCTGGAGTATTTTTAATTCCTACGTTTATGCATTTGGAAATTGGAAAAATTTTGAGTTTTTAGAAGTAAGACATGGTAGGTCATTTGTTTAACCAACTTCAAAAAATGGAGGAGGTTCTCAATTCGTCTGTATTTTTGTTTTTGTTTTTTTGTTTTTTTTGTTGTTTGTTTGTATGTTCAGCGATATCTTCGCCAGTTTTGAACCGATTTAAATGAAATTTTTTTAGTGGATAGGGTATACCTCCAAAGTTCTCCCATGTAGAAACCACACCTTCTACCCCCTTCCACCCCTTAATTTTTATACAAACCCAAATTTTTTTATTCGAGATAGTTTAGAGAAAAGAAAAGAACAGGTGGCAGAGCAAAAGCTTATATCTGTTAAGAATAAGATAATAGCAATTGATTAAAACAATTTCAGAATACTGACAAAGATGAAATTTTCGATGTCATCAGAAGTTTTTATAGTAACCTATATTGCAGTTTAGAGAAAATTCCGATATTCTTCAACCTCTTTGATGTATCCATAAGGCCAGATATACTTCCTTCTGAAGTCAGGTATATTATAGATAGTATGACAGAAGGAAAGTCCGATAGTGGCAACAATCTATGTTTAAGTTCTTAAGCACATTAGCGAGGAACATATCAATTACTTGGCTAAATTCTTCGCTTCCTGCCTGAATAATACATCAGTTCTATCAACATGACATAAAGATAAAATTGTTTTACTGCATAAAAAGAAAAACTAACCACCCTATATGCTTGTTATGTGTTCTTTAAAAAGCTTTATTTAATTTAATTGCTATGGAACGCAACGATCTGGTGACAACTTCCCTACACGCCCATTTTTTCGTCTTCTTGTACCGGCCTACTTTCGCACTCTACGAATTTTAATTTTAAATTCTTTCTGAATTTCTGGTAAATTATTCATGACTTCCATTCGTAATTTATTCCAATTCCTGACTCGCTTAGTTTTTACAAAGCTTGTAAGCACCTTAGAATTTTGGCAAATTCTAGTTTTGCTTAGGCGGGACTTAGAAATTTCGAGAAGTGCAGTTTTCAACTAAAAGGAATTTCCCTGTAATCTTCCCCACAGTAACAATTCTTTATAATAATCATTTTAAAGTGTAATTATCATATCGAGAAACTTTTATCTTAAGAGATATTAACCTTGATCAAGTTTTGAAACACGCGATCATAAAAGTAGAAATTCTGAGATTTGCAATATCTTTAAATTGCGTAAAGCTACAACCGAACTTTTATCACCAGCTGTAGTCAGCACTATCCCTGATATTTTGGCAATAAAATTAAGTAATTCAGCAAAGTCTAATTAGCGATTTTAATTGAGAGAAAAAATAAGCTTTTTTATTAAAAGAGATATCAATTTAAATTTTACATCAGCAGATAGCCCTAATTAAGACGATTTCATACATATATGGGTTTTCATAAAAAGTTTAAGCATTTGTCCGGAAATCAAGTTTTTGTAAAATAGATTGTCGCGGATTGTTGTGCACGCGCGTAAAATTCTAGAACACTTAGGGATTTTACCCAAATTTGAATGTATCACTACGCGGAGTCTTAAACAGCTAAAACTTTAAAATTAATTACTCTAAATTTCTCAAGAGACTGCCGTCGGACTTCTAGTGGATAAGTCCAGATACTATCAAAGTTTAAACATTTCTAATAATCTAGGTCGCCAAATAAATTACACACACTTTTGATCTACGCGGAAGCGACAAGATGTGATACAGTTGCTGACGTCACTGGTTCTAGTCTTTTCTATAAAAAGACCCCGCCGCCATTATGGTCTGTCTGTTCCTGCCTATGGTCTGTTCCTGTCGGTCGTCTGTTTCGGTCTGTCTTTCGTCGCGCTGGTTGTTACTCGCCATGCGGGCTAGTTCAACCATATTGGATCGTGTCGAGTTATATAGTAACCTTAAAGACTGTTAAGAACTTTTAAATTTACCAAAGGGGTTAGGTCGGTCTTAATTTCTCTCCACAATCTGCAAACTTTTGGAAATGTCTGTTCGATTAGCCAAATGAACTTTTAGAATGCTATCTTGAACTTTTGTTTTATTTGAATAAATTTGAAGAACTTTAAAAGTGAACTGTTATTATTTCGTAGTTAGCTGATAACCCTTTTCAATATTTGTGGGTCAACAAATATTGTGGCGACCTGAAGCATTCAAGTTGAACTATCCAGGCTACATGGTCAAATCAAAATTATTCCGTAAGTTTTAAAGAGAACTGTGAGTCTACATCAAGAGTGGCACTTAGGCGATACTCACCCCGGTGTCGGCCTGGTTCCTTACAAAGCTGTTTAGCCGAATCAGCTCCATCCTTGATTAAGCCCAATTCCTTGAGCAAGCAGGATTCCGTAGCAGTTTTAGCACAACTGACCATATTCTTATGCAGCAAGAAATTATTAGCTTAGTAAACGAATATCAGATTCATTTTTGTGTATCTTTGGTGGTTTTAGAAAAGGCAGAAAAGTCACAACGCTAAACTGCAAGCTTTAGCTGAACATGACGTGGATACAGCTTATAACAACTATGGCACCTCTTCAGCTTTTGTCAGCGTCTAGGAACCAACTAAATATTTCCGCATATATATCGGCCACAACATTCGCAAATGATAGTTATAATAACTCAGTTATCGCCAGGGTTGAGTGCATCACATCTTTTGCGGCTGAATAGTCCGATGGCGGCGCTAAAAATCTTGCCACATCTATCGCACGCGAAATAGGAGTCCGGCGGATGTTCTTCCCTGTTACGCAGCTTTTTCTGCTTTATTTTATCCAACCATGCTCTGTTTGGACATGTCGGTGGCGATAAGATGGCGCCATAAGGGTCTCGTGCTGGCGCAAGCCTCCCAGTCAGAAATGGGCATGCCGAAGCTCTCCAAATCACGTTTGCAGGAGTCCTTAAACCTTAGCACCAGGCGCCCTACAGGTCTCTTAATATGAGCAATCTGACTGAGCATGACTTTCAATGGTAGTCTTTCAGGGTCCATTCTATGGACGTAGGCAAGCCAGCGGAGCCGTCTTTGTTTTAGGATGACAGTAATACTGTGTCATTTTGCGATAGACAGAACAATCTCGTTGCTCAGTTTGTCATGTGTCATGACACTGAGTATTGCCCGCATAAGCAAGTAGTAACCAAGGTGATCTAATTTTTTCGAAATTATCTTAAGCTGTCTTGGGGATGGAAATTTCAAAGCAAGCTTGATCAGAAAAAGGAATTACAATAAATGGTAGAAAACGTAATAACTCAAGATTCGCCGATGACATTGCGCTTTAGGCCAACCACATTGATGAACACCAAGTCTTTATTCTTGTTTATCAATTTCGTCTCTAAGTGTAACAGTTTGGCCTAAGTATGGACCTCTCTCAAAAAAAAAAAAAAAAAAAAAAAAAAAAAAAAAGCTGGCAATGAGCGAATAAATAATACATCTTCAGAAATATCGTCACATCAAATATGTACACGAGTCTAAAGAAAACAGCTTATGACCCGTGCACTCTTCCCGTGAAAAGTAGTCACCCAGCAGGAATTGATGAGCACAGCATTGATACCATCAAACCATCAAATCATTCGTACCAGTAGAAATACAATTCAATTTACAGAGCAATACGACAAGTAGCTGGAAGAGGATCAGAATACCGGATGGAAAATTGTGGCATTATTAAAAAAAAAAGGACGTAGAAAAAATGCTCCATTTACTTCTCTCCCAAGATGGGAGTGAGACCAAGACACTAAATGAATTTACAAAAGAAAAACTTAGAACAGCCAAAAGAGAATTGGAAAGACCAATGCTAGATTTCACAAGAAGAAAGCAACAGGCATTAGATTAGTTACTAACTTTACAGACATCTTGCAGAAACAGCCTCCTTAAAAAATTAGAGGGACAGCCAAGTTTTTCGGCAGAAAGATGAAAAATGGACAAAAATAAGGATGGAGTGGGGCCCAAGAAATCATTAGAGACTAAGAGGAAGGCAACCAGACCGACAAAGGAAAAAAGAAAGATAGTTGGAGTTAGCTGGCAAAGATGTGCATAAGACCTTCAATCTGGAGAAGAGTGTTCAAGATCAATCTGGAATCATAACGGTAAGAAGCCACATTATTTCACAATTGAATTGCCTGATGATTTCAAATCCACAAATTTATCTTTCTAACGCTCAAGCCTTTGTTGCACTTCTTCTTGACACTCTTGCCAAATCGTAACATAATTAGCGAAAACCAACCTGTTTTATGATTTCATCAAAAATTAAAATACCTGGTATCTATGCTGTAACCAGCTTCTGTTGTTGGAACATCCTGACTGCTAACTTCTACTTGAACACAAGTGTGGGTATTTTGATAAAGCTGGTTCACACTTCTTAATTAATACTTCCTAAATGTGGTGGGAAGGATGGCGACATCAAGAAAACACTGGTTGATTTCTTTCCCAGCATTTCTTAAATCTTGTAGAAAATACAAGATTTACAGTAGATCATTTAGATCTCCTCTGGATTTGTTTCAACTATTTTCCTTATATTTTTTGTTGCATATGTTCATAAAAATCTGATATTGACTGGAATTTTTATAGGTTCTTAACCAGACTTTCAACTCTAGCAGGGCCTGTAGTACTTATTTCACATAAACATTTACGTCCCCCATACCCGGTAGAATCGCCAGGTTTGGATACGGCTGCGCATGCCCGGCAAATAAAAAAATATGACACGGTGGACGAACCCTTCAGGTATATCCCAGCCAATATAATGCCATCTGCATTTTTGAATTGAAACTTCTTTGGCCGCGGTAGGGAGGAATTTGTAGGCATAACGAGATACGCGTTATGAGTTACGTGTTGCGAGTTACACGATTAGTATGCATGGGCAGCAACGTTCTGCGCATTTGTAGAACGTTGATAATCAAGTGACGACGTCAGACAGCAGAGACAGGATATTTACATCTAGAGGAGTCACCATTATTCAACATTGAGAGATGCTCCAGTATTTTTTATTGCTTTAATAGTTGCATTTTGTTTACATGTAGGTTCAATGCTGATTATTTCATCAAATAATCTGTTACGATTATAGCTTTCATTTTCATGCAGAAATATTAGCATTCGTCTTTACAACGGAGCAAATGTATTATTCAATCTTTTTTTTTTTTTTTTTTTTTTTTTTTTTTTTTTTAAATGATTCATGAACCAGAAATCTATGTTCAAGCCGACATTTTTGAAGGGCCTGGAAACCAGTTATTAACGGAATTTTTTACTTACAAATCTTCAGACCTTGGGAGAGAAGTGTTATACCTTTGTAAATCGAATATTACGTGAGGTGTTTTTCCGGATTTCCGGATTCCCCCCTCCCCTTGTGGTGAAACTTCGTGGGATCTGGTCCGGACACCCCGCCCCCTTTTCTGGTGAGATCTGGTCCGCGAGACCCCCTCCTCCTGCAAATCGCCCTCGCAACTTTTTGAGAACCTTTTTTTAGGTCTCACCCTTCCAAAGCCGGTTACACCCCCACACTTTTTGACGAAATAACCCTCTAAAATCGACTTTCGCGTCATATGGATTTTCGTTGCCCCCCCCTTTTGGTGAGATTTGATGAGATTTCGCCGGAGCCCCCCCACCCTCCCCCAATTTCATCCCACGTAATTAATGGACTTCCACTTAATTGAATAATGCAATAGTCAATCCTTTTTTCCATCTGGTATTCTGTTCCTCTTCCAGTTGCTATTCTTATTACAATGTACATCCAGCGTATTCCTATTGGTCTAACGATTTGATTATATCACTGCTAAACTCATCAATTTCTGCGGTGACTACTTTTCAGCTTTTTTATAGTTCTTTTTAGTTCTGACTAGAAAACATCTTCCATATTAGTCCCCCCTACTTCCTTTCAATTGCTGCAGTTTCTCATTTTGCTAAGTAATTTATCAGAATATGATTACATTCATCTTGCTATTTCATCGAATTCATGAACTATCTCCCCACCTTCGCATTCTATGGCTGTTATTCCATCAGAAGCTTTCTTTTTATTTCTAATGATGCAGTAGAGCAGTTTCCAAATTTTTATTACATTTTTATCTTGTCTGCTAGCTCTTGTTTAGCCTTCTCTTCTCCTACCTATACGTCTCTTAATTTCTAACTTCTTGTCTAGAATAATTTTAGAATCTTCTCTATTTATTCAATATCTCTAATATCTCTTATTTCGAATAAAGCAAATTTTGTCCAATTTTTCTCTAATATGGTTTTTATGATAGTTTCATTCCACTGTGATATTTTCTTGTCTTACTTTAGGCGGGCCTAGGTTACGTTGCTGTAGTTATCATTGACTTTTAAGCCTTTCCCATTCTTCATTTCCTGGCAATAATTGATTTTTGGCCTTTTATTTTTTAACTTCTCAATGTATTTTTCTCTCTTTTATCTGGTTCTGAATTTCAATAATTTGACCTTGGGAATAACATCAGTTTTCAATTTATTTGGTTTCTTCTTCTTTATGTCAGCCACAAGTAGGCGATGACATCCATCATGTCATTCACAACTGATGACCTTTACATCTTGGATTAAGTGCCACACTATATTAGCTACTATATTATGAAAGTATGTCTTCTCAAACCAACTGTTACTAATTAACAAATTATTTCTCAAGCAAAAATAAAGGATGAGGGTCTAATACATTATCATATTCACTTCAGTTTCATCCAACTTGTTTGTCTGTTCTTCCGGTCTAACTAAAAATTTTAACTTCTTTGAATAACCAGCCTCAGAAGCGTAATTCTGCATAAGGTGGGTTTCGTTCTCCATTCCAATTGACAGTCATCCTGATTATTCTCACTCTGTCAAACTCTACGAGACTGTGCCTGTCTAGGTCTTTGTGGACAATAACTCCAATTCCACTCTGCAAGGTAGTTTTATTCTTGGTCAATTGCAACTTGTATTATTGTCTCAATGTTCTTTATCTTACGTTCTCTTCCACTTCGTTCCACTCAACTTAAGAACCTCTTCATATCCATGAGGTTCACTAATTCTTCAGCTTTGTTACAGTAAGAGGATATTGAGCGTTCCAATTTGGTATTCACGGTGTTTTGTTGTTGGTACACAATGAGGCATAGATAGGTCGTCATAAATACCATTATAGCTGCTTCTTAATTTTTACGTTTTGAGGTTTGTTTTAGGACTAAAATAAAGGCGGGTTTACACGGTTCAGTTTTTGCAATCACTCGCAGTGAAAGGAAAGCGAACTGTGTAAGCATAGAATCATCCAAGATCACGGATGAAAGAAGTTGGCTCGGGCTCAACTTTTCGTTCACTTTTGGTGTTTCACTCGGATGAATCATCAAGAGTGACTCGGTAAACAGTCAAAATATCGAAGTGAAACCTGCTCCCGGATCGATCGCACTTGTTTGTTTCTGATTGTTGTTGTTTTTAAATGGAAAGAAGAAACATTTCTTTATTTTTAAAATCTTTCCATTACAACCAATGTTTATAGAACACAAAATTTGAAAGTTATAAACAAAAAAACATAGGGGATAGGGCCATGGAGGACATGATTAAATAATTTAATCTCCCATCGAAAATAGAAGATAAGGACAAAAATCAAAACTATCCATACCAGGTGTTCTAGAGAATTAACTAAAGTTTTAAAACCAGAAAAATGTGGTGTAAATTGTATTCTATGTAAATTGAATGTGTTTCAAAGCAGTTACCAGTTGCAATAAACCTGGAAGTAGCATTTAACTTCAGTTTAACCGGAAGGCATTTTCTCATTAGTGTGCTGTCTTGTAATTAGTGGTGATCTATTTGATAACAAATCTTTGTGATTCACACATTCGAAGATGATTTTTAGATGTCATTTTGTCTTCCAATACCCATTCTACAATGCCGCAAGCTCCACTCTTTTTTCAATTAACTTTCTGCACAATACAAGTGAAAATTAAATCCACTCCAACACCCACAAGCTTGTTTGTTGCCCTCTTGAAGTGAATTGAATGGTTGATTTGCGATGATAAACGAAAAGTTCACTTTCACTGCGAGTGATTTGTCCTGAGTGATTACGAAAAGTAAACAATGTAAACCCGCCTCTACGGGGTCTGATAACGTTTCACCAAATACCTATTTACCGTCACACATAAGCAGGCCATACACGTTACGATGGTCGCAAAGACTGTCAGTTGAAACGTCGCAACGACAGTCTTATTTTCACACATAGACGGTTCTACAAAATTTCACCACAGCCGTCGTATTGTCTCTTTTAGTGTCTGTTTAAAATCATAAAAGCATATAGTATATTTTCATTAATATTCACATGTGAATAAAAAAAATTAAAAAATACAATCCTAGTTGTGTACCTTTTTTCTGATTTTATTGTAGATAATTTAATAAAATTTATATCGTGTATTCTAATGTTAATGATACAACTTGGGTGAAGCAAAATTATTGTTGATAAGAAACTGGTTTAGATTTTATAAATTTGAGCTTATGTGACTATTTTTAGCAAATATTTAAGATATTCAGTATATTACAACTCACCTGCTATGCTTCGATTATTTTAATTTTGCTTTTAGATCGTGGTTTATAAGCTTCTATAATTGTGAAAAATTTGAAGTTAGTATAACATTCCATTCCTGAGAAAAAGGTACATAATATAGAAATTTTCGAGTTTTGGGAGAAATCAAGTAGGTGTGGCGTCTGAGTGTAGGGTTAATGAAAACCGTCAGTAACACTCCAAAGAAATGTATTATACGCAATAAACTCGATATCATTGTAATCAGGAAAGTTTGTAAATTATTTTTCAATCAAAAAATAAAAATGCCAATTTTTGACATTTTACACTACCCGGATCTGATAGCTCACGTTACTACCGGTGCGATCGTGTACGAGCGGAGCGTATCGTGTCGCTAGGTTTGATGACAATTTCAACGGACCTGCGACATGACCTTGGTCGTACAGTCCGCTTTACGACCAACGAATTCACGATCGGATTTGTCGCATACGACCGAAGTCCGTGGGACAGTCCGTGCGACCGTCGTAACGTGTATGGCCTGTTTTAAGGACCTCTGTATGGCCTTCACTGCTACCGCAGTTCCCACTGTGCTTCACCTCCACCTCCCTACTTTATGACTTTTCCTTTCTCCCACGACGTGGATGAGAGGTGGGACTCATGGAGGAAGGAATATGTGGAGACGAAATAACGCCAAATCGGTGAAACCTCATTAAAAACATCTCGTCTCCTACTGCACATGGGCGGCGGTCATTGGCGGCCATAGGAACCCCACTGTGCACTGTGTATGCTGCTGTGAACATTTCATTTTCTAATATTTCAAAGATTTTTATAATCCCAAGTTGTGTTGCATATGGTTGCACACACAGACAAGATAGGAAATAACATGTAATAACGTTTCGTAACTAAATCACATTGAAATTATTGTTCTTACAATGTTTGATAGATAACAGCAAGATTAGAGCCTATCGCTATAAATTTATTCATTGCTCTCAATAGGATGCTATTGTTCTCAAATGTTTGTTGGTGTAGTAAAGACAATCAGCATATGTTACTACTTTGCACCTAAAAGGCTAGCCTTATTGTTAACAACTGTTGAAAGTCTAATTTAAGTGGGTCAAGTTTACATTGCGATACAGTGAATGTGCATGCTTTAGTCCAGTTTCAGTTTACACTGAAAGTGTACGATGAAATTAATTGTTATAATTTGTGCTGTGTGAACTACTAAACTTGATGAAGCAGACGTTTCTATTAACCCGAAATTTAGTTCGCGACGTATTTCATGTATTTAGATCCACATAGTTTGATTTTGTAGCGGCTATATTGATGGAAATGTGGGTAGGTTGAAATGCAGCGTGTACTAGAAGGGTACAAACAATTTTTTAATTGTTATTTGTTGCTAATTTCATGAGCACTATGTTAGTGACACAATGTGTACCGCGATGTAAACCACTCCGATGTAGCTTCTGACTTTTGATGTATGGTAAAAAGATACATCAACTGATGTTGCTAGCAAGGTTACATAGGCCACTAACAGTACAATATTTTCTGAGTAAGCTCAGAAGCTATGAGGTCTTTTGAAGGGTACATTTTTTTTTTTTTTTAAGTTCTAAACGTTGACCTAACCTGACCTAACCACCCCAATTTGGAGACAGCATATCTCGAGAACTAAGCGAGATATCGAAAAAGTTTATTTATCATTTTTTATGTGTCTCGTCGAGTTACATTATAATCCATCGTCAAATTGCGGTGCCACAGTTGTCTTATGATTCCCTTGAGGTTTTGTGCCCTTTCCCCGTGTTTCTACGGCCAAGCAATATGGCGGCCTCCCCACCCTACTTCTCTCTACCCGGTTTCACTCCAGTGTGTGGTAAGGTCCCATACGTCGTCTCCATAATATATGTCTTCCTCCATGGTTGGACTCTGGGGGGCTAATCATTCCGTTAATAATGTTGGTACTCATGATTTGTAAAGTGTTTGTCTCTGCTTTTATGTTGACAAGCAGGTTTGGATTTCTTTAGCAGAAACAATATAGTATTGTCTCTGATATAGTTGTTTGTGTTTGGAAATATTGTCTCTGTATGATGGGGCGTTCCGTTCAAGGCGGGGACAGTAAATAGTTTCAAAGTGGGTGTTGACGCCACAGTAGTATGTAAAGCTAGTAATATCCTGTTTGTTTACGTTTCAAGTGTAATATAGTTCATTAACGTTCACCATACATAACTACAACAAGTGAAAATGGTGTTAAAGGTTGCACATGATTTTGAAGCAAAAGCGAGAACCCAAGACATTCACACTAACGAAGATGTAACATTTAGTGGTTTGTTACTTTCGCAACATGTGCTAGAAGGTTTAACAAAATGTGGTTTTGTGAAGCCTTCTCCGATTCAGCTGAAATCGATACCCCTAGGGCGCTGCGGGTTCGGTATGACATTACTAAAGTCATAAAGTTTGTATGTAGTAGAATAATGCATTTTTTTAGTTATGCTTATATTTTACAGATTTGTTGGTGCAAGCCAAGAGCGGTACAGGAAAAACCTGTGTATTTGCTGTGACTGCACTGGAGATGGTTTCACTAGATATCATGTCTATTCAAGCCCTTGTTTTAGCTCCTACCCGTGAAATAGCTGTGCAAATAATGCAGGTGATTTCCAGTATAGGTTGCTGCATAAAAGGTAATATTAATAATGCTAATTTATGCTGTAATACATAAGCTATGCAATATTAGAAATGAAAACAAAATTTGGCTCCTGTGCAACAGCTCAGACTCCTCTAAAACTTTGTGCACAATTTTCTTAGGTCAGTTTTTCGCAAACTGTGGGCCACAGACAACTAGTGGTCCGTGAAATGGAACAGGCAGAGTATTGAAAATTGGGGTACCATACTTGTATTGTATAAGGCTATAAATTAGTATAAGCTATAAATGCAACTATTTAAAAGCCATGAATATTTCAATAACAAGGCAAAAATCTGGCTTTTCCAGGATATGAGAATAGGACAGTAGTGTTCCTACAATAACTATTCACTAAATACATTTCCAGTCTGCACCAAAGAAATTGCTGTTCATTAAAGGATTATGTTAATGACCGTTATCTGAGGGTCATGTAGATGTGGCAGACCATGATATGTAGCAGTTTTGCGAACATAAAAGCAGAGAAGTAAACAATAATTAAAGTTGGGTGTGTGGATATCCACAGTTGTTGTTGATGTTATCTTGGTTGTACAGGTTGAACCACGACAATTTATCAGCCATCATTTTGTGGCCTTCTTCAGATACAAAATGATGGCAGAAACTTTAGGTTTTGATAAATTGATCAAATGAACATGTGCAACAGTTTTCAGACCAGAATGACAATTCCTTGATGAGTCCCAGTGATTGCACTAGAGCCAAATTAGGCCTACATATGTTAGTGGTCTGCAGCATAATTTTTGTCAATTTACTGCAGTCGTTGGGCTGAAAACAGTCTAGAAACGTTGCTTAGACAATATTGTTTAACAGTATATGTTATATTGTAGCTATCAAATATACACAAACCTCGCACAAAAACTGCCGTAACAATAAATTGTAAACAATCACCAAAGATGATAGCTATTACATACAATAAAATATATTCATATGTTGTATTGTTTCTCGGACTGCTGGATTAAGTGAGAAATTGGTGTCATAACACTACAGAAATCAAATGCAGGACTCCACTAGAAGTGAAGTAGTTTTACTGTTGTCATTCTGGTTCAGGGTGTATTACAGCCTGATTACTGCTTGAAAGTAATGGCCCAGGGAGTATTACACCTAACAAGTATGGTATTTGAAAATAATATGTCTTGTGATTCACTACGACAGTAGCCAACTATGGCGTGATTAGTCAGAGCGGAGAAATATTGTTGTAGCCGAAATGCAATCTCTGGTAGACCCGTGTCTCTTTATTTTTATGCTGTATTATTAGCACCACTTGTGGGTAGGTTGAAATGCAGCTTGGACAAAACTGAAGGTCACATAAAGTGTACATATGGGATACAGCGATCAGTTACCGTTAAATATTATGATGGTTTTAGTTTGAAATTTGTATGTATATACTTGGTAATTACATATACACAATTTATAAGGAATCTGTGCATGAAATTTCAGGCGAAAAGCACGAATCTTTCTTGAGTCTACAAATGTCACTAGTGAGACCTGCACATAGAACAGTTTTTTTCCCCCCAGGATGGTACAAAACAACTGCACTGATTCCTTTAAAAGTAATCATTTATTGTATGAATTGGTGTAATTAATAGATCAATATGTTTGCTTTGATCCCACTGTGAGAATAGTCTTGGGGATGTGGAACAATACATACACTTATTAATAATATCAATTATGACATTTTAGTTTTTCCCGGCGTATTGTTGAAATAAATAACTCTCGCAGTTTTCCTGCCGGTTAATAGATTTATTTGGATCTTTTAACGACATTTCGGCAACTGCCATCGTTGCCTTCATCAGGTTAAATCTTACTTACAGAGAAGCTTCCCTTGACAACAGGCTATAAATAGGAGCCAGGGCTGCCTCACGATCAGTCGTGTCTTGTCCTCGTAAGTGAGATTTAACCTGATGAAGGCAACAATGTCAGTTGCCGAAACGTCGTTAAAACATCCAAATAAATCTATTAACCGGCAGAAAACCCGAGAGTTATTTATTTCAATATCAATTATACTACCAGCCATTGATAAGTTAGCTACTTAACAGCCCACTAGTATAATCAATATCTACTGTAATCTGCAAATACAATCCCATGTTAATTATTAAGAAATTATATGGAACAGTGTATACACTTGTTACGAGCATGTAATAACCAGTAATTTTCTTACAGATCAATTACCATAATCTACAACAACATCTTATATCACATTAGTTACTATATATGTGGAACAGTACACACACCTATTAACAATATCAATAATATTACCAACAACTGATAACCAGTCAACTACTTAAAAACCTGTTAGTATGATAATTTTCCACTTTTGTGAATGCATGCTATCACATGTTAGTTACTATATAAGAGTGAATTTTGTAAATAGTGTAATTACTTCATTTGTCAACAGTTTCGAAGAGAAAGAAAAACCATATATCATTTTAGTAATTGTGGACAACTTTGTCACCTTTCCCTTCCATACACCGTATATAGTATTTTTTCAGCCATTCTTAGTTACCAAATTCATAGAAGAAAATTCTTTTGCAGAGTAAAATGGGTTCTGAAGAAGAAACTCTTTGAGTTTGGGTTTTCATAGATAACCTTTAATTTCTTTTGGTAAGACACTGAATAAGGAAGCTTCAGTAAATGTTATTGCTTTCTGTACAATTGACAGTGATTTGTAATCCTTGTGAATATTATATTTATTCCTAATATTATGGCTGTGCGTGTGTCAGCATTAAGATTGAAATGTTCAAGATTTTCCACTACAAATGATAGTAGGGAGTATATATACTGTGTTGGCATTGTAAGTACACCTAGATTTCTGCACAACATCTGTGGGCTTGCTCCACACATAGTTCTTACAGCACACTTTTGTGATTTAAATACCCTTTGTGCTTGTGAAGAGTTTCGACAGAATGAGATACTGTAAGTGAGCAGGGAGTGAAAATATGTAAAATATACTAACTTTTTGGTTTCGATATTAGCTATTGTAGATGTTATTAGTGAAAATTTGGCAGAATTAAGTTTTTTTAAGAAGTTGTTGAATATGTTGCTTACAGGTCAATTTGTTATCTATATATACTACACCCAGGAATTTTGTAAAACTGCTTTCATTGATTGCTTTTCCTTCCAATATCACATTATAGCTGTCCTTTGTTTTATTTTTTGTAACAAATTGAAGTAACCTGTGTCTTTCTACATTAAGTATTAATTTGTTAGCAACAAACCACCTGTTAATTTTCTTTATAGCATCATTTGCTGTGTTTTCAAGGTTTTTAACTGATGGATCTTTCAACAATTGGCTAGTATCATCTGCAAACAGCACCATGTATTCATTATCACCTAGTATGTGTGGGAGATCATTTATATAAATTAAGAACAGCAGAGGGCCAAGAATTGAACCCTGAGGCACACCACATTTAACTATACCCAATTCTTAGTTTATAACATCTCCTGTTTTAACATCTTTCAATGATACACATTGCTTTATATTCTCCAGATATGATTTAAACCAAAATCCTGGCTTACCACTAACTTCATAGTGTTCTAATTTACGTAGACCTACTAATTCCATATAGTCTTTTGTAAAAACAGAATCCAAAAAAGTGAAAACCTCATTAAATATTTGGGAAATATCAAAATGAGAATATGTATGGCATATTTAAAAATTCTGGAAGAGTATTAAATCAGACATGTTCATATTTACATCTCCAATAGAGCTTGTCTGCTTAATTATGTAATATATTTCCAAAATCATAAGTAACTCTTAAATGCTGAAAGTAGAAAACAGTTGTTTGTAACAAATTTACTACAATATCCAGTCAAGTTAATTAAAAGAATAAATTATTATCAAAATATTTAACACCTTTTCCCAATATTAGTGTTCAGTGCCTTTGAGTTTTACTCATCATTGGCATGGTCAAATTTAAAGATCTGGTTTTACGACCGCATGCCCTTGCTTACCAAAAGCATTTGATACCTATTGCCAGGTTATACTGCATACTAATGGAGTTTGTAGAGGGTTGACATCTATTTGTGAAATGTATAGTTTTTGAGATGGATACTGGGGCATTAGCCTTGGTAGCTGCGGAGAATCTCCTAAAAACTGCTGTCCGGATGGTCGGTACGCTGGGGCCTGGACTTGTGCCTGGCGCCATTGTAACTCCCCAATCCAGTGTACAATGCTTCAGCACACTGGGCCATACTGGCTGGTTTACTATCGAAAAATATTTTCAGATATTTTCCTGCATTTTAACAACAGTTGATAAACATCTTAATATTATAGTTTTTATATAGCCTTGTAAAAATGAAGCAAAGAAAGAACTTCAATGTTAGAGTTGTTAGTTTACCCAGAAACCACCACTGCTTCTGAACTAGGGAGATGGGAACTTACATATCGAATTATCCTTGTTGAGACATCAACCTTGCCTAAATTTCCAATAAGACCCTGTCAATAACCCATCACTTGGCAGTTTATTTATTAACAATTGTAACAAAATTCATCTAAATTTATTTGTTTTCATTTCTCCATTAATACAATGCACATTTTTTGATTCATGTGTTTCTACTTTATGCTTCAACATCACCTGTGGTATATATACATCAGTTTATCCTTTTCTCAAGAATGGTCGATAGTTCACTTCACAATAGTTTACTCCCACCTTCTCAACATCTTGCACCCTGTTCTCCATGGAGTAGTAGCCTGTCAAGCGGTAGGCTCTGGTGTGTGCACACCCCTCCTTGCCAAGTGGTAAGTCCTACATTATGTGATTTAAAGTTTTTAAACTGAAATAATGTAAAATGTTTTTGTGTTCGTTTAACCCTCCTGCCTTCATCTATGGTAAGTGATGAGTTAATTTCCATACCCTTCCTTATTTTCATTGCATAACTGCAGTTTGTGTCACTACTAGCTGAATTATTTAACTATATAACAACTTAACCAAGCTTTTATTTAATAGTTTTCTTACTTTTATATCCCTTATTACCTTCTCCAGTAGATGTGAAACTTTGATACCTCTCACTGCTACTTCGTGGTGTGTACTTTCCAGTTAAACTTATCAAATAACCCATCAAGAAATGTATACTCTATGCCTTCAACAAATAATGTTGTATAATAATACATAATCAATTATTTTGTGTGTGCCTAGTACTGTAAGTTGTCTTAGTTTTTGTATATGTGTTCATTCTGTATAGATCTAATTAGAAATCATATCCTGATACCTTTACAGCTCATCATAATCTGTCTCTTGTTAACACTATTATACTACTGTCATCCACAACCAACCTAACATCTGACTTTAAGTGAATAACAGAATTATTCATTAGAATAATGAACAATAATGAACCCAATTAGAGTTCTTCTGTTTGCATTTACACAGTTTTTGATACTGCTTTCTACTATCCTAAGAGTCTGTCATCTTCCTCTTAAGAATAAGTGTACATAGCAGTTCAAATTCTGATCTATATAATCATTTAAACTTCACTTACTACCACTCTATAGCTCACTGTCAGTGGTGGAGAGACCAGATACTACACTATTAACTTGGTGTATTGATCCATTTAATCTGAAATAGCTTGCATATAGCAACAGTTTCACATGAGTAACACAAGTTGCTAATTTGCAAACTAATTTCTTTCCTTGCAGACCTTCCTGATGCAGTCGGTTATCATGCTGTCCATCAACTTGTCTTCCACTGAGGTCAAAATGATCCAAGTGTAACCCTCAACTCCATTCATTCATCCTTTTATGAATTGGTAATAAAAGGGTGAGTTAACAATGCTTTGCAATGTAGTTACAAATTTTATCTCAACAAAAGAGATTTACAAGATTACTCCACAATAAATAAATAACCTTAAGGGAAAAAATTTGTCATCTTGCACTCCTTCCTTTATCCAAGACTACCCGTATAATTTTTGTCTCCCCATTGCTGATGATGCTATATTTCATTGACACGTTTTAATAAAAGTCAACTACCATAATCACAAAAAGTTACTACTGTTGACTTAAAACTTAATTTCTATGTAGTGGAGTGCTATTAAACGTGAAACTGTTCTATTGAGAAAGTCAGCATTGTGATTTATTAGTTCGTGGAATGCGGAAGGACCAAGAGTTTATATTTACCTTGTTTTTACGAATGGCATTCATTTGCACTAAATTATTCAAGGTAAAAGACTACATCATAGCTTAAAGTGTAGTTTCATTCAGATTTTGTCATAACAATCTGAAATCCTGAACTTAATTTCATAACTCCTAAAATTAATTTGCTCTCGTTAGATTACTAGGTATACTATGCTGCCAGTATGTTGACATATGAAAATAATCAGTTAAGTTTATAAGCCTTACAACTATTTTCCTGTAGCAAGTTAAGTATCTTCATTAAAAAGGAAAATATTGATAAAGGATAACAGCGTCACTATTAAAAATCATCGATAACTTGTAAAAGTATTGTTTAATTCTAATACTAGTTGATTAATACAATTTTAATTTCAAGTTGTAAGAACTGAGGAATACTGACACATTTTCATACATTAAATTAAGTAATTTACTATTGCTGTTTTTTAAACCCTTAAATTTTGTTAATAACCTGTCTATATAAGTAGAAAAAAAACATCTTTTGCAAAGTAATTTAATGTCATTTTTGTGAAATGCTCATAACATTTTGTAAACTAATTCTTAAAACTGTTTGTGAATTGTACCAAATGTTGCTTCTGCACATGAATTTATGTACCAGTCGAACAGCTGGGAACAGACAATGAAAATTTTAAGACAACTAAACAAGCTATTAATAAGAGCAAAGAGTGAAGTAAAGGATGGGTTTATGAAGAATATTATTGATGCAGGGGGACCAATGAATGATGCATCTTGAAACTTCAATGGCTATATTAGAAAACTGACTATTGTAGAAAAGAATGGAGTTGAAGTCACTGGGGATTTTAAAATTGCAGAGACATTGAGTGACTGGTTTGGTGATACAACTAGGAACAATCATCCTGTGATGGAAGGGAATGAATCAGGAGTGTCTCCCTAAAAGTATAAATGAGAAAACCACAAAATTTGAAATAAATTCTCAGGAAATTATGAAGGAACTCGGAAAACTAAAAAACGTGAAGGAGGTGGTGCAGATAATATTACTATAGATTTATTAAAGATAGTGGGATATGATATTGTACCTTACCTTGAAATATTATTTAAAATTAGTTTGGAGTCTTGTGGCTTATCAGATGATAGAAAAAGAGAGGTAGTAGTACCGGTTCATAAAGGAGGGGTTACAAATAGGGTTGAAAATTACAGGCCAATTAATTTGAGATCAGTGATAGGCAAAATGATGGAGAGATTGATATGTAACTATATCAGAAATGTCTGTGAGGAAAAAAAACTGGTTTTCAAATTGACAACATGGCTTTAGGCAAGGATATTCATATGAATCTCAGATGGTGGGCTATATGCAAGATATTTCAGATGAATTGGACAAGGGAGACCAAGTTGATAGTGTAGCACTAGATCTTTCTACGTCATTTGACAGAGTGAGCCATATAATGGTATTAAATATACTGAAATCTATTGTATTGGATGATAGTTATTTGTTGGGTAGAGGAATTCTTAAAAGCCAGAAAGCAAAGTGTTAGAATAGGAAATACATTATCTAAAGAGGTGGAAGTAAATATGGGAGTGCCAGAGGGTAGTGTATTGGGACCATTGTTGTTCATAATTCTGATGAATGACTGTGTTGATGGGTTACGGTCAGAGTCTAGGTATTTTGCAGATGATATATTGGTATACAATAGGATCAAACCAGGTGAAGACTGTGAACAGTTGCAGGGTGACCTGGATACAATATCTAAATGGGTTGGTCAGCATGGAATGAAGTCAAATGCCATGAAGAGTCAGATTGTTAGGTACACAGATAAAAAAACAAAAGGTTAATTACGATTATAGCGTGAGGTCAGAATTGCTTGTTAAAAGCTTGAAGTGTAAATACCTTGGCATAATTTTTGATAACAAACTCAATTGGGCAGGTGGAAGGAAAAGGTTACAATTTCTTCATTTACTGGAGATACTGGAGAGGGTGATGAGAGGATGTACCAGAGAAGTTAGGGAATTGGGTTACAAAAGTTTGGTCGGATCATTGGTTGAATATGGTGGTGTAGTTTGGGTCCCACATTTTGTTTATCAAATACAGGAGTTGGGAAGTGTTCAAAGAAGAGCAGCTAGATTTGTTTGTGGAAATTACCGTAGGACCCAGTCAGTTACTGATATGATAATGGAGCTGGATTGGGATTCATTGGAGGAAAGGAGGAAGGTGAAAAGAGTACTGGGAATGTACAGGGCATATGTTGGTGGTGGAGCTTGGAGGGATATTGGTCAAAAAATTAGGAACAGTGAGTGGAAGGGAAAACGCGACCATGACCACAAACTTTCACTTGATTTCATTCATAAGGGAGTGAGAAAATTTTCTTTTGTTGGTAAGGGTGTCAGGGATTGGAACAAATTACCAAGTGTAGTGATGAATAATTTTCCAAAAACGCTTAAGGAATTTAGAATTAAAATTTGTAAATCATAATAGTAAGAGGGAGAGGAATTTAAAATTCAAATTATAAAAGAATTTTTTTATAAAGTATATAAAAAAGAGGTAAATGGATGACTGGGGGAATTGCCACTGGA
Source organism: Vandiemenella viatica (assembly GCA_031002005.1). Taxonomy (NCBI): domain Eukaryota; kingdom Metazoa; phylum Arthropoda; class Insecta; order Orthoptera; family Morabidae; genus Vandiemenella; species Vandiemenella viatica. The sequence continues at coordinate 371,083,778 of CM061920.1, forward strand.
GTTTTAGCTCCATCACAATTAATAAAAAAAAAAATAATAATATTTCTTCAGAATTCTATAACAGATACCATATTAAAAATAGGACTTCAAACATGAAACCAGCACTGATCAGAAAGAGAATATGTGAGAATGAGAAGGTTGACTTCCCAGAATGTAATGAGCTCAGGTTTATAACTATTGTACTAACTGGCCAACTCGGCATTTTAATGTAGTAAGGCAAGTGGTGTTGGTGATTATTCTCATAATTAATCTCTTTTTGTTGTGGAGATTCATGAACTAAAATGAGCCGCCAATGGAGTCGAAGAATAATATACATCAAATGATAGTTTTAAGTTAATATGTAAATGAATCATAAATGGATAAGAGATTGCCACCAGAGCATAAACTCCATCACAATTAATTAATAACATACTACTGCAATTATCATCAGGTGTTTCAGGAATAGAAAATGTTTAAGCATTACAATCTATTTTCAGATTTAGTCAGTGGCTAGAAGTGTGAAGAAGTAGAAAAGGAAATGGTCATAGGTAAAGTAGATGTTGCATATAGAAACATCAAACAGAATTTTGGGGAAATGAAGAAAATAGGTGTGAACATTAAAGCTGCCGATGGGCAACCTCTTTTAAGCTCGGATGATAGAGCTAACCGATGGAAGGAATACATTGAGAAACTGTATGATGGGGACGACTTGATCAATAGCGTAATGGAAAAGGAAGGCGATGTCAATATTGATGACTTAGGAGATCCTGTTTTGAGGACAGAATTTAATAAAGCTCTGAATGACTTTAAAGCAAAGAAGGCAGTTGGAATTGATGAGATCCCTGCAAAACTTCTTAAATCCCTATGAGAAGAAGGAATCGAAAGATTTTCCAATCTGATATCAAAAAGTTATGAAACTGGAGAAATTCCAACTGATTTTAATAAAAATATCATCTTCACACTTCCAAAGAAAGCACAAGCCGTCAAATGTGAGAATTATTTCACCATTAGTCTAACATCACATGTTTCAAAATTACTGACCAGAATAATATACAGAAGGATGGAAAGGATAGTAGAAGAGATAGTAGGTGAAGATCAGTTTGGGTTTAGGAAAAATCGTGGTACAAGGGAAGCAATTCTGTCTCTAACATTAATACTTGAAGGGCGGGTCAAGAAAAACAAAGATACTTTCATGGCATTTGTTGATTTAGAAAAAGCTTTTGATAATGTTAGGTGGGACAAGATGTTCAAAATTTTAAGGAAGTCAGGTCTGAAGTATCGACATAGAAGACTACTCTATAACCTATATAAGAATCAAGTGGCTATAATAAAAGTAGAGAATCATGAGAGATATTCATTAGTTAAAAAGGCTGTGAGACAAGGTTGTAGTCTATCCCTGTTAATATTAAACTTGTATGTAGTAGTAGCAATAAAGAAAGTAAAAGAAAAATTTCCATGAGGCATAATAAGTGATCAGGGGGAAAAAATCAGTTTGCTATGATTTGCTGATGACATTGTCTTATCAGAACAGGATGAATGGCATGAACAAAATTCTATAGGAAGATTTTGCACTGAATATAAATCAAAGCAAGACAAAAGTGATGAAGTGTAGCAGAAATGATACCAATACTAGTAGATTAAATAAAAATAGGATCAGATACAATAGGAGAAGTAAGTGAATTCTGTTACTTGGGAAGCAAAATTACAACTGATGGCCGAAGCAGGAATGACGTTAAAAGCAGAATAGCACTAGCAAAAAGAGCCTTCATGAAAAAGATAAACCTTTTAGTTTCAAATATTGATCTAGGAATTAGAAAGAGCTTTTTAATACTTATGGTTGCGACACATGGACTTTAGGAATACCGGAAAGAAAGAAAATTGAAGCATTTGAAATGTGGTGCTTCAGAAGAATGCTGAAAATTAAGTGGACTGACAAAGTAATAAATTAACAAGTTTTGGAAATGATGGGTTAGGAAAGAAATTTGTGGAAGAAGCTTACAGAAAGAAGAGACAGGCTAGAAGATCATATTTTGAGACATGCTGGTTTGGTTAATTTGGTGATGGACGGAGCAGTCAAAGGTAAGAACTGTAGAGGAAGACAAAGATTAGAATATATGAAGCAGATAATTGAGGATGTGGGTTGTAAGGGGTATGTAGAAATGAAGAAGTTAGCACAGGATAGGAAGGGGTGGAGGATTGCATCAAACCAGTTGAAAGACTGACGACACCAAAAAAAAAAAATCCTTACAATATTATGAGAGAACTAAGTAGACTCAAAAATCATAAGGGTATGGACAAATTACTGCAGATGTATTAGGGACAGGAGTTTATGCCATTGTACCACACCTTGAAATTTTATTTTGACTGTGTTTGGAGACTTGATGCTTACTGGAGGACTGGGAAAGTGCTATATTAGTACAGGCTTATAAAGGAGGGAAGGTGAATAGTGTAGAAAATTATAGGCAGATTTGTTTCACCCGAGTGGTAGGTGAATTGACAGAGACCTTGATATGTAATTATATTTAAAAAAAAATTGTCATGAAATAAAGTTGTTTGGTGCAAGTCGATAGTGAAGCACTAGATCTTTCCAAGGTATTGATAGAGTGAGCCATGAAATATTGGTAAATAAGCTAAAACAATTTGGATGAGTGAAAAAGTGACTTGGTGATTGGAGCCATTTTTAAAAGATAGGAAAAATTCATTGTTAGAATAGAAAATATTGTGTGAAAAGAGGTGGAAGTGAAAACAAAATTACCATAAGCAGTATACCATTACTGTTAATTACTTATTATTGTGTTGATAGTTGTGTGATGCAAATAACACAATTTTACATAATAGTATTAAAATGTGAGAGGATTGTGAACAGCTGCATGAGGATCTGTATAGGATATCTGCTGGGTAAATCAGCATGGAATGAAAATAGGCAGTTAATGAAGTACACAGGTAAAAAAATAAATTAAATTTTGTTTGATTGTAAGATGGAAGAGGAATTGCTTATTGAAGAGAGACAATGTTAGTAACTTGACATAACATTTGATGATAAACTCGATTACTCAGGAGATGATAAGGAGAGGGTTTAAAATTAATGATGAGGGTATACCAGGGAGTTGAGAGAATTGAGATACCAAAGCTTGGTCAAACCATTGCTTGTATGTGGTGGGATAACATGGGACCCACATTATGGGAGTTGGTGATTAGATTTGTTTGGGCAATTATGGCAGAACACAATCAATAACTGAAGTGATAATGCAGCTAGACTGGGAGTCTTTGGATGACAGCTAATGAAAGTTTATGATGTATGAACTGGCAATGACACTTGGACAGAAGGATTAAAATTAGTATGTGGGAGGGAGGAGATGACCATGATCAGAAACAATCACTTGATTTCGAGTGTAAGGGTGTGGTGAAATTTTCTTTTGTAGGTAAGGCGATCAGAGTTCCAGATAAACACTAAACAATTTGGAATTGGAGATGTAGGACAATTGTCATCAGAACTTCTGTGCTCTGTTACAATTAAATTAAAACAAATAAAAATAATTTTTATCCACAAGGCAGCCATTCCATATAAAAATAAAGAGAAACTGCAAAAATTGTAAACTGAACAAAAAAAAAAAAAAACAGGATTTTTTGTTTTATCTCTGACACATGAAATTAATAGTACTACCTTTGTGTCAGTTTTAGTTCTTAAATATTGACAGGTCTGAAAAATGTCAAAGCATTCTAAATATCTGTGCTTCTTGATTTTTCAGAAATTACTTACGTATGGCTAACCAGACATGACTGTTGATTGTCGTGGTTATTGTTACTTATACAAACCTACTGATACCAAATTGAGCAGAAATGTAAAGAGAATCTATCTGTTACTAAATGGCAATGAATAATATGAAAAAAATATACTGAACATGATGGGTGAGTGGTAACGCTCTGGCCTCGGATTCAGAAGGACATGGGTGCAAATCCCTGTCTGGTCATCCAGATTTGGATTTCCCATGGTTTCCCCAAATCACTCCAGGTGAATGCTGGGGTGCTTCCTTCAAAAAAGCCATTATCGAATTCCTTCTGTTTGTTGTCCCCAGTCCATTCCTGCCTTTAATAACATCGACAAGGCATAAATCCATAAACATATATATACACACAGTTTGTCTCCACTACTTTTTATCTGTGTTCTTGAAAAGATCATTCTGAACTGGTGAGCAAAATTAAAGGAAACTGACTACAGTCCATTGAGAATGGGAAATAAATCTAAAGGGATTAAAATAGACACTCTAGCTTTCCCTAATGACATCGCTATCTTATCAGATGACTTAAAAATTGTGTGGATCCAAATTGATTTGCTGAAAAGTCAGTTTACAGTTATCTTTTTTTTCTTCTTTTTAAATGGAAATAATGACTAACTTCAAAGAAGCTCTGCCAAAACTTCAAAACAAATACGGAGTGAAAAATTTAAGTTCCTGGGTGGGATCATGAAAAATGGATTGGACAAAGAAGCTATTCAGCAAGTTATTCACAAACTGGAAATAGCCTAACAAATTTCATGAGAGTTCTAAAACAAAAAATATCTTTCACAAAATATTGAGATACATCATTATGAAACAGTTCTGAAACCAGTAATTTTGTATGCAGCCAAAACCTTGTTCCTGAATGCCGAAAAGGACTCTTGGGAGAATTGGAGAGAAAAGAGCGAAAAGTTGTTAGGGGAATTCCAACTTCAAGAATGGTGTCCATTGAAAGAGATCCAACAAAGAAGTCTACAGCAAAATAGAGAAAATCATCAAAACAATCCACAAAAGATTGGGCACAATTCTATGGCCACCTCAAACAAACAAAAATCTTTAATTTATTTGATTCAAAACCCAAAAACTGTAATGCCCTGGTTTACAAATATTGAAGAAGAAATTCATTTGATGGGATTAGAACCAAAAGATGCTTTCAATAGAGAGCTTTTTGAGAAGAAGTTATTAACTAATGGGACAAACCGAGACAAACACCCCAAAAGAAGACATGGTACACCTTGGATAGAAGAGCACAAACAGGAACATTCAAAAGAATGAAGGACTTCTCGTCCCAAAAGAAGATGAAACTCGCTGCCAATTGCAGAAAGGCTTAATGTGGTCCTAGTTGGTCTCAACATATATATATATATAAATGACCAGGAAAATGCTTTAAGGCTATAAAACTAAGGAAGGATAGGGAAATATGACCCAACACTTACCACAGATGAAGGTGGCTGGGAAGACAAACACAAGAAAACCACAATATTTCGGCATAAAGCCTTATTCGTGCAGAAGTGAGACACCAGGCGGAGTCAGATGTGTACACAGAGACCGCCGTCTGGTGAATGGCATTGCCGGTGCAGATGGTAGTGTAGGAGGGGGCGGGGAGGGGGAAGCTCAAATATTGGATCAATAATCAATACTATTGAGGGTATATTATCATTGAAAGTGGTAGACCAACATAATCACTGAGTGGGGATACATATATAAAAATCGAATTAGTGAAAAGTAAAATATAAGAAATATAATAAATGTAAATAGTAGTGCTGGGTCTGGTGGGAGGAATCTCATCTTTTCCAGGAAGTGTTGAAGGGAACTGAGATCTCCTTGTACACCAGTATTCCCCATCTTGAAGGCCTCAGTTCCCTTCAACACTTCCTGGATATGCGCCCTCCAATCAGTCTGCCCAGAACATACTTTCTCTTATCCCTAGCCAACTTTATCCTCTCCAAAAACTATTTCTCCTTCAACTCCCAGATTTATCACCAGATATGCGCCACTGCCATGGGTACCCACATGGCCCCGTCCTATGCCAACCTCTTCCTGGACTGTCTGGAGAAAATTTTTCTGAAGAACAGCACCCTCAGTCCCCTCGTTTGGTTCAGATACATAGATGATATATTTATGATCTGGACCCACCGGGAGGACCACCTCCTAGACCTCCTCAACTCACTCTATAACAATCACCCCATCAATTTCACCTGGTCATATTCCCACACCTGTATCACCTTCCTTGACGTAGATATCACCTTACGACAGGGGGCCCTCCACACCTCAGTACACATCAAACCACCAAATTTACAACAATACCTACACTTTGACAGTTGTCACCCCTTCCACATCAAACATTTCCTCCCATACAGGCTTGCAATCCGTGGCAGACGCATCTGTTCTGATCTTGAATCAATCTCCAGTTACTCCCAAAAACTATCCCAAACTCTTGTTTCCCGCCAATACCCCCATGATCTCGTGGAAAAACAAATTTCCCGTGCCATCACTCACAACCCTCGTTCTGCACCTCCTAAAACTAACTGTGGACCAACACTTGTCACCCAGTTTTTTTCCTGGCCTCGAATCTGTCAACCATATACTGCACAGTGGGCATGATTTCCTATGGTCCTTCTCAAAATCCTACCCACTGCTCCCCGCAATTGCTTCAGCAGACCACCCAATCTGAATAACACAAGTATTTACCTGCCGACTCCAGACCTCCACAGGAATCTTTCCCTTGTAACAGACCCTGCTGTAAAACTTGCAGCATGCACCCTGCCACCACTACTTACTCTAATCCTGTCACAGGCGAATCTTTCCCTATAATTGGACATGCTACGTCTGCTACCACTCACCTTATTTACCAACTCACCTGCCTCTTACATTGGTCTCACCACTCAACAACTATCCTACAGGCTAAATGGCTACAGGCAAACAGTTTATACTTCCAACCCAGACCATCCAGTAGCAATTCATGCAAACTTTCATAATTTGAACAACCTCAACACCTGTTTCACAGCTAGAGCTATTAGAGTTTTTACAAATACCACCACCCCTTCAGAACTCCGCTGATGGGAAGTAGCCTACCAACATATCCTTGACACCAGACACAACCCAGGCCTAAACCTACGTTAAACCTGTCACTTGCTATCTCTCATTTCATTTTACAGTCAGTTACTTATATATATATATGTATATTTTACCACCAATGCACATTTTCTGCCTGTGTTTCATTCAAGTGGTGGGTTGGGATGTGACCACATCTTTCCTCCTGCCATATGTCTCGCCTCACATGATTAAGGCTCATGCCGAAATATTGTGCATTTTTTTTTTGTTTTTTTTGTGTTTTTACGTGTTTGTCTCGCCCTCCTGCCTTCATCTGTGGTAAGTGATGGGTATCTGTTTTTCCCCCTATCCTATCATATTTTTAGGTTTCCCTATTTGTCACACATAATGACTCACCATGCAATTCTGCTCCGCATATGTATTTTCTTACTGCATGACTCACCCGCAACATCACCAGCCACCATTCAATTTCACAATGGACAGTAGTCCTAAAGTTTTGGCATATCAGTATACAATGAGCACATGTACAATTAATTATAATTGGACTATAAACTTAAATTTATGATAATTGAAAAGCATAAAATTATGTTCATTCACAGGTCTTAAAGTTGAAACATTTATTGGTGGTTTACCATTTGAAGATGACATCAAGAAGCTTAAGCAATGTCATATTGCTATTGGGGCTCCTGGAAGGGTAAAACATCTTATTGAGAAATCTTACATGAAGACTGATACTATCCGACTCTTTGTTCTTGATGAAGCAGATAAATTAATGGAAAGCAGCTTTCAGAAGGATATAAAGTAAGTTGAAGGCACAATTAACTGGTAATGTGTTTTTGTCTGCTAGTTTGGATGCTGACAATTTTTTACTTTAAAACCAATTTACCTTCATTTTTCTTGCTAACATTATAGAACTTAAGCAGGTGATTATCTTGAACTGTTAATCATTTCCTTATAGACTGAAAAATTAAATATACACATTTAATGCATATGAGAGCAGTAACTGAAGATGTTGGTTCAATCCTTGGTTCTACAAGCTTTCCCAAAACCATTGTGGGTGGATGGCAGATTTGTTCCTTTAAAAAGCCATAGCTGTATTCCTTCCTGTTTATTGCTCCCTGTGTTTTCCCACCTCTAATATTTATGATGTTGATGAGGAATAAAGCCCTAATAATAATAATAATAATAATAAACTCTTGGAGGTGCTATAATACATATGATTGTCAGGTAATAAGGCAATTATCAGGTAATAAGTTATCAAAAAAAGTGTTGGAATACAATATTCTATAGATATTGACAGAGTATGGCTGAAATATGTAATAAGTACTAGGCAAAATACTTAGTTGATGATCAAAAAGTAATTAAAGAATAACAGGGAGACTCGCAAGTTCCTCTTATATTTAGTTACAGGCAAAATAATAGTAATAAAAATAATTGAGGATACATAAATCTTTCTTATGGTTTAATTCTCAAGGAAAATGCTGAGTGAATTTTCTGTCTGCACATATGAGATTATGTTGAATACAAGTCATTTGTGATGAATGGTTATTGAAGTATTTATTACTTTAATTATTTGATTTTCAGTGTATTCAGTTATCTTTAAAGTTTTTAACAACAGACATGGTATTAAAATTTACTTGACTGATTGCCATGTCATAACACAGTTATCAGATTGTAAACTGTTAGCTTATAGGATAAGAATTTTCAGCTAAATGAAACTATGATTTAACTTCATTTGTTATTTTATTAAAATACTAGTGAAAACTATTATACTACATGTAAGATGAGGAAAACCATTTTACAGGCACAATGTCTAATGTGTTAAAATATAACAGACATAAAAATACCAGATATAGCATTTTACGCGACCTGTGAAACATTGTTATGAAGTTTATACTTTGGTTGTCAAGTTGGTGATTTTGATAAGAGCTGGGCTCCAAATGTATGCTGTGTTTCATGTGTTAGGCTATGGTCTGGGTGGAAAAAATGGTACACATCATATGCCTTTAGCAATTCTCATGATTTGGAGGGAACTGAAGGATCAGATAACTGATTGTTATTTTTGTTCAACAAATATTAAAGGAATCACATCTAAATCAAAATATACAATGAAGAATCTGAATTTGTCATCTGCAGTGAGGCCTGACTTACACAGTGAAGATTTCCCTGTACCACTATATGCACTAAGACCTTAACCAGTTACCCTGATTCTGACCTAGCTCAAACTGAAAAAGATTTCCCTGTACCACTATATGCACTAAGACCTTAACCAGTTACCCTGATTCTGACCTAGCTCAAACTGAAAAAGATTCAGATGATCATGATTATAAAAATGATCCCACATACGTAGGCAGAAGCTGTTCATCAGAACCATACTTTCCCAATCAACAAGACCTTACTGACCTAATTCAGGATTTAAACCTGTCTAAACAGCAAGCTGAAGTTTTAACTTCCAGAGTCAAAGGCTGGAATCTACTCCAAAAAGACGTAAGAATATGTAATTATCATATCCGTGATAGTGATTTTAAAGACTGCTTTTCTGAAGAAAATGGTATTGCGTTTTGCAACTATATTTGTTCTGTTATGGAAACTCTTGGGCATCAGCACCGGTCAGATGAGTGGTGATTGTTCATAGGCTCATCTCAAGTTAGTTTGAAGGCTGTCCTGCTACATATTGGCAATGAACTTCCATCACTACTTGTAGCGCATGCTGCTGACATGAAAGAGAGATATGAAAATATGAAACTAGTTTTAGAAAAAAATCCAATGTGAAAAATATAAATGGTATATCTGTGGCAGCTTAAAGGTAATTGCTTTATTGCTTGGTTTGCAACTTTGGTTCTCCAAATTTTGCTGTTTTTTGTATGAATGGGATAGCAGAGATAGGAAGTCTCACTTCGTTATGAAATCCATGGCTGAATGTGAATCTGTTATCCCTGTCCAGAAGAATGTTGTAAGGTATCCCTCGCTCTATTTTCGAGATTCCGTTAAAATCCGGCCAAGTTTGGGGTTAATATCAGTACACGGTACCACAGTTAAAATCGAGATAACAACACTTCAAGTACAGTAAAGTAAACCAAACAGCACTTAGCAAACATAAATAAGCCATAAATTGCAATAAACTAATGATATTTTAGCAGGAAATAGGTATTCCATATAAAAGTAAAACTTTCACTATCAGATCCTAATATGGTTAAGGAGAGGTTCTGAACTGATTTAAAAGAAGTAAATGTTAAATAACAGTAAATAGAGTATCTAAGCAAACCTTTTATCATATCTAATAAACATTACTCCAGAGGTAAATAGTTAATTTCAATATTAACCCTAAAATTTTGCCATATACCAGATTTTTGGTATTTCTGAAGAGATTTTTAATACAGTAAAGGTTGTAAAAAGCTAATAAAAGCCAGGCCTAGACTTACAATAACCATAATTTCACAGTAAAATATAGTTCAGCAGAAATTTTAAATAAATAAATATGATTACTGGATAGTAGAATGAAGCAGATGAAAATAACACATTCTGATGGAATTTGACCATTTAAAAGCTCTAAGGCTCCTTTCACACGGGACACTCGGTGTCCTGGCCACTGAATCTTGAGACAACCGCCGGAACATGGAACAGAATGAGAGCGTTCACACGGAGCGGCTGTGTCTTGCGCCACTGGATTCAGTGTCTGGTCGGTGGCTTTCCCCTCTAGCCGCTCGGGACACTGCCCTGTGTCTCGGCCACCAACCAACCAGTCAGTTCTATTAGACCGTTCACAGGAGACACCAGTGGCATGGAGTGCTTTGATACTGAACGATTTATAGAGCTTATTCGAGAAAGACCGGCTCTATGGGATGTTCAAGCAGTGGCGTATTCAAATAAAACAGAAAAACAAAAGTGTTGGGATGAAATATTTTGTTTGATGGTGCCCGATTTCAGGAACTGCCAGATGAAGAAAAAACAAGAAAAGTAAGTAAATTTTGTATTTAAAATTTACAATTTATTTTTTCATTTTAAATTTAAAGTTTTACAGTTTATACAAATAAATTTAATAACTAATTACAACTATATTGATACTGCAAAAATTTATATTCTATTATATTGCCATGGAATATTGCCTTCCCCTACAAAAAATTCTGCAAATGAATTTCTTATTTCCGTTGGTTGTTTGCTTTTACGTTATTGGCTTCATCGAAATCAATGAATCCTTCGCATGAGAGGGTATCATCAAACATGAAACCATCTCTCGAGCGCACAAAGTTGTGTAAAATAACGCATGCTTTAACAATGTCTTCAGAAAATTCGATTCCTACGTTAAGTGGCCTGTGAAAAATTTGCCATTTGTTGGACAATATTCCAAATGTGCACTCAATATACCTCCTGGCTCGACTTAGGCGATAATTAAATACTCTTTTGTAGTAGAGAGGTTTTTACCACCATATGGTCTAAGAATGTGTTTTGATAAGCCGAATGCCTCATCTCCTACAAAAACAAAGGGAAATTTTGCATTTGTATGACTTCCTATCGGTGCAGGTGCGGGGACATTTAAGGAATTTGATTATATAGCATGCCAAAGCCGACTTTCTTTAAAAATTCCTGCATCTGAATTTCGCCCATATGAACCAATGTCAACATAAGTGAAATTATAGTTGCTGTCACATGCCGCCAACAGAACAATTGAGAAATACTTTTTTGTAGTTATAATACAGTGACCCACTATCAATAGGTTTTATTATTCTAACGTGTTTCCCCTCTATAGCACCAAGGCAATTTGGAAAATTTGTGTTCTTATTGAAAACCGTCGGCAATTTCCCGCCATTTATCTTGCATTGGAGGTGAATACATTCAGTTTTTTAATGTTTCCCATATTAGTTGCACGTTTCTTGCACAATTCCGGATAGCGTTGAGATGCCAATTCTATAGTAGTAATGCAGGTCAGTTAGAGAACTTCCGGCAGGCCAGATATCTGTAATTATTTAAAAGTAAGGTAATTTTCTAAAACAGACATTGTTTTGAACAGTTTAAAACAATATTTTATTGTAATTGTTTTAGGCCATGAAATGCAACGCAGATGGAAGAGCTTGAGAAATAGCTTCACTAGGGAATTAGCAAAGCAAAAGATATCTAAGTCAGGTGACGAAGCGTCCAGCAGAAAATCATACGTTTATTTTGAATGCTTAAATTTTTAAAGCCGACTTTTCAAAACAACAGGTAAAATCTGATTTGTGAGATCAAAAAATAGTTTTTTTTAATTTATTGAAAATACTAATTTATGATTTTTTTTTAAGAACACACTCAAGCCTGGAACCTGAAAATGAATGCCATGAACTAGAAGCACACATTCCGGAGGAATTTATTTCTCCGAGAGATCGTGGCCAAAAAAGAAAAAAAAAATCGCATGACTCAGAGGATACTTTAAAGGAACTTAATGACACACTGAGAGAGTCAATAAGGTTGCGTTCTGACAGAGCTGATGACGATGATGACAAGTTATTTTTACTTTCCCTACATGCACATTTAAACCATTCCTGAAAATAAAAAGTTACTTGCAAAAGCAGAAATTATTCAGGTTTTAGCAAAATATAATGATCCACTGCCATGTGGTTCCGACAATTATAACAGATATCTCATTCCTTCCACTGCTTCTGCTCCTATCCATTATCCGCCATATCTGCAAAATGAATATTACCAAAGAAATATGCACCACCTTAACCATCACTCTGTTCCCAAGCCTAACACAACGGTGCAGAAGACTACCAACCAGCAATCTCCAGTTCCATCTGACGATTCGAGTTTGCTCTCACTTATGAGCAATGAATCTTCTTAAAAATGTAATGTATTAATGTTACATATTCATGCAGATTTATTTTTAAATTTTTGACAGTGTAATAAATTCTATAATTACAAAAAGAATTTTTTATTACCTAATTGTTACAGCCAATCTCTCAATCCCTGGGATACATTTTCGCATATTGGTGTCCTGGTAATTAAATCCAAACTTTATTTTTTCATGTAGTTCATGAAACGTAGACTGTGACATCCTGAAATAATTGAAGAACTTTCTATCATCCGCCAGAACTTCGTTAAACAACGTATAAAATGCACCACTTTCTAATCTCTTAGCACATATTGGATGAACCCACTTCCTTCTTTTCCTTTTTTAGATTGTTTAAAATGCATATTGCCGCGGCCAATTCCTCAGGTTCCAACATTCTGAATAAAACTAGTACCAATATGAATTACAACAATCGCCTTCATTGTCGGTGAGAAAGCGGGAGCTGTGTCTCTGACGTAAGAGACACCAAGTGGCTCTGAAGTGGCCGCGCTAAGATTCCGGTGGCCGGTGTCTAAGAATTCAGTGGCCGGACACCGAGTGTCCCGTGTGAAAACGAGCCTAAAAGTAAATAGAATAATGCCTGAGACAGTTTAGAAGGATAACTGATAAGTTTCTGATAGTTTCCAATCACCTAATAATAACATGAAGTAGTTTTGAGGAAAGAAGATAACTCATTTGCATAAACAGTTTACATAAACAATTTTAGGCCTTTTAAATAATTTTAGGACTTAAAAAGTAGATGAAAATAGAGTAAATAATCTTCTCTTTCAGTTTTAATAGGTTTCAAGTAGTTTTAATCCGGAGTAATAGGAAATATCAGTAAAAACAGGAAGCCACTAAATAGACGAAATTATCAAGCCTTTCAACATTAATTCCAATAAAGTTAAACCATTTTAAAAGTGCTAAGAACAGTTAAAAGCTAGTAAATCCATGTAATTAATTTTCTATAACCATTAAAAGATATTTTACTAACCTGTTATTTGCTAATCCAATTTCGAAGTAACTTGCCAGAGGCACCGTACACATAATATGCTTTTACACTGATTTTAAACACTGTCACACGATAGAAAGTAAATAATAAATTAAAACAGTCCTAAAGAGAAGTAAATTCATCTAAATCTGGTAGTTTCCAGCCGTTTAAGTATTTTTAAATGTTATCTGAACACATAAAATAGATCACTCAACTTTAACATTTTCTTATTCAAAAGCCTACTTAGATTCCGGTTTAAAAAGTAGTTTTCCTTAAAGATCCATTCTTCTAGTTTTGCACACTCAAATTTCATGCCATTTAAAGCAGTAGAACCGATGTTAGAGAATTTTCTAGAACACTCGGAAATGGCCCACGTGGAAATAACAAAACAAATTTATTGTGTCCAAGATATCGCACCTACGAAGATGGGATAACTTTTAAAATACGCAGTTTAATACAGGCTACACATTAGTAATTTTTCAGGTTTAGCAAGTAACATACCTTTAGAGCTACACACAAAAATACATAAATAATAAAAATGGCGCGAGTGAGAATCTCTGTTTATAGTAATAACTCGATCATTTCATAACCGATTTAAGTAAAATTTACATTTTTGAGCGGCTAAAATCAGGGTCAACGTTTTGACCATAATGTCATGTTTGTAATTGATGTCGTTTAAAAATTTCTAAAAAATTTTAACTATGTTGCAATACTATTTCAAATTTGTCATGACGTCAGACTGAAAATTAAAGTTAAAAATAAATTAAAGTTTTGCATCACCACACTACACAGGTAAACTCCCATAACTCGTGCCGTTTATAGATTTTAAATTGATCACCTTAGAGGGAAGTTATAGATTTAAATGTAAGTGAATGTTTGAGAACGCGGAAGAGCACAGCCGGAGTGCAGCGTCTTTGGGAGGACTCCTATATAAGCGAGCCAGGCGGAGACAGCGAGGCTGGTGATATTCAGTACTTACGCTAACTGGGAGGAGGACGCACGCTCCTCACGAGTGCTAAAGCTCGGGGCGCGCGCGAAAGCTTTCGGTATGGGAAGTTCAGACGCAATGGTCGATCGATGCCATCTTCAAAATTTTTACTACGAACAATGTGACTAAGGAACTTTCCGACGTGTGCTTGCTCTAACTTTCATTTTCATTCGGGGGTAGTGCGGTTTTTGCTCTGTTTCATAATTTGTTATCTTCGGTTGATGATTTTATCCGATAGCCTTTGCTAACTGTGACTTTTGTAACTTATGTGAAAATTTCCAAGAATATAATTCAGTTATTCAACTTTAGACTTTTATTTCTACAATAGTACCTTTCTTACAGGAGGTAAAGCTGTAAGTGGTGACTGTGGTCATTTTAACAGTTAGCATCCTACATGGTTTAACATGGTAATAGAACTTTTCAGAACTTTGATAAACTTTTGGAAGACTTCGAGTTCAGGTGCTGATGCCGATACCCAACCCTGGTATGCCCGCTTTGTCCCTGACAATGTGTCACATGTCATTTTAGTGAATTCTGAAGAAATATTAAATTTGGACTAGTAAATAATTTCGTAAAGGCTACAGATAAACGTTTTGATGGATTCTTGTACTTGAAACTGAAATTTCTCAAAGTCAGTGATGCTTAACTGAAGGAAGGAATGTTTATAGGACCACAAATACTGTCTTTAATGGCTGATTAACATTTTGAAGGACTGTTAAATCCACTATAAAAAGCAGGCTGGAAGTCTTTGAGAAAGGTATGTTGCAATTCCCTTGGAAACCATAAACCAAGAAACTATCATGGCTGATCTTCTGCATTCTTATGAAGCTATGGGATGCAACATGTCCTTAAAAATTCACTTCTTGGATTCTCACTTCAACTGTTTCCCAGAAAATCTTGGGGATGTCAGTGATGAGCACAGTGAGTGTTTTCATCAGCAAATTTCTACAGTGTAAAAGATGTACCAAGGCAAGTGGAGTTCTAATATGCTGGCTGACTTCTGTAGGACAAAGAAGATATATGTTACAGATGCAAAATATGCCTGAAAATCACTATCTACCAGTTTCTGGGCAAGTCAAAATGAATAGTATATCATTTATAGTTAGATAATTACTGATTTTATTAAGAATTATTTAAAAAATCAATTAATATTTGAATATGAATTTTACATTTGAACTCGGCATGAAAAATACTTTTAGAGTCTCATGTTTTTGTTCTTGTGAAAGAAAAAAGTTCATTTTTGTAGACCAGTATCGTTATAGACGTAGTACCAGTGATTTGTCGAAATGTAAAATGAGAGCTTGTTAACATATGTATCATTTTGAGTTATTGGGTGACGTTCTGTGTGTGAACACTTATGGAGCCTAATGGCCTGTTTATCTACTACTGAAGAAGGCAGTTGCTGAAATATTGTGTATTTTTTTGTCCGCCTAAGTTTTCTCTCATTGCAGCTGTCAACTTTGGTATGTGGTGGGTTAATTTCCCTTTCCTTCATTATTTACATCGCCTAGAAGCCACTTCCATTTTTCTTAGTTTCATCATGTGTATCACTAGCTCGTACCCGCGACTTCGTACGTGTGGATTAAGAATTTTTTTGTCAGAATTAAATATAGAAAGTTGTTGGTAACAAAGGATTGGTCCCAAACAATATCATCTCGGAATAATATGACAGGAAAGCTAAAACTATGTCATTGTACCGTCGAACCTGTCTCTTGAAGAGAATCAATTTCCAACATATTTCTGTCACCATTCGATAAGGTCTCAAAATTTCGTGACTACAACTGTTAATCATACTGGAAAAAATGTCCTTTGCCCTTCATACAGATTTCCTTATAAAATTCCATCACAACGATATAGCCATTTAGTCGTCAAAACGTAACAAAAAGACGGAGACTTACTTCCGTATTTATAATAATATTACTGTGGTTCACACTCACACACTGACTGCGAACAACAACTGAGGGATCATTATACAATAGAGTCCCGCTAATCCGAAACCCGGTAATCCGAACGTCCGGTTAATCCGAACATGGCAAAGCATTACATAGTCTTAATATAAAAAATGGTAAAAGAATTAAAACACCCTGAAAACACAGTTCATATGCTATATAATTGTGTGGTTAACTACTGTACATGTACACAATTTTAATTTATACAGAAAAATTAGCTAGAAAAGATTAAATTTAAAAAGTGCGTAACACTGAAAGAAAAACTGTCAAACTTACGATAGTAGTTACAACGGTTAGAAACACACATTTCATCCCTACTTTTTAGAGCACAGAAACTCAGTAATTGTTTTTTGGCGTAATGAAGACAGTCTGTTATATGATGCAAAGTTGCGCCATCGTCTGATAAACATTAAATCAGCTGGTGTAGCAGTGGTCTGTTGCTCCATATAGCGTAGCGCGAGATCAAAGGCTTCTGCCGTGTCAGTGTGTGACACCAACTCTCCTTTGTCACATTCCGTCTCATTGTCACTTTCGTCGTAACATTCCACTTCTACCTGGTCTTGAGTCACAGCAGCCACTAAATCAACGTCAGTAAGGTGCTCCAGTATTGAATCATCCGCTGCCATCCATTCATCTACGTCTGCTTCACAGGCTTCTTCAAATCCAGGGATTGTCTGTACCATTTTTAGGAAACTCTCCTCTTCATTTTCAGCTGGTATGTCCTGAAATTCAAGAGATGTCCATAGTTTTCTCCAAGATTTTCTCAAAGTGTTTTCTGAAATTTTCTGCCATGCCTCAGCAGCCCAATAAACAACATCCTTCAGATTTGTTTTATTTTTTTTTTTTTTTTTTTTGTTTTTTTGTTTTTTTTTCAACCAAAGGAATGTTATCACCTTGGATCAGCATTCTTAAGAATTGTTTTCTGTAAATCAGTTTTAATGTTTGTAGTACACCCTGGTCCATCGGCTGTAGAAGTGGTGTAGCATTCGGCGGCAAAAACTTCGCCACGATTTCTCCATCACATAATTCCTCAGTGCTGGGGTGAGATGGTGCGTTATCAATCAGAAGGATAGCACGGGGAGGCAAATTATTTTCCTTGGAAAACCGCCGGACAGAGGGAACAAACTGGTCGTGAAACCATTCTTTGAACAGCTTACCATCCATCCATGCTTTTTTCTGGTTGCAATAGTATACAGGTAGGGATTTCATGTTGCAGTTTTTGAAAGCTCTGGGGCTAACAGATTTGCCGATCATCATTAAAGGGAGCTTGTGATTACCAGCAGCGTTGCTGCACACTAGTAAAGTCACACGATCTTTGCTCATTTTAAAGCCAGGAGCTTGGACTTCTGCTTTTGATACCAGGCTTTTTGTTGGCAATGCCCTAAAATTAAGGCCTGTCTCGTCAGCATTATAAATTTGTTGGGGAGAATAATTTCCCTCTCTTATCAGTTTATTAAATTCATGCGCGTATTCCTTCGCTGCATCATGGTCAGAAGATAGCTTCTCTCCACTAACTGTTAGCTGACGAATCCCATGACGTTTTTTAAATCTGCCCAACCAACTCGCATTGAAAGACTCATCACCCTTCATTAATTTGTTTAGGTAAACAGCCTTTTCCTGAACCATTGGTCCACTCAAAGGAGTTCCCCTTTCTCTTTCCTGTGTAAACCAAAAGAAAAGAGCTTCATCCACTTTATCGTACTGGGACTGTTTCAGAGTCTGCCGAATCTCGAGTGTTTTTCCCGAAGACGTTGCGCAGCACTGTTCAAGCTTCACTCGGTTCTTCTTCCAATCACAAATGGTTGCCTTACAGACACCTAGTTCCGTTGCCAGCTTAGATACATTCTCACCACTGTCCAATCGCTTCAAAGCATCCAGTTTTTCTCTGAGCGTTAACGTCGTATGTTTCCGTTTACTCATGGCGATAACACGCTAGTGTACACGAATTTTGTAAGTGTGTTAGCGATCGATTGCTAAGATTAACTTGGCAGTTCGTGAGCCGTCTGAGAGTGCACTGACCACGAACACTTCAAACATCTCAACAATAAAGGGAGGGAGTGAGAGTGAGCCATTGTTCATGCAGTTGTTCCCAATTGTTACCATGCTCTACCTACTTATATTCTTGGTATACTTCATTGTAGAAATTAGTCACTGTAACTCTGGCTAATCCGAACAAATCGGTAATCCGAACAAGGCCCGGTCCCAATTAGTTCGGATTAGCGAGACTCTACTGTAATGTAAAAAAGTGTACACCTACAACATTGCAAGAGTACCTACGATTTGCCTCGCATTGCACCCCTAACTATCTAATATCTACAGTTTAACATTCAATCCAAATAACCTACAGCCCAGGCCTGACTCTTACGATGAAAAACAATTTTTAAAAATCTTAGCCTCCACTGAGATTTGAACCGGAGACCACGACGTTCGTAAGCAAGCGCTCTAACCACCGAGCTGCCAGTCCACTACACGGAAACACGGTACAGAGACGTCCATATCCAACATGTCTGTCTATCGCCGTATTTCGAAGTTATGAGACAACGTGTTATTTATACAGATCATTTTTAAACCAAATGTAGACGGTATTTTTCTCCTAGTTTCAAAGGATAAGTGTGCAAAGTTTCATAGAGATTTGATGAAACTGTGGATTTGTATGAAGAACAAATAAACCAACAAACAAACAAACATACATACATTGATCTTTATATATAAACATTAATCAGTTTAGTAATAACAATTTGAATCACATAATGGACACTATCCTTAACAGGGAAAACATTTTGAATTCACATACTATTATTCACGTAAATCATAAGGTCTCAACTTTTTTCAACCCATCACCCCATTTTTTTTTTAAAAATTTTTGCTTCTTGTCCCATTTTTGAACAAAAATATTACTCACCACTCCCTTTCCAGGAAAAAATATGGCACTGACTGACCTTGTAATAAATAATGTAACCCATAGTGCTCCAATTTTTTGGCTCAAAATCCAGTTTTTGAAACATTGATTCGATTGATTCAATGGCACCTGTCTTAGGTGAAGTGTACAATATCATATACATAGAAATAGATGGTCATATTTCTAAAATTACTTGATTAACAAATACATATAATGAAAAATATTATTAATTGGGGTTCTGAGCTTGGTGTATTTTTTTAAATAATTTTGTTGCCTTATTTACTATCAGCAATCTTAAATCATCACATTTCCCTATTCAGAATCTGTTCCTTTTCTTGGCTAATAAATAATGGACTATGCTAATCTTCTTTTGGCTATATATGATCATGGGAGTGCAACTGAAAACTTCTCCAATGCATAGCTTAAAGCCAAATATAAAACTGAAAAGCAGGGTGGTGGTGGATGGTTTTCAATGCCCCCTACATTTACTTTGGACCACTAATACCCCTTATGATCTCTTCAATGCCCACAGGTGGATGGTACTGCCTCTGTTGGGTACCAATGATAAAAATCGTCATGAGTTACTTCATAAAGGAAATGACAAAAGTTTATTGAATTTAAAATTCACTTGTTTAATGAGAGCGTATAACAAAAATTTCCAGTACCAGTCATGTTACACATCGCTTTACCAGGCAAAGTTTCCAAAACAGTTAACTCACATTAATTCAGTTAACAGCATACTTTCTCAGTCACTCAACCTAAATTTGCCAAGATGATAAATCATACACTTAAATCACTTTTAAAATTCACGTATTTCATGAGTCAAAGCATGTTAAATATGACTGTTACTCGACTTAAAGCCTGTAAACAAATAAAAACAATGTGTTGGCTTTCTTTACCAATATCAGTTGCTATGAGTTGTTCTCACTGCAATCCACTGGAAACTCTTATTCAACAGTTTTGCAGGGGACAAGCAAATTTGGCTGAACTTTTCTCCACGATTTGTTTGCTGCTATTGTGATTGGTAACAAATGTGGTTTATGTGGCAGATATATGCAAGAAGAATTGTAGTAGAGCTGTGTTCTACATTACAAATATTTATTTCTTAGTAATTTTTTAAAAAGAAAGAAAGAAAGAAAAATTAGTTATAAGAAGAAGACAGTCACAGTTATCCATAAAAGTTTATAAATGTTTCTCGGGAAACAAACCGAGTAATATTATTATTGATGCACAATATTTCGGTGACATAAATCTCCGTCACCATCTTCAGGTGCATTTGTAAGCCTTGAAGTCTGCCTTGAGCGCGTTGTTTGAAAACTGGCATGGCAACGACAGACGTCGTTATGTTGCCTAGCAGCATCTCAGACGTCATTAGACGCCCACGGAACACAAGAAGCAGAGCATTGGTGATGAGCAGCCTCAATAACAGGAATCCATTCATCACTTATCTGGAACTTACAATCCCTGTTAACCAAATCAGATGCGAGGCGGAATTTCAAACGCTTCTCTAATGATGCTGTCCCAGAAGTTTCTCGCATGTGTCAGCACGTTAGTCCATGTCCTTCTGCCAAACTACATTTCGCCACTGTGGATTTGTCTTTTTGCCCCAGGTAAACATGTCGGGCGTGTTTCATACAATGTTGTTTAACACACTGTATCATCTGGCCGATGTACTTCCTTCCAAGTTCACACGGGATGCAATAAACTCCAGGTGTATGAAGCACAAGGTCATCTTTTGGAGAACGCCGAATATTTATTAATTTTGGTAGTGGTAAGAAAATGGTCTTAATGTCATTTCTTGCCAGGACCCTTCTGACCCTCGGTGTTGTGGCGCCAGAGTACAGCAAGAAGGCTAAGTTATCGTGGTTATTAGGCCTACGTTTTAATTCCCGGAATGCCAACCGTATCTAATGTTCAGTATACCCATTCTTTCTGAAGGTATCACGTAGATGTTTTTACTCACTAGGAAGGCTGTCTTAATCACATATTGCCCACACTCTGTGGACAAGAGTAGTGAGTACTGTCTTGCGCTGTGCTGGGTGATGTTAACTGTGCACGTTTAGGTACAGGTCCGTGTGCATTGTGTCCATGTGTCCTAAAGTTCCATCAGCTTTCTTTTTAATAAGACTGTCCAAAAAGGGCAGGCAGCCTTCCTTTTCAACATCCATCATGAACTGGATGTTTTTGTTGATACTGTTCAAGTGAACTAGAAATTTATCTAGGTTGTCTCTACCACGGGGCCAAACAACACATGTCATCAACATACCGATAGAAGGGACTGGCCTTCATGGGGGCACTTTCCAACGCTTTCTCCTCAAAATCTTCCATAAAGAAATTAGCTATAACAGGTGACAGGGGACTGCCCATTGCAACTTCCTCAATCTGTTCACAGTAGTGCCCATCATACAAGAAGTACGAAGATTGTAATGTGTGGCAGAACAGCTCAATTAACCTGGGCTTGAAGTGCTGTATCAACGTATCAGTTAGAGGAACCCTGGTGAAGAGGGAAACCACATTGAAGCTCACCATCAAATCCTTTTGACGCAGATGAAGTTCTTTAACGATATTAATAAATTCTGCCGAGTTTTTCACGTGGTGAGGACATTTTCCCACAATTGGTGATAACAGCCCGGTCAGGTATCGAGCCAGATAATAAGTGGCCGATCCAATAGTACACACTATTGGCCGTAATGGTGTTCCTTGTTTATGGATTTTAGGCAATCCATAAAGTCTGGGTGGAACAGCTGTGCGGGGTTGTAACTGTTTAATAGTGTCTTCTGGTAGCCCCGAACATTTCAGCAGAGCTGTTGTTTTCTTCGCTACTGCATTGGTTGGATCTTTCGACACCTTTCGATAAGACGTGTCTGATTTGGTTAACAGGGATTGTGGGTTCCAGATAAGTGATGCATGGATTCCTGTTATTGAGGCTGCTCGTCACCAACGCTCTGCTTTTTGTGTTCTGTGGGATGAGATGCTGCTAAGCAACATAACATCTGTTGTTGCCATGCCAGTTTTCAAACAATGCACTCAAGGCAGACTTAAAGGCTTACAACTGCACCTGAAGATGGCGACAGATATTTATATCATCAAAATATTGTGCATCAATAATAATATTACTTGGTTTGTTTCCCGAGAAACATTTATAAATAAACAGCGCCGAGAAAAATTGCATTCATTTATAGCCATAAAAGTTGTTTGAAACTATGATTATTGCTGTCATTAAAAGTAAAGAGAGAGATGAATGGAAAAATAGAATATTTTTGTTCCTAAAATTAAAAATTCATAAACAATGTATGATGAGTGAATTTACTCATTTCTAACGTATCTTAAAAGTTCTGTGCCACAATATTTGTTTTCTTATACTGATTAATGCTACCATATTCATGGAAACACTATTTTAAAGACCTGAATCAAGCAATGTAGGCTATCTGATTAATTTTTAAAAAAGCTTAGTACCAGTATTGTGAAGTCTTTTTTTCTGTTCCATTAAAACTTTTTGTAGATACTAAATTGTATAGTAGTAGTTTAGTAGATAAAAATTCCTCCCCCCTCCCATTTTTTCATATACTTATGATCATAAAGTTTTTCCAGGTTAGTCATATGCGACTACAATTCATAATCTTTATGCATCAAAATTGAAATGAATTACAAATCGACAGTCTAGCCCAAGTAGGAGACTAGTTATGACAGTTAAAACCTGGCATTCAAGAGGACTCTAGTTCTTGCCCGGTCTGCTATGTCTAGTTTTCCAAACCAATCATCCTGCCATAATTCTGCGTATGGGGTGATTGATAATGAATTATTTTGATTGGTTCTGCCACATAATTAGCAGCTTCTTGAATTAGGGGATATGGGCAGTTCTGTCAAAAATCCGGAATAGATGTTGCCTTCAAGGAAGTAAGAATTTGAACACCGAGTTGGGTCTGGCATTCAGATGGAGGTGGGTTTCTATCCCTTTTCTGGCCATCCAGATTCTGGTTTTCTAGGGTTTCTCATAATTATTCCAAGTGAATTCTAGGATAATTTCTTCAAAAAGTTAAGGTCCGATTTTGTCCCTGTTCCCTATCTTCCTTATACCAGTAGTCCTCTGCTTCTAATGACTCTTAAAAGGCATATAGCTATAAGCGAAGAATTTTCCTTTTTTCCAAGCTTGTTAAAAGTGCATACATTCATCTTCATACATAAAGTGCACTACCTTTTTAAATAGTGTTTATGTGACTCATTCATTGTATGTTTAGCAATGTCCATTCATAAGAAGTTGTGCTAATTAAATGACATCATTCAGAATAAGTCCGATCATCATTATTGGGGTGTACTAATTGTTGGTGGTGCAATTTGTTTAAATAATATTTTTGTTTTCAGCTACATCTTTTCAAAGTTGCCCAGTAGGAAGCAGATGCTAGCACTAAGTGCGACATATCCCACAGACCTGCAGCATTTCCTGTCACGATATATGCTCAGTCCTCTCCATGTGTGTCCTGATGGAGGTGCAACCACACTGCTAGGTCTGCGGCAGTTTGTTTCCTTAGTGCGAGAGCACCCCAACTCAGCTGCACAAGTTCGCATCAAGACTGACAGACTAGTTGATCTTCTCTCCAGCCTGCCATTTCAACAGTGCCTAATCTTCTCCAACTATCAGAGCAGGTAATATTGTAGCAAGTTAAACTAAACATCTATACCAACCACAAGTTATTTCATATGTTAACCTATGTTATCTGGATAGCAGATATTTCTTGTTGTCCTACTCCACTAGTGCTACTATCATTTTATCCAGATAAACTCAGTTATAGTGTCTCATTAGAAATAGATATCCCAATTTAAGCCACATTATCAAGATTTGCCTGGCTCCTTAACTTAAACACATCTAAAAAGGCTTGCTTTCTATAGATGAAGTATTCTGTGAATGTGCTTTGGTTTTAATTCCACAGTGTAGGCTGTCTACCTGGCAATGTTACCTGGTTTACTTTACCTATGATAGAGACAAAATAGATGCCACCCAAAAAGTCTTATCAGGCATATAAGTCTACAATGTTCTCTAGTTGGCAAAGGGCTAAAACCTGAAAATTTCTGTGTAATTTTTATTTTTGTTTATTTTACGTGTTCATGCCACACAACCATCATCTGAGATGAGCGGTGATTGATTTCCCTATCCTAATTTGTAATTCCATAAAAAAATATTTAGAAAACATGATAAAAATATGTTCATGTAAATAACTGGATACTGTGCCACATGTTCAGTTGCAATTAGCAAATAGCTATGTTATAAATTATACTACCCAACTTTCCAAATATTTTTTACTTTGTTCTCTGAAGCATCTTTAGTGGTTTTTCTAATGATTTTATTATTATTATTATTATTAATCATTGTGTAAATTGAAATTTATCATAATTTTTTGATACTTACATCTCCAGTATTTTATATCTATTTAATTATACACACTGTTCTCAGAAACAGCATTTGCAGTTTTACCTTAATGCTATAGATAGTTAGACTACTGTACTCAAAGGGAAACAAGATCCTTGTTATCACCCCATTGTCCGTCACATGCCTTTAAGGCCTTTCATCCCCCACTGCAGTTCAGTGCAACTGCAACCCAAATTGGTTATGATGGTTGAATCAAAGTTGTTTCACATTTTTCATCCTCTCTAAACTCTCCTGCAACTTATGAACAGCTCAAAAGCTTCAGTCTGCTCCAGAATGACAATCGGTGCAGTTCATAATTATAATGTTGTATCCCAATTCACTCCTGATGAATGCCGGGATGGCTCCTTTAATATGACTATGGCTGAATTCCTTCCTATTCCTTGCACCCAGTCTTTTTCTCTGATGACCTGGACATCGATGAGGCATAAGGCCAAAAGGAAAGAAACACAAATCTATAATGTTATTGCATACCAGTACTTAAGACTGCTTCAAAGAAGGTGGAAATTTTGGGTTCATCCTTTTATTTGCAAAAACCAAAGACGTTTAGCTATTGTGCTTGTGCAAGAAAAAGAAAAAGGCGAAAAGTTCAAACGGTGCTTAAACTGAAAAACTTTACTGGTTATAATCAAAGAACATTTCCAACATGTCTATGCCGTAAGTTAAAAAAAAAAAATCCCTAAAAATTTAAGCTCCAGGAGAGCTGACATAAATTGGCCTCCACACAATCCTGATTTAACTCCAATTATTTTTTTACACTAATAAACAGAATTCTCTGGTGCTGCTACAAGAAAACGTTAGACGTGAAGTGGCAGCCATCACGAAGTCAACATGCCAAGCCGTCCTGGGAATTTTGCTGTTAGTTTAAATGAGTGCCATGCACAGGCGGGTGTTACAGGCCAATGGTAGTGATTTGTGACAATTTAACAGAAGTAATGGGTGGGGACATGTTAAAAAATGGTGAAAAGGGGATAGAGTGGAGGTATGGGTTGAGGTGAATATATCCAAGCTTGAAAAATTAAGATAACAATGAAAGGAAAGAAATGCCGCGAGGCAATATTTACATGGAAAAGAAAGGGAAAATACACTCAAAACTCACCAAAGTTGAAAAATTAAATGATTTATGATATCATCATAGGTAGAAAGATAAAAAAAGAGGTGATGGCAAAGTTATTAAATAAATAAAATGCACTGTGATTCAGAAAAATATGAAATGAGGAAACATATCTGGTGAGCGGTGATCTGTTAAGAGAATTGATAAGGGATTCAAATTGATGGTTGGAGTTGGGAACTGAGATAAATTTAAAGAAATCGCTTGGTATCATCTTATGTTGTGATCTGGTGATTTCCTAGAGCCCAATTTGTTCTGGAAAGCCAGTTCCCTCCTTTTGAGTTCAGGTGGGCTGGTGCAGAGAGGACTCTTATAGCACTGATGGTGAAGCAGTTAATTAATAATACTGGTATCATTTGAGGTGGTATAAGCAGCTACTGGGCAGTCTGGATACTGTGGCCATTCATTTTTATTGACAGCTGACTGGTGGTCAAACCTATATAGGAAGTGGGACAGTAGTTACAAGTTAACTGAAACATTACTTTCACAATGCAATGTTGTTGTTGGCCATTTTTCCGCAGTTGCTCAGTAAATTAATTCATAAAATGACACCAATGCAACCTAAATAATACAGTTGCATTGGCGTCATTTTATGAATTAAAATAACTTTCACAAGTTGCATTTCATATGACAAAAAAGCTTTCACTGGTGATGTTGGTAAAAGTGGTGGAAACATCATTCTCAATTGTTTTGGACCTGATTAGTGGGATGATAACAGTTTTTGTGTACTAGGAATTAGATGAGGTCAGAGCGCCCACTGAATAATGTTCTGGGAGTGATATGGAGAGATTTCATTTCAGTGCAGATCTGAGGGAAATCATATCCTTTCCTTAGGAATCAATTAATGGATTCAAGGACTGGTTTATAGGGATTAGGGTAGTTAATTGACTGTGCAGGTTGTGTTGTCATGAGATGGTTGTTTAATGAAATAATTCAGGTGGATAATTGTTGGAATACTATGTAAGGAACTGCTGATAAGGGCATATATGATTGCTGTGAATACCAAGGCTATAAGGTAGTGAGTGTGTGATTGCATCTATCAAGTTGGACATACTGTTGCAGGTTAGTAGGTTTGATGCACATAGGAGCTGAGGTAGCCATTGGAGAGGAAATAAATGGCCATTTGAACCTCGGGGATTTATATTGAGGATGTCTAGGAAGCTAAAAGGTTGTTTTCCCCATGTGTCTCAATCATAAATATCAAAATACCACCTCTCACCAGAGGTGACTGTTTTAAATTTAATAGTTTTCTTAACTACAGTTCATTTTATTTAATTATATTTGCTATTATTTCCCATTTTCTCTTTTATGCCCATGATGTTTTTATGAATTATTTATTAATTTTGTAAAGTTTTGGTATATTCTCTTCAACTCATTTACCTCTCCCCGTCCTCTTTTCTCCATTTTTGAATATGCCCATATCCTCTGTTCAATTCTACAAAAGAAGGGTTGTGTGCCCAATAATTGAATTGTTTGATGTATTGAACACTGTCCTGCCTTCATCTAAGGTATGTGGGGGTTTATTTCTCTATCCTAATGTTTATTTTCCTTCTGCTGTCTGATGTCTTTTGTTTCCTTGCAGTGTGTATGTAGAGGTAATTTATCACATACAGTGAAATAAAATTCTACATATAAAATCTCCTTTTGATTTAATGAAAAATATTGGCCAGTAAAGTTTGAATATGATAATAAAATGACTTACAACAATTCATTGTTTAAACCATGTTCCTGAAACTACTTTTCAAGTAGGCACATTGTCCTGATGGAAATTTTCTCCTCCCTCCTAAATACCAGTTCTTTTCTCACAGTCATTGTCAGTTTGGAAGATTGAGAGAAAAATCATTGGTTATTGTTTCATTCTTTTGCTACCAAAATTTCTCTCTACTGGAGTTGGCAGACTTTTATTCTCTCAGTGCACACATACAATTTTACTGTCATTAAAACAATCCAAAAGCAGTTCAGCAATTTCAGTATGACTTGAGTTTTTAACCTGCAATTCTCAAGTGCAGCACTAGTCTCGTACAAACCTATTTCATTTGCAATTCTGCTAAAATTTTATGGCCAATTGCCTGGGTAGTTTAAGAATTAATAAAACCCATAACACTACTGCAGCATGAAAAATTTTTTAGGTCAGTTTCTGATACTGTGCAACAGATATCATGACAAAAACAGTAAAGGTGAAAGTGCAGAAGGTTTTAGGCTAGGAGTATTATATAACAGAATATTTGTGTTTGTAAATGGTGAAATTTAGATTCATTATAATTAGTAGTTAGATATGCTTCAAGAAGGCTACACAGTGTTTATGAATATGCTTCATATAACCTCTGCAGAACCATGACAAATGCATTGAACATTAGCTCTGGACATGCTCATTGTATGATCCATGAGAATCTGACCATTTTTTATCAGTTGGTTTTTTACTTCTGGCCTCACTGTCATTAGAGGTCGGAACTCAGCCATGGCCTTTTAGAAGGAACCATCCCGGCATTCGCCTGAGTGATTTGGGGAAACCATGGAAAACACAAATCGAGATGACCGGACATGCCCTGCCGAATGCGAGGCCAGAGCGTTACCACTTGCCCACCTCACTTGGTTTTATCAGTTGAGTTCTGGGACAGTTAAATAATCAATGTATGATAAAGCATGTCTAGTGTTGTACAACTCTCTTAACTTGATATTATTTTGTCTGTTACATGTGTACAGTGTAATAGGTTTTGAAACTTGGCTTCATCACTACAAATCAGAACCTAAAAGACCATTTTTGGAATGACATATGCCATGCTGAAAATATTTTCTCGTCTACACACTCTACTGGAAAAGTTATGCTGAAGTTGTTTTGGTACACAATCACTAGATTTTTAATGGATTCTAACAGTACTGACACTACCCAAAGTCTGTATTATTCATTTTGCTGCTCATGTTATTTCTACAATTATAGTAACTTCAGCTGTTAATAATTACTTGAAACTATTTCATGAACTCTATAGTTTGAAATTGGCTTTTCAAATTCAAAACCTGAAGGAGGCTGAATGAAAACTAACTGGTTGTTGATGGATTCATGTAGAATTAAGTTCACCTGATATTCTATGAAATTTAATTAATGTGAGAGAATGGAATGGTAACAGAAGGAACAATAATTAGATGGAAAGAAGGGGGATATAATTAGTTAGTAAAATGTTGAACACAGGAAGGACTGGCAGGACAGCAAAGCTTGAACAGTTCCTTTGAAGATGCGTAAATGATGACTTGACCAAAGTGGTCCTAAAAGACTTACTTAGTCCACAACCAAGACCACCTGAAAGAGGTACACTGAGATGTTATATCAGGGATAAGAGGCCAGTTACTTTTCTCCAGGACCTACAGTTTAATGTGGAATCTGAACCATGGAACATCCTGGTGTAGCTTACATGACCCAACTCTTTAAAATTGCTAGCCCCACTGAGATTTGAACCTGTTACCAGATCACGAATGTTTGAAAGCAAGTGCCTTAACCAATGAGCCACCAGAAAAGTGGTCCTGTGTTGTCATAAAATAAAATTAATTATCATAATTGAAGAAGAGAACTGTAATTTCATCTTTTTTAGAAGTTATTCATGGAGGACTGTAGAAATGTGATATTGTCAGTTTCACTTAAATCTAGAATTTATCCAATCTGCAAAGAGTAATTTGGGACCAAGTTCGTTTTTAAATAATATTAATTTTTCTCTGCGAGCTAAGTCAGTGAAATCACTTGTAATTAAAGAACCTCATACTTATTAATCCTGCTAACACTAATGTGAAACTACTTGCAATAAAATACAGAAATTAATGATTCCCTAATGGATAGTGGTCATCACCAAAAGCAAAATATTACGTACTCAAATGGCTAGTGCTTTGTTTTAATTTAATATCTTGTTTCAGATCACAAAGTATTTGCAACTTACTAAACAGCAAAGGATGGCCTGCTACTTGGGTGAGTGGCAGTCAGCCACAGGAGACAAGACTTGAAGCCATGGCTACACTGCGAGAGTTCCGCAGCCGCATTCTCCTCTCCACAGACCTAACTGCTCGTGGCATAGATGTGGAAAATGTTAATTTGGTGATAAATCTTGATGTTCCATATGATGGTCACACCTATCTCCACAGGATTGGTCGGGCTGGCCGCTTTGGTTCTTATGGCATTGCGGTATCTATAATTGCTGAAGGCAAAGAACTGTTGGATTTCCAGAAAATTCTGGGCTCAGTTAATGGAGAAAACATGTATGTTCATAGATTACCTTCAGATAATGCATTTGAAGACTTGTCAACTTGTGACTTGGATGGGTTTGAAAAAATCTTTGGAGTAACTGCAGATTTTGATAAATGCCAGAAGGAAATCAATACTGAAGGGCAGTCTGAGACAGCACAAGAGTGTTTTGTTGAAGTAAAAAGTAACACTTGCAATGAAGTGCAAACGGAAGCCAATTTTAAATATAAAAACGTTCCTGGAGAAATGACAAAAACAGATAATCCAGCTTTGGAGAGACAATTGTCTACTGAAGACATTTGTGAATCTTTCAATCAGTTGTCATTTCCAGTTGATAAGATTTCAGAGTCTCATGATATTATTTCAAATCTGTTTGAATTTCTTTCTTGTGACAATTGTGCAGTAACTGTAGAGTCATATAGTGATATACTAAGGCCTGCAGAGTATTTGCCTGTAGATGTATTTACCCAAAATCATTTCTTACCAGATTTGGAGGAAATTGAAAGTAATATTAATTATTTAACACAAAATGTTGAGAAGGAAATTAAAGTAAATTTTTGTCAAGCATCAGACAGATGCGAAAAATGGACAACGGAAGAGCTACTAGAAGATTTGACTAAAGACAGTCCTTTAATTTTTGCAACTACAAGTAAAGATGTAGAGGAAAATGGCCAAGCAGTTACAAATGAATATTCAACAAATGTCATTCCTTTAGGTTTATCAACTTCAAATAAAAATGGAGAAGAAAATATCAAAGCAATAAAAGATGATCAGAATATTGTAACAAGTGCATTTTCAGCTTTACATATAAGTGTACCTATTCAGGAATGTTCAGACAGCAAAGAAAAGCATTTATCTAAAAAGATAAAAAAGAAGACACTAAAAAACCAAAGAAATAAGAAAAATGCATTGCATCCTGTATATTCAAGCTCTCAGAAACCTGAGGGTGTGCTGTTAACTGATTCAGAGCAGAGGAATAGATTTAGCAGTGAGTCACAAAAACCATTCAGAAGTAAATACAGAGAGGTGCATTGTGAAAATTTGTGTAGGAATTGTATATGTAATAAGTGGAATTTGCAGATATATCGACAGTATGTGCAGTATGTAGAATATTTCAATTACATGTTACAACGAAACTACACATAGCAATTAGAAATCTTTTTACTTTGTATAAGATATATCTGTTACTAAAAATAAATTGTGGAATATTTGCAGAAATATATTTCCTGGATATTTTTCACCCTCATATTGATAAAAATTTCATAATTTGGACAGATGCGCTGTAATATTCTTCTTTTGTAATATTTTAGTAAAGGATTTTATATGAAAATAGCTTTCAGGAAATGTCATTTGATATTCTGATACCAAGTGTGCCCTAATCCTCCTGAATTTTAATTGTTTTCAATTTAACAGCTTAATTTATGTACCATTTTATCATAAAAAATTAACATTTATAAAGCTAAAGTATCGCAATAGTAATAAGGACTTCTTAATGTTGGAATGCTGAAAGAAACAAAAGATGCCAATAATAAAAATAAAAACCATTGGGTTGGCTAGAGGAATTCTTAAAGCATGGAAAGAATTTGCCAGGCTGTGTCAGTTTTGCAACGAGTGATGTTTTTGCCTTGTCAGAATTCATAATGGCTGAAGTATAGAACAACATTTATATTCATCGGATTCTGCCAAAAAAAATTATGAAAAAACAAAACACATCTCATAATTACAAAAGTTCTCAGGCCTATTAGCCTCTAGCCCCCCTCCCCCCTTCCAATGTAGATTTCTTCCCTTTTGAGTCCAGAAGATGTTTTGTACTGTTTTCTCTTGTCATACTATTTTAAATTACATAATGAGATAATTAAATGAAGGAAATAAATATTCATATGTTGTTGTGTGTTCTGTACCTCTTTTTAACTATGAAAAATATGAAAGGAAAGCTATGTGGCCTGGCTCGGAACCCGCCCCTCCCCCTTAGTGCAGTGTACCTAGACCAAGCCTCGTAGTTTATGGAGGCCTCCTTATTAGAGGATAATGTCTAAAGGATGAACTGTGGACAAAAGTAAAGATTAAATTCAAACCAAATAATGATTTAAGTTTGTGTTGAGTTAATATGAAAAGATTTGCACAAGACATGAAGTGGATGACTGCATGAGCTGTACAATAGTGTAGCAACAGAAATTAAATAAAATCTTGGATATTTGGGCGGGGGTAAATCACTGGCTGTTTACATAGCAACACGCTTTGTATTCTGTCGCTCCAAAAACGTTATATTCATTCGATTATTCTAGTTTTAGTGAGTGAAATAGTTTACTACGGTGAACAGACTGATTTTTTAAAGCTTTTGAGTAATTAATTTTAATTTCCATCAATCACTTCCTGATCGCCGTACCGGCAACATCGTACCGAAGCGAGTCAGCGAGTGAAGCTTATTTACAGTTGAGCGCGCCACATTAAGTTCTTCAGACAACTTACGAGTAAGGGAGCGTGCACAAACCACGTAGCTCCATTTTGGCCTACTGTGAACCCCCCCTCCCCCCCACGTAGCCCTACGTGGATTTTGCCTCTACCCCCCCCCCCCCCCCCCCACGTAGCTTTTTTCCCTTTTGATTCCAGAAGATATTTTTTACCGTTTTCTCTTTTCAGACCATTGTAAATTATGTAAGGGAGATAATAAACTGACGGAAATAAATATTCGCATGCTGTTGTGTGTTTTGTTCCCCATTTTAACTGTCAAAAATATGAAAGGAAAGCTACGTGGCCTGGCTCGGAACCCGCCCCTCCCCCCACGTAGCCCAACGTAGCCTTCCAGCCAACCCCTCCCCCCCCCTGGACCGAGCCACGTGGTTTGTGCACGCTCCCTAACAGGTGAAATATTTCTACGTGAACTAAGAGTGACTACTAAATTTAACTACCAGTGCAACAGTGATAATCTAAGTTCTATAGATAACATAATCTCCACCATGTTTGGTGGAGATTATGGACAAGGGGGCCCAATCGGCCTCCCTGTCGATAGTTCAGTTAACGAGAACGGTATAGGTTCCAACATAAGAGAGGTAGTCGGTGAAGCATTGAACACAGTGTTAAATTTAGACAACCCCACAAAAGTGCTACCATCACCAGAATAAGAAATGCCTCTTCAAAAGCAGTCCAACAACCGCCTGCTCCGTGACATCGATAACACAACAGCAGCCGACAGCTCTGAAAAACTTCCAAGGGTGGAAGTTGGCAGAAACCAACATCAGAAGCTCACCGCAGCAACACCGGCAACAGGAAGCAACACTACCCCAGTACCGAATTCGGTAAGTGACCAACGACCAAGCGCTGGCCCAGTGGTAAAAATAGCGAACAAATATGAATGGTATGACGGTGGCCCGTATATCATTTTTGTAGAAAGTAAAGTGAGCAACGTTGGTAGACTACATCCCATGACAGTCGGCAAGCTGATCCACCAAGAAGGTGAATTAGTAACCAAAAACATAGTGAACATTACTAAGTCAGGCAGAAACCGTATTAGAATCGAGACAATTTCCGGACCAAGTTCGCCTCGCATTCGGGAGGACGGCGGTTCGAATCCTCGTCAGGGCATCCAGATTTGGGTTTTCCATGGTTTCCCCAATCACTCCAGGCAAATGCCGGGATGTTTCCTTCAAAAGGCCATGGCCGAATTCCTTCCCCATCCTTTCCCGTCTCTAAAGACCTCGGTGTTGAGAGACGTAAAGCACTTAAAAAAAAAACCGGACCAAGTGCTAATACCCTAGCCCAAAGCAAAATTTTCCCTATGCACAACATGGAAGCTTACATCACCATTTCCTTAACAACCCGCCAAGGCATTATAAGAAATGTAGACATTTCACTAACGGAAGAGGAGATAATGGAAGTGATAAGATGGACGTTCAAGTAGTACGAATAAGGCGATTCACCAAAAATACAAGTGATACCGATAGAGACCAGTTTGTGCAATTACTTTCAAAGTGCAACGCCGTCCAGAATACGTGATAATCCATGGAGTAATATGTCCGGTAGAACAACAGAAACCAACGGTTAGAATAGACGGCAAGGGTAAAGATCATAACCGGCCACCTAGGTACACACAACGAACTACCCACAGAAATGCTTCTCAGGTCCCGCAAGAACTTCTTATGAGGGCACCAACCCAACCAGCATTCCCAATTACCAATAATCCCTATAGCCAAAACGCCCAAACAGCAAACGAATATCTAGTAGGAAAGATACAAAACTTGATCACAGTGATCTTACAAATGGCATTCTCCGGCAACTTGCCACATAACATCAGAGACCTTATTGCCACTACGTTAATGGACTTCCCTCAGGGCCCTCCAATATCTCAGGAACAATATATAATAGAAGCTCAACCCCATCCTGGAACAACTCAACCTAACAACTAAAACAAAAGGAGCCCTTTAACATAATAATAAGAAAGTAACCAAAGAAGTAATAACAATAGATAAGAAAAATAACACCACCATGGTATCCCAATATCTAAGTATCTGACAATGGAACGGAAGATCAGTTTGGGCGAACAGAGAAAGCCTGATTTCAGCACTCACTCAAAACAATATCAACATAGCCATATTGTCAGAAACACGGTTCAAACCAAATAAAGAGGTCAGTTTCAAATCCTACAAGGTGTACAGGAATGACAGACTGGACGGTAGAGGAGGAGTGGCGATATTGGTGCAACAGAATATTCCACACGAACCGATTAATCTTAATTTGGGCAAATTACCCTTTCAAGCAGTAGCAATACGGATATGAACCACCCAGTTGATAATCAACATCATTTCCATTTACTGCTGCCCAAAAACAAAAATCACTCCAAACGACTGGACAAATCTTATCGGCCAAATAAACTCACCAATGATTCTGGCCGGCGATTTTAACACACATAATCAGAGCTGGGGCTGTCACTACAACGATCTGAGAGGATCAACAATTAAGGATATGGCAGAAGACAACAATGTGGTAATAGTAAACGACGGCAGTCCAACAATGGTCCCATCACCAGGAAGATCCAACTCGACAGTGGACCTAACTCTCTGCTCCCCCAACCTGGCAACCATGGAGAGTGCTCAATGATTCACTGGGATCGGACCACTATCCGATACTTTTAAATATCGGATGCCCACTAACCAAAGAAATTGCAGCTCATACAACAATCAGATGGAACGTCAATAGAGCCGACTGGTCCCAATACAGGAGACGAATTGAACAAAATTCCAGAGATATCACAGAACAATCTACGGGAAACAAAAGCTATAAAAAACTGAAAAATGTGATTTCAGAGGCAGCAGACAAATCTATTCAACGAAAAGACTACCAAAACGCCAAGAAAAATCGCCCACCAATAAGGTGGAACCCAACATGTTCGAAAGCAATAGCCCAAAGAAGACTCGCTCTTAACTTATACAGAAAGAACCCCGACCTCCAAAACTATTTGTCTTATTTACAAATTAACGCATGAACAAAAAGAACACAAAAGCGTCAAAATTGAATCCAATTCTGTGAAACATTGGGGAAGGTTTCGAATATCTCTTCTGCTTGGTCCACGATTAGGAAGCTTAAAAATAATGGTTTCAACAACGAGACCCCTAAAATCAGTACAACAACCCTTGAAGACATTGCAGACAAAATCGCTCCTCCCACAGTCCAGGAGGAGGACTCCAACTTCGCGCTAAACCCGCAGGAAGCATCAGACCACAAACTATGCACGCCATTTACCATGACAGAACTACAACAAGCTTTAAAGTGATCCTCCGACTCTTTGCCTGGAATAGATGGAATCCATTACGCTATGTTAACAAACATGCCTCCAACTGGCTTGCAGAGATTTCTAAATATCTTTAACAAGATTTGGATGAAAGAACCTATTCCAGCAGAATGGAGAACCCAGGTTATCATTCCAATATTAAAACAAGGAAAAGACCCCACCAAAGCGACTTCGTACAGACCGATATAATTAATGTCATGTGTAGGAAAAACACTACAACGTCTCACCTGTTTCCCAACTCACAATCCGGATTTTGCAAGGGGAAAAGCACACTAGACAACCTAGCGATCTTGATGTCGGATATTTACCTCTCATTCTGCAAGAAGCAATATTTGGGAGCGGTCTTCCTAGATATCCAATCAGCCTACAACAATGTCAGAATCCCTCATTTGATGCACAAACTGGAGCCATTAGGAGTACCGATGAAACTTGTGAAAGGACTCTACTCCCTATTATCGGAGAGGATAATCTATGTCAGCTCAAAGAAAAATCGAGTAGGACTGCGTATTGTTAATCAAGGGTTACCTCAAGGAGCAATCCTCAGCCCACTCCTGGTTTTACTATACGTAAGGGATATAATCCACTCTATCCCTACGAAGATTATCTCACTCCAATTTGCAGACGACGTGGTTATATATGCCAACCATGTGTCATAGCAGGAAGTCCATAACCTATTGAACAAGGCTACACACCAATCGTTTTGAACTTTCACCAGAAAAATCATCAGTAGTCTACTTTTCAGAGAGAAAAATCACCCACGACTCTGACAATATCCAAATCGGTCCATATAAACTGGCACTTAAGAAACAAGTATGGTTCTTGGGAATGTTACTGGACAGCCTTAGCTGGTCCTAGCATATCGATCAGATGATAGCAAAATCTAATTCCCAACTAAATATAATAAGAATGGTGTCAGGTACTTGGTGGGGCTCCCACCCAAAAACGCTCCTACTACTTTACCGAACACTAATTAGATCGCTATTAGAATACGGTTCCATGTTTTACCAATATGCTAGAAAAAACGCCCTCAAAAAACTGGATAGACTTCAAGCAGCTTGCCTAAGAGCTTGTGTCGGGGCAATACGCTCAACCACAATTAACGCCATATTTGTGGAGGCAGGAGAACCTCCCCTTCATATATGACGATCATATCTTGAGGAAAAATTCATAATGGAAAAATTGGTACTTAATACCCACCCGCTCCACCATCGACTTGAGAGGCTGCAAGCATTAGTGAACAAAGGAAAGAGCCAACTCAAGCTCCTGCTTCTAAATGCTTACAAACTTTGGTCTAAATATAAAGATAATGTAGCTTCTTACGACATACACTCCATCTTTCTAGAACCATACGAACTCCGACTGGAAGAAATCCACATTCACTTTCTGGAAGGAGACACAAATCCCACCTTAAACCAGAATCTAAATAGACTTCTCGCAGAGATAGAGAAAAACACAGTTAAAATGTACACAGAAGGCTCAAAGAATTCCGAGGAAAACAGAGTAGGAGCACCTTTCTTCTGTCCCAACACTAATCATTCAGCTCAATTCTCGCTACATGAAGAAACATCTATTTTCACAGCTGAAGCGAAAGCCATACTAGAGGCGGTTAAGTATAGCCAAATGATCCAAGGGGACAAAAGCATCATACTAACGGACTCCATGAGTGTCTTAAAACGGCTACATAAAAACACGTGGAATTATCACCTCCCAATGACAATCTTAGAAATTAGGAAACAAATAAAAAGCATTAAAGAATGGGGAATCACTACCCACCTGCTATGGGTTCCAGCTCACAAAGGTATAAAATACAATGAACGGGTGGATACTTTAGCAAAACAGGCCATCCTCAATGGATTTAAAGATGATATGAACCTCCCGACGTCGGATATAATCCACACAATCAAAAAACGAGCCAAAGAAAAATGACAAGAAGAATGGAGAACATCTCTAACCACCAAAGCTTCGTACTATGGGAGCATCCAACCAACTATTCCACCTCAACCTTGATTTTATAAATGGATCACAAGCAGACGACTAACAACAATGATTTCCAGGCTGCGGTTCAGCCACGGAAGATTCCCCAGCCACCTCTAATTACTAGGTCAGAGAGAATCTCCTCTCTGTGACTGTTCAGATCAGACTATAGGAGACACCAACCACATTATATTTTCCTATAGAAAATTTAAACGGGCCCAGGATACCATGATCAAGGAATTAGTCAACAAAGGAATCCCTCTCCCTA
This sequence comes from Vandiemenella viatica, assembly GCA_031002005.1. NCBI lineage: Eukaryota > Metazoa > Arthropoda > Insecta > Orthoptera > Morabidae > Vandiemenella > Vandiemenella viatica. The sequence continues at coordinate 371,122,002 of CM061920.1, forward strand.
CCAACCTAATCCTACTCCTAGTTAGTGATGACAAAGCAGTATACAACAGCCTTCTGAGATTCCTAAAAAATGGAAATATAGAAATCTAAGGCCTCACCATGGGTAAATAAAAATGTCAATAAGCATAAAATGAATTGTATAAATGACTACAATGATTCTATTTTATTCCTAAAATATTGTAACTACGAGTAGATAAGTATGATTTAAAATTGTCATCAGTATAATAAAAACTGTAAGTAGCCTAAATAAAACTATAATTAGCATAAGCAAGATTGTAAATAGTATAATCAGACCTGTAAATAATTAAGCATAATGAATTATCTTACAATTCACGGCTGTATAGTCATATAAGCGAACGTGAACAAAATAAAATAATAATTTAGACTCATGAATACCAATGTCGGTATTGCCTCACGTATACCTGCAAAATGACTTCAAACGAATTGTATTAATTGCTACAGCGATTTGGCTTTATACCTGAAAGACTTTAATTACGATTAGATAAGTTCTATTTAAAATTGTAACATATATTATCAAAATTGTAAGTAGCATAAGTATAACGATAATTAACAGATGCAATATAGTAATGAGTATAATCAAACATGTTATTAGTTAACCATAATGAATCATGTTACAAGTGATGGCTGTATGGTTACATAACCGAATGTCAATAAATAAAATAAAAAATCTTCACAGTATTATTGTCAAATTGTTTTAAAAACACAATATTTTGATCGATAAACTTCAGTTTGTTTTTTACGATACAATCCAGTGGTACACCTCTGAAGATTTTGTTCCACCCATGTGCCAGCAAAATCTCAGTTCCTACGGAAAATTGAATATTAAAGGATATCATCCCAGCTTGCAACTCAAATTTTCACCCTGAAATTACTGCATTACTAAATAATACCATCCTTCAAATTTTAACCCCAGGTTGTCATTAACTTAGTAACTGTGTTGTAGCTGAATAAACTATTTACCACTTGATGTAGTATGAGAAGATATTCTTCAGTCCCTTGTGCATAGAACTACGTAAGTTTAGACAAGTCTGTCACTAACCAGTCTAGAGTATTAAATCAATTGCAGACTTTTATAAGGTGTGGTTTGTTAATGCTTGGCTAATTGAAATTCACAATGCTTAGGGCACTATATTTAATTAGATTTGTATTTCAAAAGATATATTTCACAAAGTGAAAAAAATTAGCTATATATATACAGGGCGTTCGCCGGGAAACGCAACCCACTGTTAGCGCTACAAGGAAGAAACTGCTCCCGGCGAGCGAGCGCTCAGTTTCCGGCATTGTTCGACCGCCGGCCGCGGACTATTTCATAATAATTACGCTTCATAAACTTGTGTGCTAAGCATTTAAATGTGACGTAATTCATTAGCTTACCTTATAAAAGATGCTGGAAGTGTTGACCCTCTTGTGTAATGCACATTTCACATCTTCTGAACATATTTCGAGACACACGCTGCCCTAACTGACTTAATGATTTTTTGGGTGACTGTTCTAGTCGAAAAGCGATATCGTCAATTTTCTCCTCTGTGAGAATACGGTTGACCGACAGTCTCTTTTTGTTAAAAAATGAACCCGTTTCTCTTACTTTTTTAACCAGACGCAGAATTGTTGATTTAGCTGGCAGTAAAGCGCCAGGAAATTCGCGACGAAATTTACTGCGACACTTTTTAAACGACTTCTTCTTCACATATGTATCGTAGAGAAATATTCTTTGTTGCAAACTGTAACGTACCATAATTTTACTCACACTCAATCACGGTACAGATTAATAAGAGTATGAAGCCCCAAACCAGCCAAACCGCAAAGAAACGTTTATTCACAACACTGATTAATAAGAGACTGAAGTCACAAACTATCTACAATGCAAAGAAACCGTTCTTAACAATGTAAGGGTCACTGCACTGCACTGTTGGGGCAGCGGAGGTGTTAAACAGTGCGGTGATTCACGGTGCCGCGTGGCGGAAACTGCTGGCTCCAATGACCGAGGAAGTTGCCGACGGCAACAGACTGGGAGGGTAGCGTTTTCCGGCGAACGCCCTGTAGTAGCATTGTGGAGGAGAGAAGGTATTCACTTTCTAATGATATACCTCGAACTGTGAAGGATTTTAATGGTGAAAATATATTTAAATCATAAGCAGATCTGTATGGAAATTGCCACTGAGTCATGTACTCCATCACAATTAATAATAATAAAAATAATGATAGGATCGAACTGAATTATGGGATGGGAGGCGCATTCTCTGTTCAAGTGCTTTTAGTGTGCAAGATAATTGGTTCTAAACAGTTGTATTCAGCTAGATCGCTTATGTGAGCAGAAAATTATCTCTGCATTTTTTATTTTTACTCCCCGATATATGATTGCTAAAAGACTATAGATGTAAGGATTTACATACTGCTTACAAAGGCCTGTTAATCAACAAACCACAAAACTGTGTTAGGTGGAGTGTGTTAGCATTAAAGTATTCTCTACCCTATGAATTTTAACCCCTAAAAGGTCATACGAAGAGAATGAATAAATATAGGTGTTGGAGTGATGACTTATTTCCATGATCTTATCTATTATATCAATAAATCCCATATATGTTAGAGAAGAATAATTCCATTCCAGTAGTAGATGAATGTTCTCATGCTGGTGAATAATCAGAAAGTTTATTGCCTTTCAGACTATGCCAGCACAGTCTCATATAAAGTCTTGGACACATTTATAACATCTTTGCAACCAATCAATAACATGCAGCTTTTTATTTGCACTTTGTGGAAAAAAATCTCTTTTCCCCAGATGACCAGCTGTAAACAATCACACGTAATAGTAAAGGGGGAAAAATAGCCTCTACCTGAATGCAACTTCCCAGAATATAATTTAAACAAAGTATACAGTTGTGGCTCAAATCAACATATAATGTGGAAATCTAAAGTCTGCAAATTATTCTGTTTACGAGCCTGTTACTGACAGAGTAGAGATAAACATCAGGTATGACATCATTAAAAAAACAAGATTGGGTGTAAAAAAAAAAGATTTATTAATACTTCCATTATTAACAGTGGACTATTTGTACTGTAAAGATACACACTAAAAGAACTACTTGATCAATTTTTATTCTTAGGTACACTTTTAAATTTTTATGCAATAAGGAAAGTAACCCATCACTTACCACAAATGAAGGCAATATTTCCAGACAAACACGAACACACTTTAGTACATGTGGTGAATAACCTTATTCACGATGGAAACAAGACAGAAGAAGAAAGATGTGTACACATCCAGACGAATGAGCCAAAGATAAACCAAGAGGGAAGGGTGGAGATTGCAATGGTGGTGCAGGGAGAAAGTTGACAAATGATAATTGTGGGAAAGTATAATCTCTGTTCACCAAAATATAGTAAAGTGTTTTGGTGTATGTGTGTTCATCTGAACCTCTGCCTTCATCTGTATTAAGTGACAGGTTTTTTCCATACCCTCTTTTATTTTTAAGACCTAACAGCAGTTTAAAAATTTTAAATACAATATTAATGCATTACAATAAGAGAGCAAAAACAGTATGTCAAAGAGTCATACCTCACTAACATAAATCACAAGCAGTGTAAATTATTTTTAAAGCTGGTAAGCCTGTAGTTTTAATGTACGATCTGTTCAAGGCAATCTTCAGACCAGTCAATTACTTTGTACAGGCCATATAGAACAACTATATGTGCAGAAATTATTCATGTTCTCTATTTCACAAGGTTTAAAGTATTTCTACAGGATCTAGTTTTTGGAGTAACACATCCATTGTGCTATACAGCACAATATTAAGATGCATCTCCTTTGAAGAGGACAATAAAATAGTGCAAACTGGCACATAATATTTGGTACAGCAAGAGCAGTGACAGTACAGCCAGAAAATCACATTTTCGGTTCAGATTAATATGATTAACATATGAGATGTTGAACAACCATGAATGGTATAGCAAATAAAAATGAACCACAGAGAGCAATTTTATTTATACAAGGGGAAAAGAAACTTTCTGCTTTGTTGAGACTTTCATCCCATTTCATGTTTAAGCATCATTTTGATGGAATTATTTCTGATATTTTATATTATGAATAAATTATAGTAGCTAATTGCAGATTCGAGGTGATGTATTATATTAGTCCTGATAACATTGTTATTGTACCAATCCTTCATTCTGTAAATATGTAAATAGGTGCATTAAACAAACAAACAAAAGTACAGTACCTATCATCTAATAGAAACTTTCATTTTTAAGTGTCACATGTTATATATGATGTCTGCTTTGGTAAAGATACAATCTTATATATATAATAAGTGTTTCATTACTTCTATACAACCATGTTAAATTGCATTAAAAGTAAAAGCAATAAGAATTTTCTAAACTTAATTACAAGTGGATTATCAAATGTCGATGTATATTATCACATGATGATTGATAAGCATACTGAAACAAAAATATTGGGTACAGATCTTTTTTTTTTTTTTTACTTATGGCTTTACGCCTCGTCGGCGTAGGGGTCATTAGAGGCGGAATGGGACTGGGGACACGGAACAGGAAGGAAATCGGTCATGGCCTGGGTACAGAAAGTTTGATACTTCCAACGTAGGCAAAAATCTATCGTCTACTAGTAAGGTTCCAATGATCATTTTTTTCTGATGCTAAAGATGTTTCATACATTGATTTTCTTCTTGAATGAAACTGCAAATGTTGCATGGTTCTCTGTCTTGTTGAGCAAGGTTAGAGAAAGTCTGTTCACCAAAAAGAGACAAATTTTATCCTTAACATCCTGCACCTGTGCAGTAATGCTCGGTGCCACATTGCTGCTGCTACACTAGCAGAATTGGAAGGATAACACTGAACAGCTACGGATCACACAAACTATAATCCAGGTTTGTCATCTTGTGACTATTTTCTCTTTGGGCCCAATAAAAAGGATGTAGGTGGAAAAAATTTTCGAACAAAAAAGTGCTTCTATTCAATTGCCTACATTCATGTCCGACAAATTCTGATGAAGGAAAAATTAAAAAATTGGCAGTGTTACAGAAAAAATGTGTAAACAATATGTATAGAAATAATTTTGTTTAGTTTTTTGTTTTCTATGTATTAACCCAAAGAAAAGAAAAAAAGTCATTCATATTTGATCAACCTTGTATCTTTAGCTTAATCACAACCAAAAAATAATGTTCACTTAAAAAGCCACATTAACTAAATGCATAAGCATATTTTTCTACCTAATAGTGTCATGAATCATGACCAATTGAAACAATTGTTAATATTTTCCAGCATGTTTAAATGAAAGTATTTCAGTAAGAATAACTCGTAGCACTTTGGTATCACTGATAATAACTTATTACCCTGTCTTCAGCTTTCCTTACGCTTTGGTAAATAATGAGTTTCTTTCCCTTTTTCTCATATGTTTAATTTAGGACTATACTATGCCAACGATTTTAACCTACTATCCTTTAAGTTTTTAACTTTGTAATGAGAAGATAATTAAAGCTACAGTGTCTTGAAAATGTAATTATAGCAAAGGACTAGATAAAGAATTCTTTTTTAAAAAGAGTGACGTTTCTCAGTAACAAAGGAAAAAAAGCAAGACTAGCAAAACCAAAGCCATATGTGATATAATACAGTTATAATAATTTTAGATTTAATGCTTCATCTTCGTCACGGTTCTTTGGTGACTCAGCAGGAGTTTAAATACAAATGCAGCAATCTTTTCATATGTCGCAAACATTAGTGCAGCAGTTGCAATAGTTTGAAGTATTTTGGACTCCATTCCCTTGTACAGCCCTCCGATGCCATACTTCCTGCACAGATAGAAAAAACTTAATTTATGCACAAGCAATACCAATCATCAAAGTAACAGGTATGATATGTGCTTTATTGTCACATGACTACTGGAGAGATGGTAGGAAAGGAGAAAGACATTTTCTCCAGAGGGGATTGAATGGTGGGTGAGGAAGAGTTATCAAACATTGCTGAAAAGTCACATTACTATAAATCATTCATTCCATGCACAATCTGCCATATTCATTTGGGCATAAAAAAAAAAAAAGATGTCATTGTATGAGTTATGTATGACACTGTAAAACTTGTAATAGTATTTTTTTTTTTTTTTTACTTATAGCTTTATACCTCGTCAACACAGAGGTAATTAGAAGTGGGATGGGATTATGGGATTGGGGATAAGGAACAGGAAGGAATTTGGCCATAGCCTTTTGAAGGAAGCAACCTGGCATTCGCCTGGAGTGATTTGGGGAAACCATGGAAAACCCAAATCTGGATGCCCAGATGAAGGATTCGAACCCACATCCTCCCAAATGCAAGTCCAAAGCGTTACTGTTCATCCACCATGCTCTGTTATAGTAAAAAATCCTTCTCATTTTAATTTGACGAAATATCTAATGACTGTCTCGTTGAAATGTAGTCACAAAGCTCTGGAAGAATGGAAGTCCAATTGGGCCTAGACTAACAATGAATGAATGGTTGAATCAATTGTGAACTACATGCCATCTGTGATCTATAAACCATTATAAGTTTGATTACACAATCTTCTGAAGTAGTTATTATCATCATATGACAATCTACACATGATAAAAGACACAAAGAAACTAAAACAGATCTAGGGTATCAAGTCATCTTCTAATTGCTGGTCTAGCTTGGTGTAGGATGATCAGGCCTCCAGGCACTCTTCTGTTTGGACAGTCCATTAAAATGTGGTCAGTGGTCTGAATTTTTTCATAGTCACATTGCATATATTCACGGAGCCTCCACCTCAGTGCTGTAACACCGCGTACTCAGTATCTTGCACAAATCGTATTAAGCTGGGGACAAAGGCACCTAACCTGATTAAATCCTGACATGCAGTTCACAGGGTCATTTATAAGTTCCCAGTTGGGGTGTCTGTTCACTTTCCACTCCACTCCTCTGAAAGATCACAACTGTTATTCCTCAGCTTGGCTACTTCTCCTTAATTTTAATAGTGTATGAAGCAAGTCATGTAGGTCTTTATGGAGAGGCTTTCCCACTCATGCAGTAGCATTGATTTTCTCTGTGAGTGTGTTGGAAGAATCTTTGAAAGTACTGCCAGTGAAATCTCCTGAAATATTAGATTCGAGGCAAGTGTTGGCCTGTCCTTTGTGGCTTTGTGGCTTGGCTACTTCTCCTTAATTTTAATAGTGTATGAAGCAAGTCATGTAGGTCTTTATGGAGAGGCTTTCCCACTCATGAAGTAGCATTGATTTTCTCTGTGAGTGTGTTGGAAGAATCTTTGAAAGTACTGCCAGTGAAATCTCCTGAAATATTAGATTCGAGGCAAGTGTTGGCCTGTCCTTTGTGGCTTTCAAAGCTGTGACCGATTTTGATTTTTTTAAAATTAAGGTTGTTTCAGGTATATGCTTTAAATACAAAGCAGTTTCATCAACCTTAAAAACTGGATGTTATGCGTAAGCATGGTTAGAAATAAACTCTTCTGAAAAATGGTCAGTGATCATTTTGTCCACTGATACTTTTCACCCACATTGTATTCATATCTCCATCGAGCCATCCAAGATTTGGCCTTCCATATTTTTCTAAATCACACCAAGTGAATGACAGAATATTTAAAAAGGCCATGGCTGAATTCCTACCCATTTCCTGTCACCATTCCTCTGCTGGATCCAATGATCTTGACATCAACCAGCCATACCAAATGAATATTGTATTTTAAATCTACTAAAACAACCACAGTAAAACTAATATAGCAACCACAGAAGCATTAAAGTGCTTGTTAACTGATAGATTTGGCTAAAAATATTAAAACATCTCTTCTTTTCCTTGTGTTATTGTATCACTTTACAAAACAATTCCTTGATTTTTATTTTTAATCCATAAACTTAAAACAGCATTCACTTTTTGTCCATCCAAATTTTTTACAAGTGTAATACATTTTAGAGGATTTTTTTACTTAAGATTATTAATAATTGTAATTGAAGACTCACTTAAATCATAAATACAAGAAAGACTAGCAAGAAAACACTTTTTGACACAGGATCTCTATTTTAACATACTTTAATTTTTCAGATGTTTAATTGGATTATCTTTTAATTAAAAACTTTTTATGAGCTTTTTTTACATATGTGTTTCACTCTTAAAGGCATGTCGTAAATTAAATTAAATTGTAAAACTGAAAAATATCATCTAAAGAAAACATTTTAGAAAGAGTTGCATACTTGCCACCACTTATTGAGAAAATACATTAAAGATGGAATTGTAGCAAAGGGCAACTGCACTGATAGGTACCTAACATTGAAACACAGAAGTATTTGATATTTTACCACAAATATTGATTTTTATCCCACAGGTATGGAGAGAAGTCCTCAAAATATAAAATAAATCTTGTTGAATACATTAATTATGCATGCCATGCACATTTTTTGAGCTAATTTCACTAGATAATAGATGTACCTGAAGGATACATGGTTGTACAGGGAGAATGACTGCACTTTTTAGATAAGCAAGGGTGTAGGCATTGGCAGAATTTTGATCTTATGTACTGTCATCAGTAATGAAAGATTTTAAAGCAATGAGAGTTTAAACTGAAACTTAAATGAACATAGCTGGTTGTCAGTCACTTTAAGTTCATGATCACTCTGAATCAATTTACCTAGCCCAGTTATATATAATGATTCTTACAATCACCAACATGTGATCCCACTGGATTTCTCAAGATGCTGATTAAATGTTACCATCCAAGAACCAGTTAAAAAAGGTAGACAGTTTAATATATATTTTTTAATACTCCAGTTTACTGTGCAAGATTTTCACCATTCATTACCATTTTTACTATCCACATCAAAACAAAAGCCAACATCTTGTAACTCTGGTAGAATTTTCAAAAAGTGGAATCACATAAAGCAGCGTTTCTCAACCTGTGGTCCGCAGACCACCTCTGGTCCTCAGAGATGGAACAGGTGGTCCACATGAAAATTTTACAGAACAATATCTTAGCAATTGTAAATATTATTTGCTTGAAATGGATACCGTACTAAAACTGTATAATACCACAAACAAGTAAAAGCTATAATCCAAACTTTCTAAAAGCCATCATATTTCCAGGATATGACTGCATCATTACTATAGTATATTTACTACTTCATCTTCAGATGTTTCATCTTCTGATGTTGCTTTGTGTGACCGTGAGAGGCAAAAGATAATTTTTTACATAATTATCAGCCCTACCCATTTCAACTCCAAATAAAACCAACAGACCCACTTTGTTGCTGAAGTTGTAGTCATTCCTAGATGATTTAAACATTAAACATATATATTTTAAAATATCCGGTCCATAAACATTCATGCTCTTAATGTACATTTCCACTTGAGAGTAGTCGTGCGAGAAACTCTCGAGAGTAGCTTTTGGCTAGCTCTACTCTTGGCGAGCTGCTCGCCGGGACAGTTCTTGCGGCATCTCTCCGAACCCTGTCTATCGGAGAGTAGTCAAGGTGGCGGTGCACTATAGAAAGGTCGCATCAGCTGTGATCGTACTAGCTGCTGCTACTACTAAAAAGAGGGAAAACTAAATAGGAAAAGCTGCTGGGTTAAGCCTTGGATTAACTGGAGAAGTGTTTTTGGAGCCAGATATACGCCGACTACGGAATTGCAGATCAAAGATGTGCACCAGTTTAGGAACTTTTGTAGGTTAATGAGCTGTGAAGTTGAGTTTATCATAGAATCTGTGGGACTTACAATTTTCCAACAGGACACTAAAATGAGAAAATCTATATCAGTACATGAATGAGTAACGGCTACGCTTCAATTTTTTGCATAAGGTAAATTTACTTGTTCCATATTACATTGATTTCCTTTTTTTAAATATTTATTACATCGTCTTGACATAATTTGGGGGGGATTCAAATTCAAGCCTCCGGTATGTTAAACTTGTACAATTACGTTATGTTGGAAGACAGTCAATTCTGTAATTACAAACTTCAAGTGCACTGAAGTAAGGCAACTTACATTAATAATTTTCGTCTACCCCACTTCCACTTTTCTGTTTTTCAACTTTTTGCAGTTCTTGAGATACCTTGAAAGATTCATAAAATCTTTCTTCAATTTGAATTTCCTACTGTAATTTTAATGAGTCTACAATAATTATAAAATATATTGATATTCATGAAAATAAATGTTATGAAACAGTATACATGCATCATTCACATTCCTTAAAATTGTGGAGATTTCTTTGAACTTCATCTCCTAAACAACAAAATGTCTATCGCATTTCCTACAAAACATTTTGTATTTTGATTCTAACCGCTAATCAACATGTTTTACATTCTACGTCAATTCTCTACCTTCATACATTTTAAATTAATTCCTTTATTTACCAATTTTATTAACAAATTTTTATTCATCCTATTAATAAATCCCACTGAACTCTCAGCATCTGCTCTCAAACTTTCGAACACTGTTCGTATTCTGCGAGCTGCTCTCAGACAGTGCAAGAATGACTTGTCGACTTGCGAGCAAATCGATTATTGTCAGCTCTCGAGCAGTAACTAGCCACTCACCACGAGCTACTCTCAGAGGCGTGTCCACTGGCAAGTTAAGATATCGAGAGCTTCTCGCCAGTATTTACTCTCAGGTGGAAACACACCTTTATGGTCCAGTTTCTCTTGTAATACAGTTGCTTTCCTTTAGTATGACTTATGTGCCTTGATTTCGCTTAACTATAAAATGGTCACCTCCCTGAGTTAGAGTAGCAGATGAAATTACATCCTTGGTCAAATTACTTCACCACAAATTGACAACAGAGCAAGGTAGCCAAGACACAGTCATATGTTGGCAATACCAAGGCTCCTTCATGTCTAACTCCACACTGTAAACTTTCAACATGCACTCTGCTTCTACCTTCTGGGTTCAGCTCTATAGTTCATTTGCAACAACTGTCTTGCTTCCTACATGGGTTTGACAAAATCTTTATAAGTCAAGATGAACTGTCTTAGCAAAAAGTGTCCACCAAAAATCCTAGTTATGCTGACGCCACAGCACACATTAGCAGATATTCAATTTATATTTCACTTTTCATGCTGCCATATGCTCCAATGATGCAGCAGTTATTTTAAATTGGACACCTCGAATTAGGCTGCTGCGTACACTCTTCTGGTCACAGTTTAAGATAATCATGCTACCGCTGCCCTTTTTCACCTCATCCTAAGCACCCACTCTCTCCCTCCTGAAAAACTCATTTTTCATTCCTTACACTTACTCTCTTTAACATGAGCCACTCCTTGCAAACACTGTTCTCTCTTCTATGTATTTACACTGCCGTAACTCAGTTTTCTTTCATTAGTCATTAATTTAAATGTTTATTTAATCAGAATCCTCCACATCTGTACCTCCTTCTTTTCTTTCTACGGTAATGTTCAGATCTGAAGAATTTTGGTTTTGATACCCAATCTGGCTATCCAGATTTCAATTTTCCATTGCTTTCTGAAATGAGTACACCAAGCGAATGCCAAGGCTGACCCTTCATAAAATGACATGGTTTGATTTCCTTCCCATTTCAAGCCCATAATTCTATCCAGACTCTTACAATCCATAAAACTCCACTAAAAAAGATTGTTTTCTTTTCCTTTTTGAATCTTGCCCCTTTTAGCTATCCACCCTTTAACCACTAATTATACAGCGCAGCAGAAACAGTGGCGGCTCAGTTTAGCGAGGATATGCACAGGAACATCATCGCTCTGTCTGTTGTAAATCGGATTCAGTAACAATCCAGAGCCTGTTGTGGTTATACGAGTGGCGAATGTATTATTTTTGTGAAGTGGTCAGTTGTAAATCAGTGAGTATTGCTATGATTCCTATACTAAATAATGGAAGACGAGCAGCATAAGCGTAAGGTTCTGCATAGGCACAGCAGAGAGCAAGTTTTTAAAGTATATAAATATTTTAAGCGCGAGACGCTGGGTGCCAATATACGATGTTACCAAATCTCAAGAGAGAACTGCTGAAGCGTGTGATATTAGCCTTAGAACTGTGCAGTGAATAGTTAAGGCGAGTAAATCTTCATTAGAGGCAAGTGGGAGCGGGCTTTTGAAGTCACCAGGTAAACATCACAGACTCCAAAATCCTGCGACAGGTTTACAAGATTTTAATAAACACCTTCTCAGTCACAAGATACTTGACATGTATGCTGCAGGAAAATTTCCTAATGCAACGAAGCTGATTGTAATAATGTTTGAATCTATAGGGTTCTAGGGAAGTACAATGTCCATGTTTTAAAGGTTATTGGTTGCAAATATGTGAAAGGTAATGATGGAAGGAAGTTTCCTATGGAACATTCAGATATCACTGCTACAAGGGCCATGTTTTTCAGGACAATGCATGAGATTAGACAACAAGAAGGACATACTCAAATTTATGATTTAGACGAGACCTGGGTAAACCAGAATCAAGACAACAAGAAGGAAGTACTAAAATTTATTACCTAGACAAGACTTGGGTAAACCAGAATCACACAAAAACTACTTGCTGGACATCGAATGGTGGCTTAAGGAGAATGAAAGTTCCAACTGGTAAAGGTGCTTGTTTAATCATTTGCCATGCTGGGTGTAGAGGTGGGCGCCGCGCCGGCGTGACGCCGCCGTGTTTTAGTAGAGCGCCGACGCCGCCCTTTGCTCGGGGCGTGTCCTTGAGCAACACTTCCTAACACGACGAGGCTTTTTTGTTAAATTGAGTTAATAATTAGGTGTTAAAATGACCGAATTAGCTAAAACTAATGTTATAAAACTCTCTGTAATAGTGTTATATGACTGTCTAAGCCAAACTAGTTTTTGTTGGAAAGATTTCGGAAGTTTAGTGATAGAAAAAGCCAATAAGAAAAAAAATCATGAATTCCGATCAAGGCTATTTCTTAGCTAGCCTAAATGTGGTAAAAACAAAGTATTTAGCCCTGAGTACTAAACGTATGGAGGAAATGAAGACTGGCGGCAAAATAGAACACATGATAAGAGATATAAAGACACAGTTGGGACTAAATGAATCGAAGATTCTAGTTGTCATTGATGCTGGAGAAAACGTGCGAAGAGCAGTTTTGTTGGCCAATATCAATCTGTGTCTTGGTCATGGGCTCCATAATCTCGTTACAGTGGAGGCCTAAACAGAGTTCCAGAAATTGAAAGGCTCGTAAAAAGAATGCAAAAAGATTGTCGAGAGAGAGAGAGAGAGAGAGAGATACCCCTTGTCAGCACATGCCGAAAAATGGGAAAAAGAGTTTTTGGATTCCCTTGATAACATTGTTCAATGATGAGACCGATCCTATTTTAGAAAATGATTAGTACACAGAAAGATTGGATGAAGTAGTTGAAGAGAGCTCGCTATTCGTATCAGGAACAGGAAGTGTTATATACACTCTTTCTATCAAAACTGAAAGACCAACTCGTTGGCATAGATTTACAGGGATGCTGGGAAGTTTAACTCACGTATGCAACTGTGACATAATAAATAAGATGTTTAGAAAGATAGGACAAGATGAGATAAAGCAAAGTGAGCCAAATCTTTTAGACATAAAACATCTAGTAAAATTTTGATAAGGTTTCGCGAAGCAGTTGAGGTCATGTCATCTCAAAAGTGAATCTTCTGTTCGATTCTGAAATAACTGAGATCATGAATTCTGACTTAGATGATGAATTATTGACTATGTTTCGGCTTAATCGCAACATGGTGGCAGAAGTTAGCAAGCGATTCACTGCCACAAGAGCAATCGTAGCAGTATCACCTTTGGATTATCATTTTATGGGTCTCAAAGAAGTAGATACATATTTGGAGTCAATACAAAAGACCAGTACTTCCTTTATTGCCTCGTATATAAAGGAAGTAATCACTGCCATTGTAGGGATTCTATTGCTTTTACAAAATCCACCAGTGATACATCGTTGCTGCAGAAACTATCGATGAAATATCGTCTGTATGGCGATAATGATTACCCGATCGCTGAAGAAAGCTGGAGATATTTAGCTTCATCTGATACATCAGATTCTAATGATGTAAATCTTTTAAGTTACTTGAACAGCAAAAAAAAAAAAGCCTTTCCTCGGTTTTCTGCCCTTGCCTAGACTTTTCTTTGTGTGCCTGCACAAGCACACCGAGCGAAAGAGTATTTTCTGTGACTAGGTTAGTCATTTCCACCTAAAGGTCTAGCCTAAGCTCAGTTCACCCAAATAAAATTATCTTTATACATGATAACTACAAAGAGTACAAAAACCTGCAAGATTTTGAATATATAAGTGAAACGTTACTTATTTTCTGTTTTTGAGACGAAGTAATGATATGTACATCTATATGATATATATCATTTCTATAAGGTATTTTTTTCTCACAAGCCATTATCTCCCTTCATACTTAATTGGAATCAATTAATGAGGTGTCATTTGAAAGCTTATAGTCTCCACTTTGGTCACATCACATTATAAGAAAGAAATTTTTCGGAATTCGACCCTTAAAGGGCAAAAATGTCAATACTTCTAAAATGCTGTTTTTTGTGTTACGAGTCATATATCTCACTGGATACCTATCTGAAATCGTTTAATGAAGTATCATTTTAAAGAGTAAGATCTCCGGTTTGGTGACATCACATATTAAGACAGGAATTTTTCTGAATTCGACCCTTAAAGGGCAAAAATATCAATATTTTTGCAACGCGTTTTTGTGAAACGAGCCATTTATCTCCCTTCATATCTAACCGATATAGATAAATGAAGTATCATATTAAAGATTAAAGTCTCCGCCGTGGTCACATTATATTTTAAGAAAGCAATTTTTCGTAATTTGATCCTTAAAGGGCCAAAATGTCAATATTTCTAAAATGCTTTTTGTGTCTCGACTCATTTATCTCCCTTGATAATTAAACAAAATTGATAAACGAGGTATCATTATAAAGACTGAGGTCTTCGGTTGGTTACACCATATTTTAAGAAAGGAATTTTTCAAAATTCGACCTTTTAAAGGACAAAGGTATTAATATTTCTACAACGCATTTTCCTGTCACGAGCCATTTATCTCCCTTGATACCAAACCGAAATCAATAAATGAGGTATCGTTTAAAATATTAAAGTATCCACTTTGGTCACATCATACTTTAAGAACGAACTTTCTACAAGTTCAACCCTCAAGGGGCAAAAAATATCACCATTTCTAAAACTTTGTTTTGTTGTAACCGAAATGGAGAAATGAGGTATCATTTTAAAGACCAAGGTGTCCGATTTGGTCACACAATATTTTATGAAAGTAATTTTTTGGAATTCGACCCTTAAAGGGCAAAAGTATAATTATTATTTCTACAATTTTTTAAAAAAATTACGAGTCATTTATCTCCTTCGATATCTAACCGAAATCGATAAATGACATATTGTTTTAAAGTTTAAGGTGTCAAATTAGGTAAAATCATAAATTAAGAAAGAATTTTTTTGGAATTTGATGCTTAAAGTGGTCGCCCGTATGAGACAGTTCAGAGCCAAGTCCCTAAATTGCAACAGCAGATATCACAGAGATGTCAATAAACTTTTTTATATACAATAAGTACCTTTCCGGATTTTTTTCTGTTACGGAAGCATTTTTATTTTGCTATATAATTTCAATGTAAACATTTTATTCGCACAGCAACACATATCATAGAGATGTTGTGTGTATTTTGTTCAGGTTGGTGATATTCTGTTACGGTCAGAGACAGTTTGTCGTAAATACATTGTGTTTTAAATTTTCCTAACTGTTTCGTAATATGTTTTGATGCGTACCTATTACACTAAACAAATAAATATTTGCTGCATAAGTGTGTTTCTACTTTTAATTATACTACAAGCAATTAACCTCACTATTCATCGTATTTTACTAGCGAAATTTCGCATGGGTCGTCTAGTATCACATATAAAGTAGACACGCCACCACCGGCTGAAAATGTTCAGCGCGCCGCCACCGAAATTTTGGTAAGCGGCGCCCACCTCTAGCTGGGTGTGCTGTGTCTGGTTTCATTTCTCAAAGTAAATTATTTTTTAAGTCCAAACATAGAAGTAACAGTGACTATCAGTAACAGTGAAATGAATACTGCAACATTTAGCAAGTGGTCAAAAAGCAGTTCCTACTGTATCTAACCCCCTCATTCCATAATTGTAATGGATAATGCAAGCTATCACTAGGTTGTAAAGGATAAAGCACCAAGTAAAAATGCTGATATTGTAGCATGGCTCTCTAGTAATTCAGTTTCACACACTGCTTCTCAGACTGGTGCAGAGCTATTACAATCAGGTCAAGTGTACCGGCTGCATGAGAAAAAATTTGAACTTGATGTTATCGCTCAAGAACATGGTCATAGGGTTGTGCATCTACCATCATATCACTGTCAGTAAATCCTATAGAGCTTATATGGGCACAGCTTAAGCGATCTGTGGCAGAAAGACGCACTACTTTCAAAATCACTGATACGGAAAAGTCAGTTCACGAGGCTATTGAAACTGTAACTGTAAAATCATGGGCATACTGTGTTCAGCACACTGAGACACTCCAAACAGGAGACTTCAAGAGGGAACGTGTTATAAACAATGCCTTGGAGCCATTCATCATTAACCTCCAAGATTCTTGATCAGATATAGATATGAGTGATGGAAATCAAGACACACAATAAATACGAGGTATGATGGTGCACTTATGCTTGTTATAAATCATGACAGTATATCAGGATATGAATGTATCTTATTTACCTCAATTTAAATGTCACTGCTTTCACTTCTTCATTTTCTTAACAAAATCTAAACAGTGAGATACATACTATATCTTTGAAGTGCTTTGTATTTGTTTATTTAAGGTTGTTCACTGTTGTAATAGTTGAAACATAAATGTTTGCTGCGGCTGAAACTTTCTGACATACCTGTCCCTCTTATTAGTATTATCACATAAAGGGCTGTTAAAAAACTTATTATCATTATATATTACTAGCGGAGTTCCCGGTGTTGCCCGGTATAGTTGGTGTAGATTTAACCATACCCTATTTTTATTCCCGTAAAACATTTGTACAAAGTTTCATAAAACACGTGCCAACTTTTTTGGAATTAAAGCAAACTTACATTCACCTGCCCCCTACCAAGAAACTGGTGGGCTGAAGTTTATTTGCACGTATACTATTTTCATTCGTCCGAAAAGATTCATGTATATCAAGCTTCGATAATTTCGTTAAGAAATTTCATTACTACATTACTGAACAACCCTAGATTATGTTAAAAACTCTCATTTGATTCAATTGCGAAGTGAATGGATATACTTGTGCCTCGAAACGCCAGATCCTTTAACTCTGCAGATAAAATATCAAAAGTGAATCCGCAATAATATTATCATAAACAGAAGACTAATGCTGAAGGCCAGAGATATTGTCCAGAGATCGTGCTTTAAGAAAATCTCTGTTGTTTTTACGGCTATCTATATCGTTTAAAAATTGATATCCCGAATTAAAGGAAAGAATACTTCAACCTATGGCTTTTAAAAAATGAATATATCGAATAAAAAGAAAGAATATTAAAAGTTTTGTTTAGTGTGCAAAATAGTTATTACTATAAGTTACCTTATTGCTTTAATTAAAGGCTATGGTCAGAGACATTGTGTTGTGTGTTTAGTGCGGAGTATGCGGCATCTAGTGATTCCTCCTGGGGAATTTCTCACCGTACGTTCAGAATTTCAATTAATGCTCCTACATTATTTAACGTTGAAACATAAGACATGCCAGACAAGTGAATTAAGATTCTAAGCTCTAAAACGGTGAAAATTCCATCGAAATCTGCCCCGTTGTTTCCGAGTTTTTATACGACCAATATGTCCAGTTTTCGTTTTATAGATATAGATATACTATTATCATTATATATTAGGGGTATGACGTGTAGATAACCTCCATGTGGTGTACGCTGGACAACGGCCTGCTGATGCAGGATGACTGATAATCTACACAATAGGCAACCGAACTAGATTCCGTACCTCTCACATCAGAAGATGAAACATCTGAAGATGAAACTGAACAATGGCATTTGTCAGAGCCAACTGACCAGAACGTTTGCACCCAGCACTCATATTCTTCAAATAAATGCAGAAGGATTAACAATTGCTAAATGTGAATATTTTAGTAAACTAGCTACTAACCTCAAAATCGACATCTTAGCTGTTCAAGAAACCCACATGACTGAAAAGGATTTAGAAAGCAAAGTTGGAGGGTACAGAATGATAGTGAGACTTCCCTCTCATATACACGGATCAGCCATGTATGCCAAAAATAACATTTGAAATATCTCGGAAGTGAGCTGTCAAAAGGTCAATGAAATAGAAATAATGACTGCCAAGCTTAACAATTTAACTGTTGCATCAGTTTACAAACCACCTCTTTCCAACTAGCCAACTCCATCACTGCCCTCGCTACTGAAACCTTGCATATATGTAGGAAGCTTTAACAGCTGACATACATCCTGGGATTACCCAAATACTGATGAAACTGGAAAGAAACTTATTGTGTGGTGCGAAAGTCAAGACCTGTATCTCAGCTACAATGCTAAAAACATTCCATTCTGCTAGATGCCAATCTAACACCAATCGTGATCTGGGTTGTTTTTTTTTCCACAGATGAAAGAAAACCTTTAGACCACACAAGGAAAGTCCTTCAGCACTTTCCGAGAAGCCAAAACAGACTAATCAGTGTTGGTATCACAATACCTGTTATCAGATCGATTCATAAACCAAGGTGGAATTTAATGAGTGCAAACTGGGACCATTATAGCTCCGAGGTAGATAGTAACCTGCGATGGATACCCCCAAAAGTGAAAAATTATAAGAGATTTGTAGGTATTGTTATTGCTGCAGCTAGACAAAACATTCCTCGAGGGTACAGGAAACAATACATTCCATGCTGGGACAAATGTATGACTTTGTATGAAAATTATCAAAAAACTGGCGACTCTGAAACAGGAAAAAGAATATTAGAAAAACTGAGTGAAGGGAGGAAACAGAAATGGAAAGAGCTAACTTCTCAAATGAGCTTTACTCACTCCAGTAGAAACGCATGGACTCTCCTTAGAAAACTGGGTGCAGCCTCAAACACATGCAAAGATGAACCAGAAATTATACCAACTGAAATGGCATTGCCCATCAAAACAAGAGCTGACAAAGTCCCAATAGATCCTGCCATGAAGAAACAGGTGGAGAGAGAGATTATTGATATGGATAAAAACCTTAGAAATAACCCTACCCTTTCTAATCCACTCAGTCACTAAAAAGTTGAGAAAGCCATCGAAATTCTAAAAATGAGGAAGGCTGCCGGATTAGATGGTATTTTCCCAGATTTCATAAAATAGCTCGACAAGCAGGGAAGAACTTTGCTCAAGAACTTCTTCAGCGATATCCTGGACAATGGGATCATCCCCCCAGAATTCAAGATGGTTCACACCTTGACGATCCTCAAA
The DNA here is from genome assembly GCA_031002005.1 of Vandiemenella viatica. Lineage (NCBI taxonomy): Eukaryota > Metazoa > Arthropoda > Insecta > Orthoptera > Morabidae > Vandiemenella > Vandiemenella viatica. The sequence goes on from CM061920.1 coordinate 371,141,482, forward strand.
CCAGCATATGATGTTTCAAGCTATCGACCCATTGCTCTACTAAGTGTTTGCTATAAGCTTCTAGAACACCTCACCCTTAACCCTATTCAAGGAATAATAAATAACATAACACCAACTTACCAGGCAGGTTTCAGATTAGAACAGAGCTGTTGTGAGCAAGTTGTAACAGCCCTAATACCTGTATTTTGAATAGTATTGGACTGTGTGAAATATTTGTAGTGAGCCAAAGTTTGCTTGAAAGTGATTTGATATGTTTATTTTGTAAATTCTTGTAAATAAGTGTATATAGACTTTGTTTTAGGTAAGAAAATTATTTAAAGACCATTTAATATGTTTAAGAACCGAATGATGCAAGAGAATTTATTAAAAGTTTGTAATTACTTGTATTAATGTATGTTACGATGTCTACAGGACAATTTTCCACCATTTGAAAGGATTTCTGTAAATAATTTTGTATTTAAGTATCTCTAATTACCATTTCTAATCATTTTGTAATGTTATTAATTAATTTTGTATCAATTCCGATTGTTTTTAATATGTTTAATTGTTTGAGTGATTGTTTATGATCGAGAAATATCGGGCGGATGCCTTTGAAGAATTCTCGTAAATTCGATAGACTCTAAACAGATCGCCTGGACAGAGAGTTTTAGTTTGCATTAAGTATTAATTCAGTGTTACAGAGACATTCATGCAAGTTTTCGATTCAATTCAAGTATTCAGTAAGTCAGTATTGCATCTTTGGATTGTAACAACTATGCTTGTGAATGTCGCAGACTTGTTTTGATTGAAAATAAATGAGCATCAACATAACCTTGTTTTTGGTGGACTTTATTAATTAATTAATGCAGTAAATTAAACCACCCAAAGAACCTTAACATGGCGACCGTTGACATGACGAGAAGTTCTTAAACATCTGTGGGATGTTTATCTTCTAAAAAGAATCTGCAGATAATTGTGACGGATTATCGGCGATAAGCGAACATAACCTGCGAGGAAATTTCGACCGGCTACGACACGGAATTGACGCCAAGCGGACCTTCTTCGGCCTAAGGCGGAGAATTTTCATCGGGAATCGGCTGTAATCTTCCGACGACGAGTGGATTTTCTTCGGCCTCAACATCGTCTTCCTACAGTGAATTGTGAAAAGTGTGGTTAAGTGTTGGAAGTCAGTGTGGTGTTTAATGGTTAAATAAGTGCTTCTAAGTGAAATTTGATGTGATACAAAAGTGAGGAATAACTGTAAGTACGGCATTGAATATTCAAGTGATTTATTTTGCATGTTAACGTGTGGCAGATTGGAAAGATTTTAATTTTCCTTAATTTTGTTTTGTATGTTGATTTTGCTAATTACTAAAAATGGCTGATAATCAGAACCTGCAAGCTTTCCTAGAGTCTTTTGTAGCCAGTTTTAATGCAAAGTTTTCCGAATTTGACAACAAATTTTCTGAACTTGATGGTAAATTTGACAGCAAATTTTCTGAATTTAGGAGTGAGTTAAAAGGTGATAATGATAGCAAATTTTCTGAATTTAAAAATGAGTTAAATCTTGACAGCAAATTTTCTGAATTTAAAACTGAGTTAAATCTTGACAACAAATTTTCTGAAATTAAGTCTCAGTTTTCCGAAATTGATGGCAAATTTGATAATAAATTTTCCAAATTTGATAGCAAATTTTCTGAAATTAATTCTCAGTTTGCTGTAATCAATTTTCTCAACTGCAACAAAACAATGATAAAACATTCTCTGATTTGACTAAATGTTTTGATGTTAAAATCGCAGAGCAATTTCAGGGTTTTAGCTCTCAATTCAAGGAAGATATTAACAATTTAGATTCAAAATTGGGGAAGGTAGTAACAGAATGTAAAGAGAAATTTGAGAAAGTTACAAAATTTTGTGAACAGAATAAGGCTGAATGTGAAAATTTGATTTATAAAGAGGTGAAGGAAGTCAGTGAAAATTGTGATAAGATGAGGGAGGAATATGTTGCTTTATTCCAAGCTAATGATGTTAAAGCTAATGAGTTAAGACAGGAAGTGTTCGGTATAGGGAAAAATGTTAATGCATTGGTAAATCAACAGGAACAGTTAGCGCGTGGATTAGAAAGTAATGTAAATCAGTTAGAAAAAAGGGTTACTGGGTTACAGGTTCAGTTAAGTCAGATTCCCTTAACAGGTAATCCAAATTTCAGTGTCGATGTAAAAGAAGAATTTGAATTCTATGATGATAGTGGGAGGCTTCACCCTATTGAATTTATAGATAATTTTGAAAAATCAGACTATTTTAATTTGTTACCCGACAATAAGAAAATTGCACTTGTGGGTAAACATCTTAAGTCTTATGCTAGGGCATGGGGTGATAGACAAGCTAGGGAAGTGACTGACTACAAGCTGTTTAAAGAAAACTTTTTGAAACATTTTTGGTCGACAAGCAGGCAGATTCAAGAAAAGAGGGAGTTGATGACTGGAAGGCCCTATAAACCTGGTAGGGAAACTCAACATGATTTTTTTCATAAATGTTGGATCCGTTGTAAGTACCTAGACCATCCTTATGGAGAGGAGGAATTTATTGATTTGATAGGAGCTAGGCTACCTCAGCAAACAAGAAATTTAATTGCCACTTTGGATGTAGTAAATGTGGATAGAGTTTCTGAATAGTTGAGACGCTTGGATGCCCAGGAGTCATTCAATGAACAACATTACCACCATTAACACCATAGGAGGGGCAGCAGGAGTCCCCCTAGAAGGGGTAATGGGTCAAGGGATGGTAGATCGAGGGGACGGGATCGTAACAATTATGCAAGAAGGAATGATAATGGGGGAGTGAGAGAACAGAACCCTCAATCTGAAAGGGAAAGGCAGCATGGGGGGCAGACAAACTAAAGACCACCCCTGTGATGGGCCCCGCAGTGGTGGACAAGAATGTGGGTCCAGGTACCAACTGCTATAGCGTTAATACTATTTTCATGAATAATCCTCGAGAAGATTTATTGGAAGAGGTGGGGGTAGCAGCAAGTGAATTTCAGGATAAGGTTATGATAGATGTAATTAATGATGTTGATGATGTAAAGGTTGATAATAAGATAAAGCGGGAAGGGGACCACCATTGTACCTTATCACTAGAATCAGTGTGCGAAAGTAATAATTTTCATGTAGAAGATTTTCGAAATGGTCACTGCTTAATTACAAAAAGGGGTGCAGAATTTATAGTGCATACTACAGTGTGGCTATCAGAAACTTGTAAGGTCCAGAATGGCATAGTTGGGACTATGTGTGCTAGGATAGGTGGTAATGAAGTTTGTAGAAGTGCTGAAATCGAGGAGTTTCTCAGATATCTTGAAGATGAAGGTGATACAGTGGTGTGGATAGGAGGCCCAGATGAGGAGGAGAATTGTAAGTCAAAGTATTTGTCTTCTGAATAGAGAGAGGTTGAAAAGCCTTATGTACCAATCCCTAAGTTGGAAAAATGTCCTAACTTTTGACCTAGCTGATACATTATTTAGCTCTGTATTTGGCGTAGATAATGATAATGAAGAAATGGGTGGGAGTAAGGATTTATCTGAACCAGTTTCTTATCTGGAAAATTGTACAGAATGTGACTTGGATGACACTATGTTTTGTACCCTCTTTGATGTGGAAGCTGATAGTGAAGTAGTAGTTGCTGAGAAAAATAATTATTTGGTGGATGAAGTCAGTAAGCCAGATGTTAAAACAGTTTTAGGTACTGATTCATATAATTTGGTAAGTTTAAGTAGCAATCAGATGATGAAGAGTGGGGTTGGGAGTAATGATGGACTAAACTGTAGTAGTGAGAATAATAAATTTGTATTACCAGTTCAGTCAACAGCATTGCTTTTAAGTGACAATCAATTTGCTAGAACAGAACCATTGTATGTCTCAGCTGTTGCGTGGTTGTACCAAAGTCTGTTGTCTGAGATGATTGGAAGTTTGTGTTTCTGTATGTATATAATGAAGCTTTGTGAAAATAGAAATGTAATATTAAATGTGTATACAAAAGTTGAAGAAAACTGGAAGGTTAGGAAAAAGTAACTTACATGGTTCTGGGTTTCCAGGGAAATCCTGGAACCCACTTATGAGAATTAATTGAAATGCATGGTTTGGGGAGGGGTCCCTACCTGTAAATATCTAATTTTGTAAATAAGTTTGTGAATTGATGCATGTAAATAGTTTGTATGAGTACTTAAGCTCAGATGCAGATGTAAGCATTTCAATGTATAATTTGTGACAGTTTTGTGTAGAGACTTTTGGTATTTTCATGATGTTGTGACTTTCTACATCTTTCTACATTTTGATGACAAATTATCAGCTGTAAAATGTAAACAGACTGGTGTAATTAACAAGCAGACATCAAGTGTGTAATTTGGAGTGAAAATAATTGTAACTTAAGGTGATGGCATTGAACGTTTGTTGTGTAAACACAGTAAATGATAAAATGATTGGATCTGAGAAAAGACAATTATTGTAAAATCAGTGTCATGGACTATGTGCAGATGTTGTATGTATGAAGAATTGTATTTGTTCATTGTAAAAGTCATTATGGTTGATTGGTTGTAATCTGTTCGTGTCTGCATTATGTGTACATTCAACCTGCTTAGATTCGTGACGGATTCAATTAATTTTATCTGTGTAAAATTAAGTGAATCCTGGGGAGGGGTTGTAACAGTCCTAATACCTGTATTTTGAATAGTATTGGACTGTGTGAAATATTTGTAGTGAGCCAAAGTTTGCTTGAAAGTGATTTGATATGTTTATTTTGTAAATTCTTGTAAATAAGTGTATATAGACTTTGTTTTAGGTAAGAAAATTATTTAAAGACCATTTAATATGTTTAAGAACCGAATGATGCAAGAGAATTTATTAAAAGTTTGTAATTACTTGTATTAATGTATGTTACGATGTCTACAGAACAATTTTCCACCATTTGAAAGGATTTCTGTAAATAATTTTGTATTTAAGTATCTCTAATTACCATTTCTAATCATTTTGTAATGTTATTAATTAATTTTGTATCAATTCCGATTGTTTTTAATATGTTTAATTGTTTGAGTGATTGTTTATGATCGAGAAATATCGGGCGGATGCCTTTGAAGAATTCTCGTAAATTCGATAGACTCTATATAAACAGATCGCTTGGACAGAGAGTTTTAGTTTGCATTAAGTATTAATTCAGTGTTACAGAGACATTCATGCAAGTTTTCGATTCAATTCAAGTATTCAGTAAGTCAGTATTGCATCTTTGGATTGTAACAACTATGCTTGTGAATGTCGCAGACTTGTTTTGATTGAAAATAAACGAGCATCAACATAACCTTGTTTTTGGTGGACTTTATTAATTAATTAATGCAGTAAATAAAACCACCAAAGAACCTTAACAAAGTATTAACACTGACATCATTTATTGAGGCTGGATTTCAAAAGAAGTTAAAGACACCAGTAGCCTTGGGCGATCTAAAAGCGGCATATGATACAGTTTGGCTGGATGAACTGCTACTTAAACTCAAAAAACACATACCCTGCAGGAAACTAATATCACTCCTGAAGAATATGCTGACTTACTGATATTTTAAAGTCACCGTTGGGCATAAGACAAGTAAGTCATTAAAAATAAAAAAAATGGATTACCACAAGGGTCAGTACTAGCTCCATTGCTCTTCAACTTGTACACTAGTGACATGCCTGAAACAACCGCCAATAAATTCTGCTACGCTGACGACTTAGCTATTGCTGTCCAAACTGCAACATTAGAGGAAGGTGAAAGCACTCTCTCTAAAGACTTATAAACCTTGAATGCATATTACAGGATGTGGAGACTTTATCCAAATCTGATGAAAACAGAAGTATGCGCATTCCAATTGAGCAATAGAATAGCACAACAGCAGCTCAAAATGAACTTTTGCCATCAGAGAGTGAAACATAATTACCATCCTAAATATCTTGGCATCATCTTAGACCATTCCTTAACATTCAAAAAACATCTGGAAAAGACAAGTCAGAAACTTAAAACACGAAACAACATCATGAAGAAGCTAGCTGGTACTTCGCGGGGAGCTGATGCGGACACACTATGAACAACCACTCTCACCATGGTTTACCCTGTCGTCGAGTACTGTGCTCCAGTGTGGCAACGTAGTGCTCATACTAGAAAAATCGACGTCCATCTGAATGAGTGTATGAGAGTAATAACTGGCACCCAAAAATCCACCCCAGTACCCTGGTTACACCTAATATGCAAAATACCACCTCCAGAGGTAAGACGCAAAGAAGCAACGGCACGTGAGTGGATAAAACTACACCATCCTGACCATCCACAGGATCTCCCAATCCACGACATCCTAAATGACTTACCCTCACTCGTCTTAAATCTAGAAATCCAGTATGGCAGGATGTATTTGACTTTGATATCAAGGAAAAATGTCGACAAAGCTGGAACTCCTCATCTGTGAAACATCCAGATATTAAAGATTCCACAACTGGACTTCCAGGGTTCCATCTTAATAAAGACCAGTGGGTCAAACTAAATCACATAAGAACAGGCCATGCGAAATGTAACGCCATGCTTTATAAGTGGGGTCTTCAGGATTCTCCTGCATGTGACTGCGGTGCTCCTTCCCAGAGTGAGGAGCATATCATCAAAGAATGCTCTCTAAGAAAGTATGAGGGTCATCTCAAAAGTAAGTTACACTTTAAAAAAAAAAAAAAAGTAACGCCCAGAATTTGTTTAAAAGGTTATATTTGTGAAACTACACATATTAGTTATTTTTCTACATAATCTCCTTGAATTTCAATACATTTTTGATATTGTGGTAAAAGTTTTTTTAATCCAGCGTCATACCATTCTGCCGCCAAACTGGTTAGCCATGTTTGAACTTCTTCTTTGAGAGTTTCTTCGTTTGAGAAGCGTCTTCCCCCAAGGTGTTGTTTCAGCTGTGGAAACAGATGATAGTCGCTTGGAGCGAGATCAGGGGAGTATGGTGGGTGTCCGAAAACATCCCATCGAAACTCTTCAAGCAGGTCTTAAGTTTGACGAGCAGAGTGTGGACGAGTGTCGTCGTGGAACAAAAACAATGTTTTCATCAACTTTCCCCTCCTTCGGTTCTGGATCGCCCTCCTGAGTTTCTTTAACACCTCACAATAGCGTTCAGCTGTTATCATTGTCCCACGTGGCAGGTAGTCGATCAGCAATACCCCCTTTGAATCCCAGAAGATCGTCGCCATAACCTTCCCAGCTGATTCCACAACTTTTGCCTTTTTTGGAGTTTGCTCGTCCTTCCATTTCCACACCATGCTTTGTCTTTTGGTTTCAGGCGTCCAGTGATGGATCCAAGTTTCATCCCCGGTCACAATTCGGTCGAATAGGCCATCTCCTTCATCCCCAAAAAACTGCAGAAATTGAAGAGCAGCGTCAACTCTCTGTTCTTTGTGGTGGTCTGAAAGGAGCCGTGCACACACTTTGGACAGATGCAGATCATCAGAAATGATTCTGTGAAGCGATGCACGGCTAATTTCAACATTAGGCGGGAGTTGTGAATGAATGTCGTCGAGCTTAAGGCGACGATTGGCGTCGACGACTCTTCGGACTTCTTCGACAATGTTCGGGGCCCGTGAAGTGGATGGGCGGCCGATTCGTTGTTCGTCGTGTGTTGTTGTCCTGCCTTCAATAAATGATTGGCGCCAACGAGAAACCATTGGCCTCGACATAACGTTTTCATGAGTCATGGCGGCCTCTTAGGAATTTTACAGTGCTGCCACCACACCCAGACGAAAGTTCCCTGCGAATCTCAGACGTCTCCTGCCAACTGCGCGGATATAAAAAAATTGTGTAACTTACTTTTGAGACAAGCCTCGTATGATGGACCATTTGAAGATGTTTTTGGTGCTACAACTTCCTTCATAGAATGGCTGGAAGAACTGGACATCAATTTGTGAATGCTGCCAACGTTCTTGCCATTGTATATATTTATATGTATTATATTAGTTGCTTACCCATATGACAAATAAATAAATAATATATTAGTAGAAATAGAGTAATTACTAGACTTTATTCCTCTCCCTATGTCGTTCGTGTCCTGCTGGAAACGCGGCAATGTCATATACCATGTGTCCTTCCTATTTCTCTTTCTCTCTCTCTCTCTGCGCCATCCGCCTTCGTATGTGCTACCTGTTATAGCAGTTAATTGTTGATTCCGCAACCCAGTGCACATAATGTTTTTCTGCAGAGAGAGGTTTATCACCTGAAAATGTCAATGTTTTTTATTCCTCCACAGTTTTGTGTATCTGCCCCACCTTGCAATTGTTCATGGTAAGCAATGGTTCTCTCTCCATCATTATTTTAATTTTGTAATTGGCATCTTTTATTTATGCCAAATGTAAATAAGACAAAATAGTTCAGAAGGTGAATCTTACAAAGGGGGGGGGGGAGAAAAATCAAATGATTGTTGGTGATTTGAATATGAAAAAGAAACTGCAGGCACTCATAATGAGAGAACTGAGAAACCCCATATCAGTGAACTATAAAAGTATTAAGATTTCATGGTACTCTGTGAACTGACATATTTAATAAACGAATACTTTATCCAGGTTAGATGGAGTGCCTGGCATCTGGGTTTGAATCCACACAGATTAAGATTTCAATATCATAGTTAAAACACATTTCTTTAGTTTCTCTACATTACTAATTACTTTGAACTACTCAATTGTGGGATCCTACACACAACATTCTGTTCCAAAAACCAAACAAAAAATGGAATAGTTATTAAGTTTATGCTGTCGATATTATTTAGGTGTACAAGGGAAACAATTAAATCATGGCAACATACAAATCAACACACTTTTCATAACATGTATTCTAAGTTTATAACTTACTTAAGAATATACAATGTTATTTGCATCATTCCTGCATCTGCCGAGAGATCCTTAAAATTGTGCCCATGCTGTAAGAAGAAACAATACACTATTAATCAAATTTGGCTTTAACACAGTGATGGGTTTTACAAACAAACAAAAAAATCTCACTTTATCCACATGCAGAATCCAAAGACACAAAATAAAATTATAATAAAATATTTCAAACGAAAATGTACTTTTATTAATAGTATAACAATAGCAATGTAGTCTTCACGGGTGTGCAGCCGGATGGTGTTTTGAAAACACGACGTTTCGACAACCAGCTCGGTTGTCTTCATCAGGTTTCCGGTGTCTACAGGCTGACGAAAGCTGGCAGTCACCGCGTAGACTGGCTTAGCCTCCCAGACAGACCTCCTAATATACCTGTCGGCGTGGCGGAAGACCCGCTCTGATTGGCCGGAAGCGGTGGCTTCATACGCGGTCCGCTACGGCCCTTGACTAGTGCCGTCTCCGCCTCCCCACCCAGGAGTGCTGGCAGTCCGTGGTACTGGCTGCACACCCGTGAAGACTACATTGCTTCAGTACACCGGGAAAGTCTCCACGCACACAACAGTATAACAATAATTGGATAATGGTGGCAACAATAAGTAATCTTACCCTAAGCTTAGTCTGCACAAGCTGAAGAGGATATGTAAGAATGGTAGCAATGGCCTTCGAAACTGCTCCCATCAGAAAATACACCCAGCCACTTATCTCACTTGGTCCATATAATGATCTCATCCGTCGTTTTAAAGCCTCATAGGTCATGAAATGAAGAGCTGGATTCACAACAAGTAATAGTGAAGGTAAAGTTCCACTCCAGAGTGAAACAATGCCATCATTTCGAGCAACTTTCAGCATTCCATCTACAATTAAACAAATCACTTCTTTAAAGCCTTAAAGTACAATGATGGTTCAGTGGAAGGTTATAATTCTATTACAATTCTCACAACAGAGGATCATGTATTTAATTTTATTTTATTTTATTGGGAAATAGCTTGTGCCCCAATGGCAAAATTCCCATTTACCTACTTCCAAATTTCACAGATTTTAATCTTTCAGTGCTATTTCTCTGCTCACCTACTTTTATTATGAACTAGCAGAGTACCCAGCATTGCTCAGAGGCTGCATATGAAAATTCTGATTTTTATACCTTTTGATCTGGATTGTCAGAAACATTCTCCATTACCAACGACTTTGGCAGATTTCCTTACCACTAATGAGATATGTGCAAAAAATGTAAAAGTTGCATGTGTAAATTTGTCTTAGAAAGGGTGAAGGTGGAGAGTGGGTGCATTTTTGAAAACTAAATGTAAACATTATTTATCCACTTATTTTAAGGCATATTTGCACAAAGTTGCTTCGAGATTGGATATAAACTGTAGATTTGCTTATCGCCAAATTAACTTTAAAATAATTTTTAAGTTTGAGAATTTCTTGGTCAGCAACTGTCCCATCAGCAATTCAATGCTGTTTTACATAAAATGTTATGGGCTCTAAGAATATCACTATCTACTTTGGCCGATTTCCCTACTGTTTTCAAAATATTAGCAAAAAAGGTTTCACCTTTAAATTTTGCTAAGGATGGTGATGGGGAGAGGTAGATAGTTTATTTTATTTGTTTTAAAGTATACATGTGCATAATTCCATCAAAATCAGATAAAAACTGTGGATTGTGTAAATGAACAAAAAACATTCATTTTTATATATTAGACTTCATTGTTTCAGGTGACTTGTTAAGAATTTCCCTCAGTAATTTATTCCATCCTCTGGGCTTCCTTAAACCTGAAATCAAGTCTGTTATCATGGTCATCTCTTCCCTTCCACACGCTAATCCATCCAGGAAGCATTGCCAACAAATTCCTTATTCACTCCCAGTGCTGCACCTGCTTTTAGTCTTCCAATAACTCCCAACTGACCTTCTTTGTCATGCCATTTACTCAGTGTGTTCTGCAACAAGTTTCAAAAATCAAATACACCTGCCCTCCTTTGAACTCCATCCAACACACAAGCTTGATAGCGATAATGCAGGTCCCATTCTATGCCTCTATATTTCAGCAATCATCTGACCAAGGTTCTGTAACACAATTCCCTCACTTCCCTGATATGTACCCTCATTGCTATCTCCAACAAATAATAGCATGATGTGTGAAACAAGGAATAAAGTAACTGGTTTTTTATGTATGCAGGCTGTCGGCAACAAGATAGTAGGGATTCCGGGTAAATACTGCATTCCAGTAACCATTCATTCTATAGTGAACTGACTGATATTCATACCCATGTACGAAGCAGGACATCTCGCTTGGTAAATGACATGGGTAGTTCCACAAGATGGTAAGGTCTCCCCAGTGCTAAGATTGGTAAAGGTGATGGTATCTGGATGTATACTGAAATTCTACAATATTATATGCAAGAAAGGAACCATAGAAGCATCTTACTGAGTGTGGAGATTGGTATTTATGGATAATTTGGCTGAGATTAGGAATCTACTGAAACAAGTTCTGGAAGGGTGAGAGGGGTACAGAAAATCTTGGGGCAGGACTGAGGAAAATGATAGGATATTTTTGATCAGTCTGGGGCTTGAGAAGAACTGTATAACAAGAACTGCACAATAACTAATATAAGGTGAATTCAAAAAGTTCTGCACCAAAATTCATTTCTACAACACCAACAATGCTATGCAGCTGAAATTTCGAGGCATTCCAGCTTGAACCTTCCTCCTTTGCTGTGGGATGTTGCAAGGTCCCCCACCAGGCAGGAGTGCAGTAGCGAATGTTGAAGATGGCAGCTGTTAGAGACGCATATTACAAGCAACGTGCTGTGATCGAGTTTCTCGTTGCTGAAGGAGAAAGTGTCGGGAAAATTCATCAGCAGTTGTGCAATGTGTACTGAACTGTCACTGTTAACTGAAGCACTGTTAGTCAGCGGTCGCAACAAGTAAAATCTGCGGGTGCACAGGCCAATCTTGCTAACTTGCCATGAAGCGGTCACCCCACCACAGGTGTGATTCCTGTGCTGGCACACTGCGCTGATGAAATGATTTGGCAGAATCAGTGCAATGGGATACACTTTGAATATCAGGGTGATTTTCTCTGTGCTGTTGTAGAAGTGGTTTCATAACCAGAAACTGGCATTGTTCTGGACAGGGTTTACACGCTCTTCGGGAACGGATGGAGACTTCTTTCAAAAACAGTCAGTATACCTGAACAATATAGTAATGCACTCCCTGATTTGCAAAGTTGTATCGCCCATACATCCAGAGAAATAAATTTTGATGCAATCCTTTTTGAACTCCTTTCATATTAGCAGATGTATGGTAACTATTGTGCTGTATTGACTGTAGCATGAGAAAGATGTTGATGTATGAAATCACAATATGTGAGCCAGTGAAAATGCTGTTAGGCAATGAAAATAAGGAAGGACAGAGTTTAGAGACAGCATGGTAACTAAATAAGCGATTAATAACAGCAAAGATGTGTTTATGAAGAATATTACTAGTACAGAGAGACCACTAAACGATGCATCTATAAATTTCTATGGCCATGTTAGTAAACTCAAGGGAATGGAATGTATTCAGACAATTGGAGATAAGAATGGAAGAGAAGTTAGTGGGGATTTGAAAATGTCAGAGATATTGAGAGATGGGAGGGAATGAGTCAGAGGAGCATCTATATATAAGTAAAAATGAGGACAGTACAAAATTTTAAATAGATCCTCAGGAAATTATAAAAGAACTCAGTGACCTAAAAAAGCTCAAAGCAGAACAGATGTACAAGGGGGTACCCAAAATAACCAGAATTACTTTTTTGAAATTTTTTACAAAACAACCTTATCCCCTTCAAAATATTCTCCATTACAACTAATACATTTGTCCGACAGGTACTTCCACAGTTCAAGACATTTTCTTTAGTCAACTTTAGAAATGGCAGACAGCTCCTCCCTTGTTTTTTTCTTGACCTCCTCAATGTTGTTAAATCGGTGTTCTTTCACACCCCATTTCATGCTTCGAAATAAGAAAAAGTCGCTCGGAGCCATGTCAGGTGAGTAAGGTGGGTGGGGCAGCGGAACCATGCCATTTTTAGCCAAATAGACAGAGACAGCTGTATGTGCAGGTGCACTGTTGTGGTGGAAGACCCAGTCTCATGTCTGCCAAAAATTGGGTATTTTTTGATGAACACTGTTACGTAATCTTCTTAATATTTTTAAAATTTTTTTTTTTTAACTGCTTTACGTCTCTCAACAGCGAGGTCTTTAGAAACGGGAAAGGATGGGGGACAAGGATGGGGGCAAGGAATGGGAAGGAATTTGGCCATGGCCTTTTTGAAGGAAGCATCCCGGCATTTGCCTGGAGTGATTTGGGAAACCATGGAAAACCCAAATCTGGATGCCCGGACGGGGATTCGAACCGCCGTCCTCCCGAATGCGAGGCGAGAACGCTAACCGTTACACCGCCACACTCGGTCTTAAAACTTCCAAATAAAAGGCTTCACTGACAGTCTGATGTGGGGGAATGAAATACGCCCTTGGCATAAAAAAAAAAGCAAATGAGCATAGTTTGATTTGACTTGAAATTTTTTTTTGGACGGGGTGACAATGATTTCTTCCATTGGCTTGACTGTTACTTTGTTTCTGGGTCATAACCATAGCACCATGACTTATCACTAGTAATGACCTTTGGCAGAAAATCTGGATCAATTCAAGTGGTTGTTTCAAAGCACAACATGTTTCAACTCGATATTCTTTTTGATTGTCAGTCAGAGCCCGAGGAACGAACTTGGCAGCAACCCTTTACATTCCAAAATCTTTGGTTAAAATTATCTGACCCAAGCTCCAAGATAACTCACTAATCTCTGACAGTTGATCAATTGTCTGAGAGAACAAGCTCTCAAATTTTTTCAACATTTTCGTCGATTTAGGGCAGTTGATGGACGTCCAGAACGAGGTTTGTCACCAATCGACATCGACATTTTTAAACCAAATGAACCACTCGTACACTTGAGTTTTTCCCAGAGTCTCTACTTTGTAACGTATTTTCAACATTAAAACAGTTTCAGCAGCATTTTTACTAACACAGCTGCACGTTGCTCACTTAAACTGGCCATCATCAAAAACAAAACAGCACTAGCAAAAACAATCACTGCAGATTAACAGACAGCACTGAACTGACAATGAGTTGCGTGCGCTATGAATGCTTTAAATGACTAGCGGCAGAAATGTGTATTACACAAGCTCCGCCCACAACAATGATATTCCGGTTATTTTTGGGTAAGATATTGTGCCTTACCTTGAAATTTTATTTAAACTGAGCTTGAAGTCTCAGTACTTATCAGAACGGAAAAGAGCAACATTGGTACTGGTTCGTAAGGGAGGGGTGAAAATTACAGGTCGATTACTTTGACAACAGTGATATATAAAATAACGGAGATATTGATATGCAACTACACCAGAAATGTCTGTGAGGAAATAAACTGGTTTGCAAATCAAAATATGGCTTTAGGCAAGGATATTCATGTAAATCTCAGATGGTGCACTAGATGCAAGATATTTCTGATGAATTTGACAAGAGGGGCCAAGTTGATAGTGTAAATATCTTGGTATAACATTTGACAATAAACTCAACTGGACAGAACACATTGGTCAGGTGATAGGAAATGATTACAAAGTCCCTCATTTACTGGAAAAGGTGATGAGAGAATGTAGCAGAGAAGTTAGGGAAGTGGGAAGGATGATAAGAGGATGTAACAGAGAAGTTAGGGAACCGGCATACAAAACTTTGGTCATATCATTACTTGAACATGGTGGTGTAGTTTGGGCCCCACATTTTGAGTATCAAATACAGGAGTTGAGAGTGTGTGTGAAGAAGAGCAGTCAGATTTGTTTGTGGAAATTACCGTAGGGCCCGGTCAGTACTGATATAAAGGAGCTGGATTGGGAGTCACTGGAAGACAAGAGAAGAGTGCTGAGAGTGTACAAGGTGCATGTTGGAGATGGGGCTTTGAAGGATATTGGTCTAAGAATTAGGAGAAATGCATGGAAGGGAAAAGATGACCATAGGAGAAAGCTGGTACTCGATTTCATGCATAAGGTAGTAGGATAATTTTCTTTTGAGGGTAAGGGTGTCAGGGTTTGTAATAAATTACCAAAAATGCTGAAGGAATTTAAAATTAAAATTCATAAACCGCAAAAGTAGTTGGGGGGGATGGAGAGGAATTTCAAGACTCAAAGTATATAAGATAGTAATAAAAAATACTTAGAAATGGATAACTAAATTACTAGGGAAAATGCCAATGGAGCATGCACTCCATCACAATTAATCATTCAATTAATTTTTTTTTTTTTTTAAGTAAGCCAATAACTTGTCGCAGATAAAGACAGGAGGGCCACAACAAAAATAAACTCAACATTTAGGTATAAGTCAATGTTTAGAGGTGAGGCATATGGTAAAGGGGTCAGAAGTGTACACACTGAGACACAAAAAAAAAGATAGAAAGAAGTGGCAGAGGAAATTTCTGTAAATACGTGATATCTTTAATACGATTAATGAAATCTGAAATGTGTTCATTACGACCATATGCATCAAATATGAGGCATCCTAGGGTGAAAAGCTTTTGCATTTTTTGGTCAGGCAAGGAGTAAGTCTTTTCTAGGGTTAGGGAAACTTGATTGTTGATTGAGACATTGAAGAGAGCTATTTACTCTGATGCAGCCATACTTAGTCGCAGGTAGAAAGTGTCAGATTGTTATTAAGGAGATGATGTATGTTGGTAACTGATAGCTGACAATGGTATTTAGCCACAGCCTTCAGCTACTATTGTAAAGTGCCCATCTGCAGATAATAATATGTCCGATCTGGAGTATGGGGCGAGCTACTAGATGGAGCTACAGACGCAGCGAGCAGGATGCCAGCGCCACAGTGATTGCAGTCACAACTAACAGGGGCTACTTAAAGGGCAGCGCATGGCACAAGAGGCTCTCTTCATGCCTGACCATCAAGGCGACATCACTCCGTTATCTGTCATTGTGTATTGTGAAGCCGAGTCTAATAAACCGGATCCTTGTATCCGCTGTGTTCTCGTAGTTACTTTCCACTGTCCGAGGGATATCCACAGCCTACCTTCGCTGACGAACCATCTGCCTCTAACCGGGAACTCCATTCAACCCGCCCGATTCCTGATCTTTCCCGGATGGATCCAACAAATATAAATAAGTTGTCTTTGGTAGGAATGCCTTTGATGGCAGGTTTCTGCATTTCTGAGGTTCTTAAAAGTAGACAAGGTAGACAGAAAGCTGGTTGAGATGAGAGTGGAATTTAAACATTTTTGACAGAGTTGAAGATGTTCACTCTGGGGAAGGGGTGTCAGACTGATTTGGAAATATGGCTAGGTTCAACAATGTCACAATGCACACTCTAACTTTGCTGAAAGTAAAAGGATACTGCCAGTGCAGGAAAACAGTAGAAAAATAACTCATGTACAAGGGTGGAATCGTTGAATTTTGGTGCTGAATAAAATTTGAGGTTTAAAAAGAAGAGTTGGTGTTCTGAGATTAGGGTAGAAGATAGGTTTATTACTGAACGGTATGGGTAAGAGGGTTGAGGCCATGGATAAAAGGTAGGCTGTTAAAGGTTTAATTTTAAAAATGTTAATTGGGTGGATTAGGAAGAACTAAGAGGAGGTTGTAGTATAACATATGACATAATGTAAAAATAAATGGGTAGATCAGGTGCGAGATGATGCCTAACATGATTTTGGGCATTGATCAGTAAATTTTACATACATGACAAGTTGTACTGTTACTAACATGAAGTAAATATTAAAGGAAAATTATAATTCAAATTTTGACTTATACAAAGATCTAAACATGTTAGTCGCCACAGTAACTTTTTTCCTGCATTTGGAGATAAAATTTATCACACTGTATGATGACAATACTTATATCTGAAAATAAAATGACAGGATAAGTAGTATCATTTTGTGTCGTTTCATTTACTTCTTTAGCCCTCTTTAGTATTAGTTTGTACCACTTAGTTGTTTGTTTAGCAATTAAACATAAAACATATTATCATTTTAGTTCTTAATTTAAGTAAAGTGTGTTAAATAAGTATAGTTACTATTGATTTATCTAAGATGCAAAATGTGTTTTTAACACATGGTACAATGTAAGAGAGGTCTTGATAGCACTAATATTTCCAGGCTAAATAGATCTTTGAATAATCATCATCTGTCCAATAAAATTACTGACTCAACAGCCACAATTCACTTACCTAATAGTCCTGTGTATTCTATACTTGAATTAACAGGCTGTGAAGTTGTTTTTGAGTGAACACCTTTCATTTTCAGCCGTGTATTTACAACCCACAGAGGTGTTGTAAAGAGCACATTGACAACTCCTGAAAATCAAAGCAATTATAATCTTTTAAATTAATGGTAAAGTCATAAACTGAAGATTCAACATAATAATACTAATTTACCAGCTGAAAATTTTCGGTTGCATAGCATCAGCTTGCGTGTTCATCAAAGGTAAGAGATAACCAGAATGGTAAGAAATAACTGCCATATAAAAATGCTTTATGAGGAATCTCTTGAATCAGAGGCCAACTATAAATTTTGTCAACATTAGGGAGAAGGGATGGTGTACACAAAGTGTGACATGATGTGACATGATGTGACAGGGAGGGGAAGGTGGTGGAAATTTTGTGACATAATATCTATTAAAGAAAACAATAGAGCCAAAAAAATTGTACATGTACTTTGGAGGGGAGGGGGGGGGAGCGTGTTCCACATTTTTAGAAGATCATAATTAAGTGCACTAAAAATTGCTGCATTTGAAAAATTACATTCCTAGATACTATTTGTTTTGCTGTGATATATGGAACTTGGTGATAAATCAAGTAAAACATCACAGTTACAAATTGTTACTTTATTTGAAAAATTTTAAATTAAAATTATTATTGGAAGTGATGTTTTAATTGGGTTACAAATTTAAAAATTTAAAATGAGAGATGACACAACTGAAGGAATTGCCACATGAAAGTGAATACTTGTGACAAGAAGGAAAGGTGAGGTCAAAAACACTATGAAATTTGTGTGATGTATTTTAAGGATGATCACTTTTTAGAAAGGTAACAAAAATATGAAATAGAGTTTTAAACATGCTTTTCATTTTTGTACAATGCGTATACCTCAAGTCATTTTTTCACAGGCAATTTAAAGAATAAGAACCTTATTGCAGCATCTGAAGAGTTTTATAGATCACCCAGAATAGCCAGTGCCAGTTATCCTCACTAATACACTATTCCCAAAACTTCTTTAATAAAAGGTAACAGCCATGTGTAAATGTTCAAAAATTCTCATTTGAAGTATTTGAGAAACACAGGGATTTTGTGTAGCTTATCTCACCAATGCTATCCGATTACTTCAATTAAATAAACACCACACACACTTCTTATGAACATTCTGCCATGTACCTATTAATTTTGAAAAGACAGTTAACCTTCCAGTTCTCTTGAAACTTTCTTGTGATAATATAAATCGGGTTATAGGCCATTTTATGCAATTGCTGAACAACAGATTTTATACATTAAATGCCATATACAGACAACTTTTGTGGTGCTTATTTTTTTTTTTATTCCCCAGACACATTTTACCCTTGTGGTATGGGGCATCATAATGCAGAAGTGAAAATCAAATAAAGGCCTGTAACAGTTCCAACAGACCTAAATACTGAACTAAGTTTCGCATCGGATACCTTACCACTGAGTTGCAAGGGCACTCTCCATTTGATCAGTAAATTCTATATTTTCCCCAGTTCTAACCACTCACAACAATCACATACTCTTTTAACACAGTAACTTTTTTTAAGTAAAGTCTCAGTTGGGTGAGTGTATGAGAAGAAGGAGGAGAGAGAAAGAGATTCTGAACAGTATATAATGCAGTTCTGTTACATATTTATATAATCCATCACAACAAATGCCATCTGTATAGATTTCTTTATAACTCTGAACTAAATAAAAATGTAAATAATATACCAAAAGTGAGGGGTATCATTCTAAGAAGCATAAATTTATACCAATTTTGTTAACACAGCCCTTACCAGCAACAGATGCAAGAAACAAATCTCTCCCAGCACTCTGATCTGCACTACGAGCTTTCATCCCCTTCAGTCCATGAAAAGTGTAGAAATATACAAAATTTGATGCACATAAGCTTTCCAGAACAGGGACCACACCACGATATAATGTACGACTGAAACAAAAATGCATTCATAAATGAAAATTTGCCAATCCTTACTATAAACTAAATTATTTTTGTTTTGTTTTCCCTATCTTAAAGTGGCTCAGAGAAAAAGCATCATCTTGGCAATATAGTACCGTGATCACTTTACAAAACGTATCTCTGGACTATTATACCTGAGCACATATCGAGAAATTGTTAAAATAAATAAAAATAATATTTAAAAAAAATACACAGTGGTGAATATATAAACATTTCATTTTAGCCAGTAGATAGTAAGCAAATATTTACAGCAGGCAAGAAAGAACAAAAATACTTTACAAATAATGAATGTTTATTCCAATAGTACTTTCCAATTTCTGATTTCTTCAAAGTAATTAAAAATTATGTTTACTATCAAGCAAATGTAATAACTAAAAGTTTCTTCAATTCCCACCTGTCAACAACCATGTCTGCAGATAACGGCTAATACTCGAATGAATCCTTCGGTGATTCAGCAACGGACACATGCGGCAAACTGCAAGATCTAATTGTAGCCATGAACTTTGAAAAATGGTTCAGAGCGTTCACTTTACATTGATAAGGAACCTCCAAACCAGAAAATGTTACACATAAAAATGGCCAGCTTGAAGGAAAATATAGCCAAATGGGCAATGGCTAAGGAAATGCTGATCGGGATAATGACCCAATTGCAATTCGAAAACAACATAGTGACCCTGAGACCTGGAAAAATATACGCTTCTAGTACTACTATCCTCACAAAAACAAAAGGCGCAAATTGAGAGTGCTCTAAAGAATCAGACGGGCACTGCTTTTATTTCATAAAAATGCAAAATGGGGCAAGGGAAGTTTAAAAGAAATTTACAGATCTACTAGTGTAAGGACAAAAGCTGCATACCGGGGTTGAGTATCGCCTAAGTACCTTAACTAACAGTCTTGGTAGCACCTTACTGTCCAAAGAAAGTTTGTTGCATATTTTAATTTAGTTTGACCATGTTGCCAGGATACAACGAGAATGCTAAAAGGTTCGCCACAATATTTGATGACCCAAATATTGAAAAGGTATGATAGCAGTTACAGAAATGAAACAGTTCACTTTTCCCAAAAATTCTTCACGTTTATTTAAAAGAAGTTCAAAGTTCAAACAGCATTCTTAAGTTGCACAGGCTAATCGAACAATCGATCCAAAAATTACAGATTATGGAGAGAGGTAACACCGGCCAACCCCGATGGAGATTTACAAGTACATATTACGAGAATGAGTACCACGCCCTGGAAGCCATAATGGCCGACTCCAGCAATGCCAACCTAAGATCTGAGCTACCAACTGAACGTCGGAACTGCCAACCTACCAACACACGCCTAATTCATCTTACTAACACGACTGCAACCCGGAAAAGACAATAGACGTCACCGCGACCTATAATTTATACCCTCGCTGACGTCAGAGCCAGAACGCGACTTTCTGCTAACACTTCTACGATTTAGATCTGAAATATCTCAGTAACTAAACGGTTATCCAGAACTTTAGGTGTGACAGTGTTTCGACATATTTAATTGTGAAATAATGAATATTTAGTGATTAACGTTAAGTGTTTGGTTTAAAAGTTCCCAGCGTATGAGTGGACTACTTTCGTACCTGGGGAACTACTATTATATTGGAAATATCTACTTTTCGTCATTTTATTAATGCCACGGTTTATGCAGATTGTTTTATGATCACTGTGTTCTACAAAAATTCCTGAGTTTATTGGTGTGATTTTTATTAAGATTGGTGCAGGGAAAGTTTAACTACTACGTAACCAAAGTGTGATTTCAGTTTTAATTTTATAACTTTATTTCTATTACATTTATTGCAAATACAAAATTACCACGAGATTCTCTGAATTAAATCACGTATTCTGAAAGTTGTCTCATCTCTGTATCTTGTCGTAAACGGTTGTAATTAATTTATGAGTTAACCACATGTCATGCATGAAAACTAAATTTTAATATCTCTATAGCATCTGTTCTATAGCTTAGAATTACTTGAAATAATTATATGTGATATTAGATTTTTGGTTCTTTCCGGAGATCTACTTTTTATTTCTAATGTTCTCTAGGATTTTGAGATAAAAATTATTAAGAGTGAGGTGCAACTGACGAAGTATTAAAAAATTGATTTAAGTTATTTAAACATTCTGAAACTACGAAATTTTAGTGAATTTATCTTTTAATCGCATGATTACTTCCCTACAATTACTTTATTTTATTCAAAAGTGTGTGAAAACAGTGAAATGCCAAATATTGGAAATTACTTGTGCATTGAACATGGATTATTATGGATTATCGTATTAAAGGTTAGTAAAAGGTGTTAATATCACTACAGAAAATTGATTTATTTGGTTTATTTACTATTGAGTTACTTTCTTGCTCGTTAATTGATCTAAAAATGGCAAAATGCTTCCAAAGTAGAAATTCTTAAGTCCAAGGTAGTATCATTACTGATTATTTAATTTTCAGTTGATTAAAAGTTTATTTATCATTATACCCAGTTTATATCCGGCATTTAACAACTACTGACAGTCTTTACTGCATTCAAATCGGTTTATAAACTGCAAAGTTAACCTATTTCAAAATCTTTTATGTGAAATTGAATTTGGGGGATTTAAGCTACTCCCTCCCAAACTGATGTTTTCTTTTTGTTATCGAAGGTTTATTTAGAGCATTTATTTACCTATGGAGACATTTATTATTCCTAAAAGGGTTTTATTTAGCGTGTTTGGTTACGGTATCTCTATGCTATACAAAGCTTTACTCCCATAACCTAAACATGAAATGAAAACTATCTTCTACTACAGAGTAAACTTTCCCTCTAATGTCTAAAGGTGAGAGGTCAGAATTTAACCAAAATCCTAAGATGCTTACATGCCCCCCGAAGATTGAGGTTATTTTCCCCAGAAAACTAACTGAATATCTTGAAAACAAAAAAAAAAAAATTTAAATTCCCCAAATGAAATGAATTATTCTCACCAAATCTAACTATCTCTTGTTGGTTCGGTTCTCTCTCCATCATTCATACTCAAAACAAAATATTCTTACTTATAACAATCCCAAAAACTTTTAATTTCCACTCACAAAATTATTACAAAAATCTTCAAACTCATTCACTCTTAAAAGATCTACATTAATGAGAATTTCTGATCAAATGGCAAAAATGTAAAATACGAAATATTAAATAATTACAAAATCATAAGCATGTGTGTTCTCACAAAATTTTCAAAATATCAAACATATTATCAAAATATAAGACATAAATGGTATACATGCAACTTACAACAGTACACTGAAAAATATTATTACAATGGAACCTCAGATTTGTTTTCAGAAAAAAAACCTTAAAGTTTAACATTTTATAAACATAGACATAAAAACAAAATGGTGTTTTACAAATAATCTCTCTTTAGAATTCCATTTTGGAAAGTCTTTCGTTCTGTGAACGTCCTTGTTTGCATATTACACTGTTTTATTATGGCCTTACCACTTTCCCTTTACACTTTAAACCCTTGTCGCAGAACCCCCTAATGGGTGAAAACCCAAGTCCTGAAACGGGCGCAGACCTTAAGGCTCGTAATTATATAAACCAACAGCCTTATGGCTAGCTCTGCCGAGCAAAGTCCCTCATCCCCGGTTCCTGACGCAGCAGGAGTAGCCTGGGGAACTCGGTCAGCTAGCTGGTCTGTGAAAGATACAAAACAGAAAACAAAATATGGGTATTAGTGGCGGCCAAACTGTTCTTAACCACTAACATATACATAACGAAAAATTAAGATACAATACAAAAATAGCTACAAAAGTAAGATTACAATAACCATGGTAATTACAATGAAACTTTCACAAGTTGTTGGAAAATGAAACAAAATTAATTATTTTTCTAGCAAAGATGGTAATTACAAATAGCAAGAAAAAATGAAAAACAAGTACAAGTTATAAGTCCTGTAAGTAATTAATGTTACAAGAAATGATCCAAAGGAATACATATAAAGAAAGTACAAGAAAAATACAAGCATATCCATATCAAATTAAAACATAGTGAAATGAACTTGGTCCCTGCCAAGTTATTGGATCACTTAACTCAACAGAAGTTGTTACAATCATAAGAAATATTACTTATTAGATTTATTTACATAGTATTATCCCCAAAGAAAAGAAACATCTAAAAATGTGTAGGGGTAAATTGTAACTTATAAGGAAACGTAGTTTCCAAGCAGCAGTACACTGCTGTGTAAAATGAGAGTATATAAAGTAGTGTATGTGTGCAACGTAGTTGCGAGGAACCAGTATACTGGTTGAGAGTCAATATACATTGTACCAAATATCTCACAAGTATCGCAACACTTGTTGTGTTCACCAGTACACTGGTGCAAAAATGTCATATAGTCTTTATAATTGGTATATCTTCCTCTTGTTATGAAAAAATAGTTAGGTCATAGTAGTGTGTATTTGTCATGGGATCCCTGTCCCCTGGACCAAATATATTATAATAATATTACAAGAGAAAAGTTATAGCTTCAAATCAGTAGTATTTTATCCAAGACAATTCAATTTGTATAGTTTATTGTTCATAAAAAACATTACTCTGATAAGTGTAATTGTTGAAGGCCACTATGAAGTGCCTAAGGTGCCTCAAAGCACAAAAAAATCCTCAACCTTAGTTGGGTAAATAAGACAAAGCGAAGAAAGTGTTACTTAAAGTAGGAACATCTGTCGTAAAGTTTATTATAAAAGTTTTACTAGAGTGGTTTATTTTTACTATAAAAATATTTGAAAGCATGTGTATATCCTCATCACATTACTAACATCATTCAACTTTCTTAGTGCACAAGACAATAGGAATTGCTGTCCCAAAACCGTTCTACGGTACATATATAAACACTTAAGACAGTACATAACTTCCAAAATAGCTTTCAATTCATTCTTCAGCAACAAGAATGTAAACTCACATCAGTTTTAATATCATATCTCCAAGATTCCATTATGTGTAACAAACTTGGTCATTTCCGCTTTTGTCTCTATAGTGTGTTGATTGCTCATGTTTCCTATATATATGTATTGTGTATGAAATTGTGTAACTATATGAAATAACAATGACGCCTTATTTGTGTATGTGAGGTCATCCCTAGGTGATGCCTAATGTGTTTTTATCTAGGAGGTCGCCTTGTTTTGTTACACTGATACATAATAATAATAATGATGGGTGGAAATGCAATTAATAATTATGGGATTCTCAGGTGAGTCTCTGATTCCTGGCCCTGGTAATAAATATGGGATTCGCGGTAAGTCTTTGCTTCCTGGCCCTAATAATAATAATGGGATTCGCAGGCAGGACTCTATTTCCTGGCCCTATTAATAAAATAACAATAATGATGCATTCCCCCCAAAATGGTACTTTCTTCTCTTCCAGCCTCCCCCAAAAATATAGGAAAACATGTTATATCTCCACCTCTACTTTAACTAGAGCATCAACTTCCTCACTTGCACAAACAACTTTATCCCTTTGACAATCCATCTCAACATCCATAAGTTCCACCCTTGGTGTCTCAGAAATCCTATCCAATCTAATCTGGCGTATGACTTCCCAAGGTAGATGTTCCAATAGTATTAGATGGAAGTACCCCTTAGAAAAGTAAAGAGTTGACAAAACTTCTTGCCCCAATACTACCTCAAAAATCAAAGTCAGCTGAGTAAAAGACTCAGATAAACAAATACAAAAAATCCCAAAATAGAGTAGAAAAATATTAAAAATGGCAGGAATTGTCTTACATATCCTCAAAAGGTCGGATAATTGTGTTGGCACCTTGTGAGGTATACTAATTTTAAGTTTAAGAACATTCCTCCATTCAGCAAAGAGTATGTCTTTGTTTGGAGTGAAAGGGTTCACATGGCTTTTAAATTTAGGAGCCCTCCCAAAGCATTGATAGCTGAAAATAATTTTATTTTTATTAGTCTTTCTGTGCTGATATAGCATGGGTACTGTGGGTTGTGAAAGGTGTACACCATTTTCTTCCTTATCACAGGAATGAAAGAGTTTCAGCACAATGTCATAGTAAGCTGTACTGAGGTTTTTATTGCTTGAAAAAGTTCTGGCGATATGGTGTATACTGTCCCCAAGATGGTAAGTATTAAGAATCAGTCAGTACCTCATGTGAAACATTCTGAAAGAGAATGAAATGTGCTATCTGTGTTGTTAATTTGTAAGTCTCCCAAATGGGCACTGATAGCAATGAAAAATTTCTAGTGTTGTTCTCAGGGAACATTTTAGTTGTCAACTGTATATTTAATTTATCAACAAAAGTTGGCTTTTTCAACTTCTTGTTGAATGGTTTGCTAGTAACTTCTTTTGTATAAACTAATGGAGTAGGGAAATCAGCTGAGTGATGCATATTGTTTTGAGCATTGAAATTATTAAAGTCATCACTATTCCCTAAAATTACTGGCATAGGTTTATCATTCCCACAAATATCAGAAATAAGCTGCACTGCTTCAGGATGTACTGGCATGTTGTCAGCTGACAGTATAGTAGTGGGATGTGCTAAGTCAGTTGTACAACCAATTAAGCTTTCTGGTTTTTCAGTAGTATTGTTAAGATCATCTGATTGTATAGTTTGTTCTGAATCAGGTACATGAGCCTTTACAAGTTCAGTTACAGCATTGTTAACTACAGGAGTCAGGTCAGTGACCTGTGAAATGTCAGCTGAGAATTGTACAGAATTTTCAGTTTTAGAAACTGGTTCTACTGAGATAGGTTGTAATTGTTCAGTAGTTGGTAATGTATCAGCTGCTGAATAAATGTTAGTTTCTATCCCCTGTTTAACTAGCTGTTCGATCTTGCTTTGGCAACCTTGAATATCAGTTTGTGTCTTTTGGACCTGTAAATCCAAAGCGGAGACTTGTTGCAGTGTTTGTTGTTGTGTCTGATCAATGTGCAGAACCTGTTCATTTAATGCAGTCAATTTAACTTTATTATTAACAACCTCTTGTGTAAGTGAAGTAACATCTTCATCAATTCTAGAAACATTTTGTTGTACCTCTGCAATTTGTTGAGTATTTGTTTCAGTAGCAGTATCTAAAACTTGAACTCTATTGTGAACTCGAATTACATTGTCACTCACTGCTGAAATAGTGTTATGCATTGACTTAATAGATTCAGCTGAAGTGGATACAAAATGTTGTAGATCAGCTGAAATTTTCGCAATTGTGGAGTCCTGTGTGTCAATTCTCGGTACAATTTCTTTTTGGAAGGTAGTCAATTGATTGCGTAAAATGGTGGAATTTGTATGGCATGTGTCCCTGAGAGAATGAAGGTTAATATTAACATCTTCAATTTGGTTCTGTACCTTATTTTCATGGAGGTTATAAGTTGTGTCCATTTCTTCACGATATTTTTGAAATTGTTCATTCAACTGTTGTTTATTGTTTTCACATGTCTGTTCAGATTTCTCTAATCTCTTTTCTAGGGAACTTGTTTGTTCTGTGAAAGTCTTTGTTAGTTCTTCTTTCAAAGATATGCATGAATTGGTAAGTGTGGTCCTGAAATTTGATTCTAGTTCTTTCAAATCTTTATTGTGTTGTTGCAACCTACCATTGAATTCATCCTTGTATGTATCTAATTTTTTATGAAGAGTATGGAATTCTTCTTTATGTTTATCAAGTTTACTATTGATTTCGTCTTTGTGTGTATCAAATTTAGTATCAAGATGTCTGAAATTCAAAACTAAATTCCTGTTTTGTTGTTGTTGTTCTTGTTTTTGTTCGTCAAACTTATTATCAAGTCGTTGAAAAAGTGTGGCCATCCAACTGAACTCTGTTGGTATATTGTTAACAGGTATGGTAGCTTCTACTACTGTTGGCTGAGTATCCATTGCAGTTGAGTGTGATGGAAATTGTACACTACCAATCTTGGGTTCAGGTGGTGGACGAGTAGTATTTTGTGTTTCAGGTGTGCATTTATCCCCATTATTCCAACCCAGCAAATCACTCTCAGAGGTAGTATGTGAGCCACCACTGTGTAAGTTAGTATCAGAATGATGTAATAATTTATACTGTTGCAATTGTGAATTGTCTTCTACATCAGATTCATCTGAATGGAATGTAGGAAGATCAGTACTAGAAACAGGAGTCAAGTTTGCAATTCTTTCTGCTAAATGAGCAGATTGTATAGGATGGGGTTGCTGAGTATTATGTATAAGCTCCTCTTGAACAGGGATAGTATCAGTAGTAGACTGAAGTGAATCGTCAGAAGTATTATCAGTCTCATTAACATTAAGTTGCATTTGATTACAAAAATGTTCATCAGTCTGTGAAGCAGGTTGTGAACCTGAAATATCAGGTTGTTGTGTCATATCTACTAAGCTCCTAGATCTGGTTAGCATAGAATGAGTTCTTATCTCTCCCCCCTCCCTCATACAAGATACTAAACTTCTAACAGGTTTTTCATCATGTGATGCCATATTGACACTAACAATAAAGGAAAACTACCAAAGAAAACAATATTAAAGGAATTTGGTTGAATAATCCCCAAAAAAAATTATCACAATTCGGTATAGCAGAAAATCGGCAAACAGCTGTTATCAAAATTTCAAAGTTCAATGCTTAAATGTAAACAAGAACACACAAAAAAATTAAAATAGGAATTCCCAAAACACAAGAAAGAAATAAAATAATGAATGCACAAGAATAATATTAATCCCCACTGAAAACAAAACACTGTAAAAACCGAAGTACCCAAATGTAAACACAGCAAAGACAATCACTGGAGCAGATGGTGAACACAAGAATAGAAAAGAAAAAAAATTATCTTTGTTATGTAGTATGTCTCAGCAAATCGTCGGCAAATATGTACAATCTCTGTCGTAGTAAACTCTTTGAGTTGCATACAACACCAGCTGATCGGATGATATACAGAAAAACCAGCTGATCGAAGTTACATATCACGTAAGGTTCCAAAACACTGTTAATTCACTCGTAGACACGAAAAAAAAAAATGAAAAGCCAGGTAAAATTAGGCTGATAGGTAACATAAATTACCCCAAAGTCTTGTCACTCCGTAAAATCGAGCACAAGTTGGCCACCGTAATGGCATAAATAATAGTAAAAATGCGGTTACTGTGATTGTAACCTTTGACTAATATCATAAGATATTTTGGTCAACTATTGATGGAAGGTGGATGATTCTATGCAGCATGAAAAAGAAGGAAGAAACTGCATAGATGATAGAAAAGAGTGCTCCCGGCAGGCCTAAACTGTCGCCAAAGTCTAGGATGGAGCGGCCCGATTTCGAATGAAGAACACTTGTACTTAACTTTGTGCAGGCTTGCAGTCCGTAGTTGGCGTGATGAACGAGCGACTTGGTGTGGCGAAAACCGCGTCGTCCGGGCCCCTGGACCTCCCCAGGTCAGCACCTCAGGAGAAGTGAAAGAGGCTTAGTCGGCTGCGAAGTCCGCTGGCAGCTGTAGTCGTGCGGCGTCGGTGAAGTGGTCTGGTTGGCTAAGGTCGAAGTAGGTGTTGTGGAAGATGCTGGTATCCTTGGTTAGCACTCACTCGTATCACTGATGGTCGGTAAACCCTCTCCACAGTTTGAAATTGAACAAACACGAGCCTTACAGTTCCATGTAAGGAACAAAACTGCATACCGGGGTTGAGTATCGCCTAAGTACCTTAACTAACAGTCTTGGTAGCACCTTACTGTCCAAAGAAAGTTTGTTGCATAATTTTAATTTAGTTTGACCATGTTGCCAGGATACAACGAGAATGCTAAAAGGTCGCCACAATATTTGATGACCCAAATATTGAAAAGGTATGATAGCAGTTACAGAAATGAAACAGTTCACTTTTCCCAAAAATTCTTCACGTTTATTTAAAAGAAGTTCAAAGTTCAAACAGCATTCTTAAGTTGCACAGGCTAATCGAACAATCGATCCAAAAATTACAGATTATGGAGAGAGGTAACACCGGCCAACCCCGATGGAGATTTACAAGTACATATTACGAGAATGAGTACCACGCCCTGGAAGCCATAATGGCCGACTCCAGCAATGCCAACCTAAGATCTGAGCTACCAACTGAACGTCGGAACTGCCAACCTACCAACACACGCCTAATTCATCTTACTAACACGACTGCAACCCGGAAAAGACAATAGACGTCACCGCGACCTATAATTTATACCCTCGCTGACGTCAGAGCCAGAACGCGACTTTCTGCTAACACTTCTACGATTTAGATCTGAAATATCTCAGTAACTAAACGGTTATCCAGAACTTTAGGTGTGACAGTGTTTCGACATATTTAATTGTGAAATAATGAATATTTAGTGATTAACGTTAAGTGTTTGGTTTAAAAGTTCCCAGCGTATGAGTGGACTACTTTCGTACCTGGGGAACTACTATTATATTGGAAATATCTACTTTTCGTCATTTTATTAATGCCACGGTTTATGCAGATTGTTTTATGATCACTGTGTTCTACAAAAATTCCTGAGTTTATTGGTGTGATTTTTATTAAGATTGGTGCAGGGAAAGTTTAACTACTACGTAACCAAAGTGTGATTTCAGTTTTAATTTTATAACTTTATTTCTATTACATTTATTGCAAATACAAAATTACCACGAGATTCTCTGAATTAAATCACGTATTCTGAAAGTTGTCTCATCTCTGTATCTTGTCGTAAACGGTTGTAATTAATTTATGAGTTAACCACATGTCATGCATGAAAACTAAATTTTAATATCTCTATAGCATCTGTTCTATAGCTTAGAATTACTTGAAATAATTATATGTGATATTAGATTTTTGGTTCTTTCCGGAGATCTACTTTTTATTTCTAATGTTCTCTAGGATTTTGAGATAAAAATTATTAAGAGTGAGGTGCAACTGACGAAGTATTAAAAAATTGATTTAAGTTATTTAAACGTTCTGAAACTACGAAATTTTAGTGAATTTATCTTTTAATCGCATGATTACTTCCCTACAATTACTTTATTTTATTCCAAAGTGTGTGAAAACAGTGAAATGCCAAATATTGGAAATTACTTGTGCATTGAACAGGATTATTATGGATTATCGTATTAAAGGTTAGTAAAAGGTGTTAATATCACTACAGAAAATTGATTTATTTGGTTTATTTACTATTGAGTTACTTTCTTGCTCGTTAATTGATCTAAAAATGGCAAAATGCTTCCAAAGTAGAAATTCTTAAGTCCAAGGTAGTATCATTACTGATTATTTAATTTTCAGTTGATTAAAAGTTTGTTTATCATTATACCCAGTTTATATCCGGCATTTAACAACTACTGACAGTCTTTACTGCATTCAAATCGGTTTATAAACTGCAAAGTTAACCTATTTCAAAATCTTTTATGTGAAATTGAATTTGGGGGATTTAAGCTACTCCCTCCCAAACTGATGTTTTCTTTTTGTTATCGAAGGTTTATTTAGAGCATTTATTTACCTATGGAGACATTTATTATTCCTAAAAGGGTTTTATTTAGCGTGTTTGGTTACGGTATCTCTATGCTATACAAAGCTTTACTCCCATAACCTAAACATGAAATGAAAACTATCTTCTACTACAGAGTAAACTTTCCCTCTAATGTCTAAAGGTGAGAGGTCAGAATTTAACCAAAATCCTAAGATGCTTACACTAGACCCTAAAAAAAAAAGACCAAATAAGGACCAAGAGCATGAGGAACACAGCAAAAATGTTAATTGTGGAAACTGAGTCAAATGAGGATACTAAAAACATAATGGAAAACACAAAAATGCTAGCGGAAAGTAGGTGTGAGCCGCCTAAGAAAAGATGGCCATTAAATAATATTGTATGACATCCTGAATGGAATGAAAGATGAGGAAATACCTTGAGGGAATAGTAAGTAATGCCTTATATGAGAAAGACTTCAGAACTGGCCATAAGGGAAAAGCAACTGTTCATCATGTGGTGAAAGTACATGGCTAGTCAAAATGATTGCAGTGATTTCAATAAATTACTACAGATTTATTATTTGACAAGATTACACATACATATAAACAAACTGTGAAAGTTTTTTTGAGTGTCTACAGATGCTCAATATGTGCACCTTTAGTGACTATGCACACATCAAGTCTATAATCGAGTTCTTCCCATACCGCATGCAGCATGTCTCCTCTGTCAATGAGAGCAAAAGGATTGGTGATGCGAACCCGCAGGTCTGGCAGATCAACTGGTACTGGTGGCATGAACACTATGTCTTTTACGAAACCCCAAACAAAGAAGTCGCAGGGGGTTAGGTCAGGGGAATGAGGAGGCCATAACATCAGATGATGATCAGCATCCCCAGCACAATCAATTCATCTGTTTGGAATCCTGGTGTTTAGGAAATTACGGACAACTAGAGAAAAATGGGGTGGAGCACCGTCCTGCTGGAAAATGAAATCTTCACTGTCAGCATCCAGAAGTGGCATGAGCCAATTATGCAACATTTACAGATAGATTTTCCCTGTGATCATCACCTCATTAAAGAAAAAAAGACCTAAAGTTTCTTTCGTGAGATTGTGCAAAACACGTTCAATTTGGAAGAGTCACGAACGTGCTGCACATAAGTATGGGGGTTTTCGGACCCCCAAATGCGCACATTGTGCCTGTTCACTTTTCCACTCACATGAAAAGTGGCCTCATCACTAAACACAAGTTTTTCTGCGAATGTTTCGTCTTGTTCTAGACACTGAGCACAGAATTGAAAATGACGCACTTCATCGTTGTGTGACAATGCTTGCAGCGACTATAACCTGTAAGGCTTCATACACAGTCACTTCTGTAGGATTCTCCAAATGGTCTTCTGTGGAATACCTAATTCCCTGCTCGCTTTAGGAGTAGACTTCTGTGGGCTATGAACGTAACTGGCGTGCACACGTTCAACGGTTTCTTCAGACACAGGAAGGTGACCTGTTGTTTCACCTTTACAAAGGCATCCCATGGCTTTAAACTGTTGATACCAACACCGAATGGTGATAGCACGCAGGGGATCCTTGCCAAACTTTGTTCTAAAGTGTCGCTGAGCAGTTACCAAAGACCGAATCGAATGAAATTTGATAACAACGTACGCTTCCTCACTTTCAGCCATCTTGCTCTCTAGCACTCCAGCGGCCAGCGGGAAGCTTGCATTTAGTGCAATTGAAACTTGGAGAGTCACTTGTCTTATAACAGCAAACACCATCATCGTACCTATAATATGACAGCCAAAAGAAAAATTGTGAAATTGCTGCAATCATTTTGACTAGCCCTGTATTTCCTCAGCTTAGAAAAATGTTATTGCCAAACAGTGATAATACTTGGGCTTCCAATCAATAGCCATTACAGACTTTCTTGTAGCACTTAACTGGGTAAAATGAAACTATCTAGGGCATATTAGCACGTGTTGCAACAAAGAAAGGTCCACCTGCTCTCACTGTGGTGAAAAAGATCACAACGGATCTGAATGTGACAAAGGGGAGCAAACCTTCTATTTGTGTGCCTTGTATGAAGTGAGGAAAAATAGCAAACTGATCATCAAAGGATGACTGCCCCACATACCAGATGTTTCTTCAAACAATCATAATTAAAACAGATTATGGACAGTAAGACCGTAACAGATCTCACTATCAACAAAATTCGATAACTCAGGCTTTCTACATCTGGTATAGAGGGCAAAAAGCACAAGCCTCCTAGTAGAAGACTAAGGGACATGCTGAGGGCATGGAAGTACTGGAAAAAAAAGGATTAATTGATGCTAGCAAGCAGACCGATGGAACGGGGGGAGGTATCAACCAAACAACAATCAACACAGGGCATTATCACGAAAGCTAACACAAGTGTATCACAAAGGTGCAACCCCTGCTGAAATTTACAAAAGATGTGAAAAGACGCTGTGACTGGCAAGGCCAGAGAAAATGTCACTCCTCTCAATTGCACTAAGGCTCTTAGAACGGGACACAGCAAAGGGAGAGACATAACATTCCCAGATCTGGAAGCCATAGACAGGATACAATTAAAAACAACAAATTATACCACAAGTCCAGTTCATCTAATGGAGCTTGTTTTAGAAGTGATAGAAGAGAAGAAGAATTTGACCATGAAGATTTATACAGGCAATTAGTGATAAAACATGGCCACATTGCTACTGATAATTGGCAACAATGGCCTAAGAGTCACATACACACACCACCCATGAGCAACTGCAGAATCAACATAGCACAACTTAATAATTGCTATAATTAGACTTGAAGAATGCCCAGTGAGAATGTCACTTGCGTGGAAATAACAACCCCCTATGCGAGAATTGTGAGTGCTAATCTCTACTTTCAATACAGTGACGAAATAGAGTTGCTGCGATCAAGTAATGGCGCAGACCAACCACATCGAAAAGGGATTCTGAGATCGGAAAAAGACCTTGGCTGTGTTTGTAGATTTGACTGCAGCATATGACACAGTCTGGAGGAAGGGAATGATCCTGAAATTCCCAAGGATTATCCCATGGAAAATGATTGCCTCTCTGTTGAATCACATTCTATGCAATCGAATGATTGAGGTTCACCTAAATGGGAAAAGAAGCAAATCTTACAGATTAAACAATGGGCTACCACAAGGATCTGTCCTTGCTACACTACTTTTCAACATCTACACCGCAGACTTGTCATCCACTACTTCTAATAAGTTTATATACGCTGATGACATAGCCATGACAGCACAATCTAGCGACTTCAAAGCATCTGAAGAAATTCTCACAACTGATCTTCACAAACTGAATGAGTAGTTCAACACTTGGCACCTGAAACTGAATATAAATAAGACAGAGGTCAGCTCTTTTCACCTAAACAATATAAAAGCCCACTATAGACCTCAAATAAAATTTAGAGACCAATTACTGAAGTACAATCCTCATCCAAAATATCTAGGTGTGATTCTTGACCAGTCATTGACATATATGGAGCATATCCACAAAACACAGCAAAAGTAAAAACTCCACAATCTTTCAGGAATGGGTTGGGGAGCACATGCCGCAGCACTCAGAACGTCAGCTCTTGCTCTGGTATACTCAACTGCTGAATACTGCAGTCCAGTATGGCTAAATAGCAGTCACACAAAAAAAGATCGACGTGCAACTAAATGACACAATATCTAGAAGTGTTAAATCTACACCAACAGACTGGCAACCTGTACTCTCTAACATCGCAACACTAAGTCTCCAAAAACAAGTGGCTTTAAAAAAGGAATGGCAGAAATGCTTAAGATATACACACCTTCCAATTCATCAGGACTGTACATACAAAGCTCCAAATAGACTAAAATCTAGATATTCAACATGGAAGTTTGGTCAAGAACTGGTCCAAAATAATTTCAACATAGGTGAAGCATGGTGCGCTGATTGGACAAATTCCAACACTGACAAACATGCGCTAATCCAAGAACCTACACGACAGCCTCCTGGATTCGACGTTCCTAGGAAAACTTGTGCGGCACTGAACCGAGTGAGAAAAGGCCATGGTATATGCAACTACCGAATGTACAAGTGGGGAATAATAGAGAATGCTTCTTATGACTGTGGTAACCATGAGCAAACCATTCATCACATCGCCATGGAATGCCCTCTTAGGAGATTCAGTGGTACAATGCATCATATTCATGAAGAACCACAGAAGGAATTGAATGGCTGCAATCATTGGACATCAGTCTGTAGTAATAGTTAAATTTATTGTTATTTAATGTAGTTACTGTTTTTGTATCTCTGTCATACGAAATAAATAAAATAAATAGATGGACACTTCAAAAAAAAAAGAGGGAAATTAAAGAAGGAATGGGAAACAGGCCAGTAGTTTACACAATGGATGCCCATGGTCCCCTCTGGCACAGTGTAAGACCTAGATGTGCACTGGGGTTGGTGCATAAAACTTGAATCTTAGCTCTGACTGTGTGTAGCCTCGGATGTTACAGTTCTGACTTAAATATAATAACCCGGTTGCCACATAGCTTATTTAAACCAAAGCTATGGAAAGGTAAAAGTTAAATGATGTTAACGAGTTCATTGCCATTAAAATCACTCTATTCTTCAAATCTTACAAAGTCAAAAACTGTACAGGCAATAGGACAAGTTATCAGAAGAAAACTTTGCAAGTTTGATTAACCGTTCGAGCCAGACCACACCCCAATAGTTCACAGTTCAAACTTTTTAGTTGTAGAAATTAAATAAAAGTGAATCACACGCTCCCACTGTGCCACAGTTTAGTAAATTCAAACAATCCTGAGGCCCCACTTGGTAAAAATACTATTTCGATGCCTTCATCTCGCTGCTGTAGTGCTGTAAATGAAAACTTGCTGGTTTACTGAGCCTACATCTTATCACGCTCGCGGTTGCTGTAAGACTGAGAGCGACTAGCTAAATGCACGAGTCTATATCACATCTATATCAAATCGCTAGATCTGATAGAAAATGTCAACTTTGGTTATCAAACAAAATATCCTAACTTTAGTAGTTTAGCTGAAAATAAATAATTTCGATATGAACTTTCACAATCCCACTCCAGGCGAATTCTTGAGAACTGATGAAACTGAAAATATTATCAAAAAAACTGTAAAACTGCTTTCTAACTTGAATTATAATAGAAACTGATTATAAAAAATGAAATGCACTAATACTCTATCCAATCTAACTCATGGTTCTAAGAATAAACTTTTGTCACGCAGTTACAAAATTTAACAGATACCTTACAACAGCAAGATCAAGGATGAAAGAGGAATTATCATTAGAGGAGATTATTTTTTAATTGAATCTAATCAATAAACCCTTTAAATCCTATTCATTTCAAAATAGCGCTAGTGCAGCAACAAACATTGATGTAATTTTAGCAAATGCCAAAGCTTTCTAACTAGTCCACATTTGTAAAGTTGGGCAAAAATTTAACAACTTCAGACAATAATGTCATCTTTTTTTTTCATATCTAATGCCCGAGAGCAAGATAAAATAGACAAATATTGAACATTTCTTGTGAAACAGACTGGAACCTACTAAGAAGATCCTTCAAAATAGCAGCAGTGCCAGACATGTCAGATAATGCTGATGTCAAGGCAATAGAACTGACAAATGTGATAAATACGCTATGAGGCAGTTAATAGTGCAAAAGAAAAAGCTCGATGATAAAAGATGCATCCTAAGTAACGATTCACTTCAGAAACTAAGGAGAAAAGTAAGGAGAACTCGAAAGCACTGCAATGATGCTTAAACAGCCGCTGAATATAGATCAGTGAATGCCGAGTATCATCAAAAACTTAAGCATGTTAGATTAACAAACAGGGAGACATAAATAAAATTGTTTTTAAACCCATGGGGACTTTCATACAAGCTAGATGCGCAGAAAGTAAAATCATCTACCATTTTTTCTACACTCAAGAAAGAAGATGGAACTATGACAAGCGGTTGGCAGGAGTTGGCTGAACTCCCTCTGAAAACGCTCTTCCCAGAAGACCAGAAGGAGTCCGATTCTGAGAAGCACAATGGTGCAAGGCATCTGATGAACAACAAATATGGTAATAAAATGGTGGTTCTACCATTCACTAAAGAGGAAGTAAGAACTGCAACAAGAACTCTGAAGAGTAATAAAGCTCCAGGGCTTGACGGGATAGTATCAGAAGTGGTGCAAGCCCTAAGTTGATAGAGTTCCTTACCTTACTAATTTGCTGAACGCTTGCCTATTACAGGGGAACACTGAGCATAAAAATTATAAGGAAAGGTGAAAATATGGACTCTTTACTACCAAAATCCTACATACCAATTTGCTTACTCAACATACTCGGAAAAATTGAAGAAAATTACTACATAAAAGAATTCAGATTACTGGAAGGTATAAATTAGCAGCAGTTTGGTTTCCGGAAAAGTAGTTCAACAGAGGATGCCATAAATGAAGTTTAGAGTGCTATTAATTGACATTTCCAGCATCTTTGATAATCTATGGTGGCCAAGTATGTTCACTCAACTAAGAGAGTTAGCATGCCCATGAGTGTTGTATGAGAGCATGAAAGACTGCTGTCTTCAAAGAAATGCAGTACTTCATAGCTCTGGTCAGGAACTGACAAAAAAAAAGGATGTCCACAAGGTTCAGTATGTGATCCAGAATTCTGGGATATTGTTATTGAATCTGTACTTAACAGACTCATAGACCTGGCAAAGCTTGATGGAATCATAGCTTTTGCAGACGATATTTTGCTGTTAGTTGGAGGAAGTAATCGAAGAGAGATCGAGGCAAATAGCAGGCAGTAATGAAAATACGGGAATTTTGGTGCAAAGAAACTAACCTTCAGCTAGCACCAACAAAAACTCAATAAATATTGACCAAAGGAACACAACCTCACTGTAAAGCCTGGAGGAAATTCAATCAAAAGATTCAAAACTGTAAGATACTTAGGGGTTATTCTGGATGAGCACAGGAATTTTAATGATCACATGAACTATATATGCCAAAGAACGACTGCAACAATGAATAAAATAATTAGCATCAGGCACAGGAGATTTCTAATCCCACTGCCGACTGTTAGATTACATCATGGTGCAATTACCAAAGCTATTGCAAGTTATGGTGCAAGCACATAGGCGCATAGATTAAGATTGGTTAAACCTGAATGCGACGAGGAATCCTCCTGCGTCTTACAGGTGCATTCAGAACTACCCCAAGTGATGCTTTTTTTTTGTCATTCTTAAAATATGTCCCTTAGACCTGGAAATAAGAAAAAGGGCAGCATATTACTGGCTACAAAAAGGAAACACTGTTAAAGTAACAGAAATTCTGGGTCAAGTGGCTTTCCAATAATATAGAGATTAAAATATTATAAATGAATGGCAACAGCAGTAGAACACCTCAGAAACAGGAAAGGGGTATTTAAAACACAGGGTTGCTACAAAGGAATCATTCACTTTCAAATCCCCGATTTATTCCAAAGTATTATACTTACAAATATGATTGATATATGAAAATAATCACAAAATATCCAAGTTTTATGCTCACTCTACAAATGTTCTATGTGTGCCCTCTTGGTCACACAACACATGTCCAGGCAGTAGTTCAATTCAATCCACACATTTTGTAGAGTGATCGCGTCAATGTTCATCAATGCATCACTGATCTGTTTCTTCAGTTCTTCTATTGTTTTTGATAGTGGGGGTACGTAAACAATGTACTTAATGTGTCCCCAAAGGAAGAGGTCACATGGCGTTAAATCCGGCAACCTGGGAGGTCAGGGTAAGAAAGCGAGGTCATCATCACCAACACAGCCTAGTGTTGCCACATCTCTGGTGTACAAAATTGGATATTTTGTGGTAATTTTCATATATCAATCATATTTTTAAGTATAATACCTTTGAATAAATCGGGTTTTGAAAGTGAATGATTCTTTTGTAGTAACCCTGTATTTCCTGACATAAGAGAGG
The DNA here is from genome assembly GCA_031002005.1 of Vandiemenella viatica. Lineage (NCBI taxonomy): Eukaryota > Metazoa > Arthropoda > Insecta > Orthoptera > Morabidae > Vandiemenella > Vandiemenella viatica. The sequence goes on from CM061920.1 coordinate 371,180,080, forward strand.
ATGGGTATAAAGCATTTCGATCCATCCCAAGGGTTGATACATTACCTCACCAGTCATGGACCGTATCAATCATATCTGTACAGGATCGATCAATAGGGCAGAGAGTGATCTCCAGGAGCAACTGATCATATACTGTTTTGAATGCACATTAGTAGATGATCAAGCCAAACAGTACAGAGCAAACCACCTATGGGCAGAACTTGACAAGCGAGCAAATACTATGTCAGATGCAGCTAGGGAAGGGTATCGGCTTCAACATAGCCAGAAAACTCTCAGGATATCACAAACCATGTAGGGAGTGGACCAAGATACCCAAAATGGACAAACAATGCTATAAACAGTGGTGCACTGATGCCAGAAGTATTGTTTCTGGAATTTGCTGAAGATAATTCTTTAACGAATGCCAGCAATAAATGAACTTTATTGATGAAAATTCAATTTTCAGTTCTTTAGTTTTATTGGGTAACAGTCTTTGTAATAAGTTATGATATCTTAAAGTGTATAATAGTGATAATATATTAATTTGAACCATGTATGTATTATATAGGAATTGATGTTTTTAAAAATTTGCTATTAGAAAACGTTATTATGGTATTATGAATTAATGGATCGTTGTGGACCCTAGAGAATGAACTATTTGAATGTACAGACAGATAAAAAAATAATAATGGAATAACTTCTATGACAAACAAAAATGACGAGAAAATAGTGTTTAAGTCTAAAACAATAAGTTAAAAAAGCAGAATGCTTCTTAGAGTTTCCATTTAAAAAAGAAAAACTATGATCCACTTATACTCAATTTCATATTACCTCTTCATATTTCCAGGGTGTTTTTTTTTTTTTTTTATGGATTTCAGCCTCGTCAATGGTGAAATCATTGGAAGTGGGAAAGGACTTGAAGGGCAAGAAACAGGAAAGATTTCAGGCATGGCCTCGTAAAGGAACCATCCTGGCAATTCACCTGGAGTGATTTTGGAAATCATGGAAAGCTGAAATCTGGATGGCTAGAAGCAGATCCAAACCCTGCATCATCCAGAATGCACATTACTGCTCACCAACCATACTCAGATCCATATTTCCAGGTCACTTTCTAGTTTAATTTAATTCAATTGAGATGAAGCGTACACCCCGGTGGAAATTTTCAAATACAACCATTCTTCCCCTTATCTGTACCTGCCCTATTTTTTCCCTCTTCAATTTTACATTCTTTCACCATTTTTGGTAATTTAATAATCATTTCTCTAGATATCTTATTCCAATTGCTGAGACCCCTTGCCTATAAAACAAAATCTTCCCATACCCTTATGCCTGAAATCAAGTGCGAGCTTGAGATCATGGTCATCTTTTCCCTTCCAAGCACTACTCCTAACTCTTACACCAATATCTATCCATGCCTCATCACAAATTGCTTTGTACACTCTCATGACTCTCTTCACTCTCCTCCTGTCTTCCAATGAATTTCATTTCAGCTCCTTGATCATATCTGTTACAGATTAAGTTCTGCGGTAATTTTCAAAGACAAATCTAGCAACCCCTCTTCGTCCTCCCTCCAATTCCCTATATTTGATACCCAAAATGTGGGTTCCATACTACGCCACCATACTCAAGCAATGGTATGACCAGATTTTTGTTAACCCAATTCCCTTACTTCTCTGGTACATCCCCTCATCACTCTCTCCAACAAATGAAGGATTTTGAAACCTTTTCCTACTTCCTGTCCAATGAGTATTGACTAGTTGCTTATTTAACAGTGCCAGTAGACAGTTGGTCTTCAGCAACCGTCACGCCAGGAAGTGCTCTCTGTGTTTAGTTTAATTTAAATTGTGTAGATAGCTTTTGTTTAATCTTTGCTTATTTAAATGCGCCAGTAGACAGTTGGTCTTCAGCAACCGTCATGCCAGGAAGTTCCTTCTGTGTTTAGTTTAATTTAAAGTGTGTAGATAGCTTTTGTTCAATCTTTGCTTATTTAACAGCGCCAGTAGACAGTTGGTCTTCAGCAACCGTCACGCCAGGAAGTGCTCTCTGTGTTTAGCTTAATTTAAAGTGTGTAGATAGCTTTTGTTTCAATCTTTGCTTATTTAACAGCACCAGTAGACAGTTGGTCTTCAGCAACCGTCACGCCAGGAAGTGCCTTCTATGTTTAGTTTAATTTAAATTGTGTAGATAGCTTTTGTCCATCTTTGCATATTTGTTTAACAGCGCCAGTAGTCAGTTGGTCATCTGTAACCGTTACGCGAGAAAGTCCTTTGTTAATTTAGGTTTTTTTTCCAAGTCGTGTCTATCGGTTGTTTGTAATTAGTGAACAGTTTATTTGGATCACTCGGATAGTTCATCTTTCATCTTCTCCATAGCTTTTGCTTAGAAATAATATGTGTAGGGACTGTGATTGCTGTGTGCAGGCGCGGGCTGAGGTGGCTTATCTTCGCGCTCAGCTTGCAGCTTTGCTAACGAAAGTTACAAGGCTTGAAGCTGCCGTAGGCGACTGCAGCAGATGTGCTATCGCAGGTTCTCTTGTTCCCAGCATCGTACCTGTAGTCCAGGCTGAGACCTTGGAGCCTGTGCGGCAGTCACCTGACGGTGTCTGGCGTGTGGTTTCCGGGGGTCGACGCCGCATGCGGGGGCAGTTGTGCAAGTCTGAATCCCAGGAGGACATACTTGTACCACTGTCCAACCGGTTTGATGTGTTGTCTGGGTCTGGTTCAGATCCACAATCGTCAAACAGCGAGTTGCCAGCCCCCCTGCCCGCAAGGCCTGAGCGACCACAGAAGGGGATTTTGGTGATAGGTAGCTCCAACGTTAGGCGTTTTATTGAACCCTTAGGGACTTGGCGAATAGGTCTGAGATGAAGTCCTGTGTCCATTCATTGTGTATTCCGGGAGGTCTGATCCAAGATGTGGATCAGGCCATCCCGGATGCCACTGATCGGATGAGGTGTAGCCAGCTGCAGATTGTAGCTCATGTCGGGACCAACGATGCTTGCCGCCTGGGGTCAGAGACTATCCTCTCTTCCTTCCGGCGGCTTGCTCAAAGGGTGAGCTCTGTGGTTGATGACCGCAAGATTTCGGCTGAGTTAACTATCTGCAGCATTGTCGATAGAACCGACTGTGGACCTCTGGTTCAGAGCAGAGTCGAGGGTCTAAACCAGAGACTGCGGCGTTTCTGCGATAATCATGGATGCAGATTCCTAGATCTTCGCCATGTGGTCGAGTCGTGTAGGGTTCCCTTGGATAGATCAGGAGTGCACTACACACGTGAATCGGCTACACGGGTGGCAGGGGCCGTGTGGAGTGCATTGGGGGATTTTTTAGGCTGAGGCAGGAAGACCCGAAACTGGGATCACAGTTACGGGCAGCCCAATCAAATTCGGCACCATATGTTAGGAGTAGCGTAAATCAGTCTCGACCATTAAAAGTACTCCTTATTAACTGTAGAAGTGTTTGTAATAAGCAGCCTGAGCTTGAAAGCATTATTAGTAGTACAGAAGCAGATATTGTATTAGGTACTGAAAGCTGGTTAAAACCGGATATAAGTTCAGCAGAAATATTTAACGATAGAATGAATGTTTTCCGTAAGGACAGGTTGAACTCCAATGGAGGCGGTGTATTTATAGCTGTTAGTAAACACCTGTCGTGTAGCGAAATAAATATCGATACGGTCTGTGAAATCCTATGGATTAGACTAAAAGTAGCTAGGACAAAACTTGTATTAGGGTCTTTCTATCGTCCAACAGATGCAGATGTATCTATTGCTGAGGCCTTAAGAACTAATGTAAGTAATATAGCTCGTCAATTTCCAGATCATGCAATAATACTAGGAGGTGACTTCAACTTTCCGTATATCGACTGGAATAATTACGTTCACGTTACTGGTGGCCGGGATAAAACATCCTGTGAAATTATTCTTGACCTTTCCTCAGATCTTAATATGGAGCAGCTCGTCACTGAACCAACGCAGTGCCACAACGATAACGAAAACATTTTAGATATTCTCGTTACGAATAGGCCTGAGTTATTCACGGACATTTCTACCACCATGGGAATAAGTGATCATAAAGCTGTAATTGCTACAGTAAAATTAATAGCCACGCGCAAAAAGAAAAAAGAAAGGGTCGTTTACAGGTTTGAAAAGGCCCCAAAGGAGAGTTTAAGAATGTTTTTGAGGGATAATTACATTACCTTTATAGAAGGAAGAGGCTCGGTTGAAGGGATGTGGCTTCGGTTCATGCATATAATCAGGGAAGGTATGGACTTACATATACCGAAAAGGACAATCAGGGATGGGAACGATCCCCCGTGGTATACACGTGAAATTAAACGGTTACTTAAAAAACAAAGGAAGATACATGCACGCTCAAGGACGACGATGTATAGGAGTGATTTAGAAAAGTTAGCTGAGACAAGAGAACATGTTAAAAATGCGATGCGCGAGGCTTTTAACGACTTTAGATGCAACTCACTTTCTAAGAGTCTCAACGAAAACCCAAAGAAATTTTTGTCGTATGTAAAAAAAGTTAGTGGTAGTGACAACAATATGTCAGTTCTACTACAAGACGGCCGGGAAGTTGATGACAGCAGCGAAAAGGCTACCATATTTATCACTGAATTTAAAAATTCTTTCACTGACGAAAACATGGAAAACATTCCCGCTTTTGCACGGCATGTAGAGTCTGAGATGGATCCAGTTCAAATTGATATTGTAGGTATCGTAAAGCAATTAAAGCTCCTGAAGTGGGGGAAGGCGCCGGGTCCTGATGGTATTCCAGTAAGATTATTTTCGGAATACGCGGAAGAAATAGAACCATTTCTATCAGATATATTTCGTAAATCTTTAGAAGAAAGAAAAGTACCTTCTGACTGGAAAATAGTGCAGGTGATTCCCGTTTTCAAGAAAGGTGATCGGCGTGATCCTAGGAATTATCGACCCATATCTCTAACATCTGTCTGCAGTAGAATTCTGGAGCATGTCATATGCTCTAACGTTATGAAGTTTCTGGATGAAAACGAGTTACTTACAGCAAACCAACATGGATTTCGTAAGAACCGTTCGTGTGAAACACAACTGGCTCTATTTTCGCATGACGTAATGAAGGTTATCGATGCAGGATCACAAGTTGATGCTATTTTCTTGGATTTACAGAAGGCTTTTGACTCTGTACCACATAACCGCCTTTTGGCGAAGATTCGAGCGTACGGTATATCTGATCAGATCTGCGAATGGATATGCGATTTTCTAACTGGTCGGTCGCAGTATGTCGTTGTTGACGGTGAAGCCTCTTCAAAGCTAGATGTTACTTCGGGCGTTCCTCAAGGAAGTGTAATAGGACCACTTCTTTTCTTAATTTTTATAAACGATCTCGGTGACAACGTTAATTGCAGGATGCGATTTTTTGCTGATGATGCACTTATTTATAGGGAAGTGGGGTGCTCTGACGATTGCTTAGAAATACAGCGCGATCTGGATGTTATTTCGGAATGGTGCCGTAAATGGCAGCTTACACTTAACTGTAAAAAGTGCAAGGCATTGCAAATAAGTAATAAAAAGACCCCGTTTGCTCACGAGTACAAAGTTAACAATTCAGTTGTTTACACGGTCGATTCCCTGAAGTATCTAGGCGTAACAGTACAAAGCAACATGAAATGGGACTTGCACATAAATTCCGTCGTAGGCAAAGCTAATTCTAAACTACGTTTTATAGGTCGTGTTTTGAGAAGCTGCAATGCTCATACAAAGGAAATAGCGTACAAAACACTAGTGCGTCCGCATTTGGAATACTGTTGTGCAATTTGGGATCCGTATCACAAGGGATTGATTGACACATTAGAGAAAGTACAGAGGAGAGCCGCTCGATTCGTGACCGCTAGTTACAGTCCTTATGTGAGTGTCACAGAGGTGATACGTGGATTGGGCTGGGATTGTTTGGCGGACAGACGACGTCGTTTTCGTTTAAATTTGTTGGAGAATATGCGAAAATCTCTAATTTACGAGTGCAACGAAATACTTCTTCCGCCAACCTATTTGGGTCGCAATGACAGAAGGGATAAGATTCGAGAGATAAGATGCCGTACTGATACATTTATGTATTCTTTCTTTCCTCGTTCTATTCGGGATTGGAATACTCTAAAATAGGATTGGTGCTTAGCAACCTCTGCCACCCACAGTAATTGTGAATTGCAGAGTATAGATGTAGATGTAGTTGAGTTCGTTATCAAAAGTTATGACAAGATATTTACATTTCAAGTCTTCAACAAGCAATTCTTTCCCCACCTAATAATCATAATCAACCTTTAGTTTTTATCTGTTTAGCTAATTAGCTGACTCTTTGTTGCATTTGTATTTACCCCACACTGACCAATCCAGCTAGATAGCCTATGCAGATCAACCTGCAGCTGTGAATTCTTCCACCAAGCAAATCACTTTTTCATCTATTTCAATGGTATTTACCCTATTTACCATTATTATATGGCTCACTCTGCCAAAAGCCTTTAAAGTATCTAGTGCTACACTATTTTCCTACCCTTTCCATTCCCCCTGAAATATCTTGCATATAGCCTACTAACTGAGATTTGCTTGAATATCCTTGCCTACAACCATGTTGTCAACTTAGAAACCACTTAGGTTCCTCACACACATTTCAGGTGTGGTTGGATATCAATCTCTACATTAATTTTCATAATATTGATGTCAAACTGCTTGGTCTATAATTTTCTACCCTATTTATTACCCCTCCTTTATGTGTTTGTACTACTTTCATAGTATGTCATACCTCTGGTAAACAGCAAGTATACAGACTCAATGTAAATACTGTTTCAAGATAGGGTACAATCTAACACCCTCTTAAGACATTCATAAGTATATTATCTATACCAGCCCCTTTATGTTTTTTAAGCTTTCATAATCCTTCATAATAATCTCTGGATAAATTTCAATTTTTTTAGTCTGCTCATTTCTGTCTGGATAAGATTGTTCTCTGACTTACATGCTCCCATTCCTGTCCCTAATTGTCTCAACAAACCATATACTTAAAAGCTCTGCCTTTTTAATATCCTCAGTAACTTCTTTTCCATCCTTATCTATAATTGTTTCAACTCCCTCCCTTTCCCCCAGTTTTGTAACATAACTATCGAAATTTCTAGAAGCGTCCATACATGGTCTCCCCACACTTCTTTGCTATTATTAATTCTTTTTTTTTTTTTTTAAGTATTCCCTACTGCCTTGTTGTCTCTTAACTCTGTTATATTCCCTTCCCAACAACCTCTTTAACCGACTCATCTCCTCATTATAGTACATAGGTTTTTACTTCTCTTTATTATCTGTTTTGGAATATATATTTCTTCCACCTTTCTGCTTGAACCCTCCCATCTTTGATTCCACTGTAATTGTGCCTTCCTGATACTTTCCCTGAAATATCTCTCCAATTTCAAAATCTGTGCCTTTTATTATTGTATCTATTTACCAATTCAATTTTGGGCAACGGTTTGTTGTATTCTCTAATATCCATCAGAACTGCTTCATCATCACTTATTCCTTCATTTACTTGACATCCTACAAGGTTATCATTGGACTTTATTAGGAAGATATTCAACATGTTACTCCGGTATCCTGGCCCGACAACGTCACATGCCCGGAAGAAGACATGGAGGTAGGCAACCAGTAGATGGCACAAGCAGCGGGCCAACTAGCGCCGCCGCATAGAAGAGTTTCCGACACGGCCAATCAGAGGCGACCTGCCTCGTATAAATACAGCCGGCACGGTCCCACTTAGGACAGTGCTGTGTTCACTGCTCTTCAGTCTCGTCACCGTCTTCCAGTGTATCACTTCTCGGACTCTGACAGTGTGCGTCTCGGCTTGCGTTTGGTATTCTCCTTGGACTTTGCTTATCGAACTCTGACAGTGCGCGTCTTGGCTTACGTTCGGGATTCTCCTTGGACTTTGCTTCGGTTCGCTCGTGATCATCCCCGGGTGACCGCCCGTCCGCTGTGTGACATTTCGGCCATCGTGCAGACATAGCAGTTTCATCCCCTTGTGTATTGATCTACCACTCACGTATAGTCTCCTTCCCTTACCAAGGTATTTGCAAATCTCTGTTCCCTTGTGTTCTTAATCATATTTCCTACCCAGTTTACACCGGGTAAATTTAAATACCCACAAATAATAACAATTCTACTCTCACTTCTGAACTTTGGTAAGAATTTAGTTTCTCCCGAAGAGCCTTACCTTCATCATTCATTCTTCCACTACGGCAAGCAGCAAATACCCTGATTTTTTCTATTACCCCAGAAATCTACCCCAAGGAACTCATCGTCATAATTTATAAACACCAGTGAAGTGTAGTAGTCTTTGCAAACCAGTATGAAAACCCCTACACCAATTGCTCCTCTATCTCTGTGGTACACTCTTAACCATCTGTCTCAGTGTCTAGTACTTTTTTCTTTTAACCAAGACTCTATCCCTGTAACTACTTGGGGTTTGTGTATCTCTATTAAGTTTGCAAATTCTATTACATTGTTCATTATACTTCTATAGTTCACTAGCAACACTCTTATTACTGACTTTGTGATATTTTCAGCACTAAACTTCTCCTTCCTAGTTCTGCCTCCACTGGGTATAGCTTCAGCATCTTCATCTATTTCATTAGTATTTTTGAGATTTCCCATCATGGAGCTTCAATCAGTATCCCTTTGATCATGTCCCATAGGTTTCCAACATTTTTTGGCCTACTGCTCCCTTTTCAAAATAAAAATTACTCTCCACCCGTTTTGAAACAAAAAGTTTCTCACTGCCCCCTTTACAGAAAAAGCAACATACACAGGCCTCTTACTATTACTCCGCGATTCACTAAAAGAGTGTGGCAGAGGCCTCTTCTTTTAATAAATAATCACCGGACAACAACGATTTTGGTTTTTATGAAATAAACACCATTTCTATACGAAATTGGTCCCCTGATTCCAAATATGACCATTTTGACATATCAGGTTTACATTTTAAGCTATATAACATCCCTCTGTTATGTATTAGGCGTAAGTCAAAGTGAGTGATATTTGCAAGTGTACGCCTGTGAGTAGACAGTCCATATGTTTCTTTTCATTCTAACATGGAAAAATGGCGTGCGTGATCTTCGATTGTAGTAATATTTAATTTTGATTCAAGTCTGGAATTCATCTTTAGTAGTGATTTACTGCAGATGCTGCATTTAAACCATCACTATTCGAAGCTACGAATCAATCTCTCAATCTCTCTCTCTCTCTCTCTCTCACACACACACACACACACACACACACACACACACACACACACACAGAGTCCATATGTTTTTATGGTTCTTATGTATGTATTTACATCTACCACACTGATTTGTCACCTAATTCTAATTTTAATTTGTTATAATCGCTTCAGGCGTCGAAATTCAACTGGTGAATTTTCTTTAAAGACAGCAATCGGGTCGTACAAAATACCCATACTTCATTTGCATGTGGAATAGCAGAGCCTATGACTATCATTATGTTAAGAAAGACTGGCTCCTTGTAGAGCTGCCAATAGAAAAACCTTCAGTTAAACAAGAAAAAATCACCTTCCCACCTTTACACAACAAACTCATAAAACAATTTGTCAATGCGTTGGACAAACATGGGAAGTATATAGACAGTATGTCTAAAAAAAAAAAGATACTTGAAAATCTTAAAGCAGGGATTTTTAATGGACCAATGATTCGTAAATTTCGTGAAAACGATTCACGAAAATGAAGAATTAGGTTGGCCAGCCTATGAAGAACCAATAAAAAATTTTCTTTGGAAACACAAAAGTGTACACTAAAAAGACCTTGTTAGTAATGTAGTGTCAACTTTTTTTGACATTGGCAAGAATATTAGTATCAAAATGCATTTCCTTATTAGTCATCTTGATCGCTTTCTTGGAAATCTTGGGCATGTCAGCCATGAACAAGGTGAGCGATTCCATCAGGACATCAAGGAAATGGAATCCCAGTAGCGAGGGATACTGTGATGATGGCAGATTATTGCCTGTTTCTCAACATTTATGGAGCGAAAAGCGTAAATTTATTGCTTTAATTTTCAGCTAAAATCTTTGCATTTTCAATTCTGAATGTTTGTGTTTTTTTTTTGTCAGGTAATATTCTTGGCCTTTTACATGAATAAAATAAATTTGTCAAAGAAACAGATATGTTTAATTTCCCTAAAACACACCAATATCAGCCTATGTACACTGCTGGAAATATGGGTTACAATGTAATTGAGTCAAATGCAGATGAGTATATCTGATAGAGAGAAACCAAAGTTATTTTCGAATTTTCAGCCAAAATTACCTAAGAATTCATTAAGATATTCCAGGAACCAGACAAAAATATTTTTTTGCTATGTTGTTTAAGTAACCCACAGTGCTCCATTCTTTTTGGCTTGTAAACCATTTTTTCTTTAAACATTGATTTGATGCCCCCTCTCTTAGGTGAAGAGTACAACAACACATATCCTTGTTGAAGTGAAAACTGCTGTAGTCATGTTACATGACATTTGGACGGGGTTAAATCTATGAGTTCGAAAGAAGCCACCTGATGCATGTCGGATTGCAGGCGTCGTGGACACGGCAACCTGTTACTCGTATAATATGCGCACAGGGTGTTTTTTGCAAAATCTTTATTCAAACACACAGTTTTTATCCAATTTTGATGGAATTTTGCAAACATATACCTTAAAACAAATAGAAAACACTGTTGAGGTTTGATTTACAGAAACCTAAACCCTCTCCTCCTTTCTCCCCTCACATTAATTTATGTCACCAATGTTCATACAAACAGTTTTTAGGAGTTGTATTTGATTAAAAGAGCTATGCCGGAACGTTCCATGGTAGGCCCGTGAAGAAAGGAATTAGCCTTCTTGCCTCCAACACAATAGCTTGGTATATCTCCTTTGAGAAGATTCGATGAACCGTTAGATTATGAATTAAGTTACAGTTGGTGTTCCGCGCATGCGCACTGGGTACCTGCATCTCTTGCCTACACACTGACGCCATTACAGTCTAATTCTTCCTTGTTTACGTTGTTCACTGAGTGTTTAAGATGCCTCCGATAATCGTGAGTCCCGCCGACTGTGAAGTACGGGCTGTTACAAGATTTCTTTGAGCTAAAGGCCTAAAACCGATCGATATTCATCGTGAGATCTGTGCAGTTTACGGACAAAACATTATGAGTGATGGAATGGTGAGAACGTGGGTGAGAGCATTTAAAGATGGCCGCACAAATGTGCAAGATGAACAACGGAGTGGGCGTCCTTCGGTCGTTAATGAAAGTTTGGTGCAGAAAGTGGACAATAAGGTGAGAGAAAACAGACACTTACGATTTTCTCCTTGTGTGATGACTTTCCTAATGTTTCTCATAGTGTTTTGTATGGCATTGTGACCGAGCACTTGAATTACCGAAAATTGTGCTCACGTTGGGTACCGAAAATGTTAACGGATGTGCAAACGTTTAGGCAGTGCATTGACCTTCCTTGATCGGTACCAGAACGATGGTGATGATTTCTTAAGCCAAATTGTTACGGGCGATGAGACATGGGTGACCTACGCCACACCTGAATCAAAGCAACAGTCCATGGAATGGCAACATTCAGATTCACCCAGAAAAGTGAAGTTCAAGCAAATGATTTCTGCCCGGAAAATCATGTGCACAGTTCCCTCGTAATGAGACAATTAATGCATCAGCTTATTGTGAGACATTGAACAATCTGCGCCGTTCAATCCAGAACAAAAGACGTGGCAAGTTGAGCAAGGGCATCATTTTGCTGCATGACAATGCCCGCCCACATGTGGCTAATCAGACCAAAGATTTCATCACATCTTTTCGATGGGAAACTCTAGATCATCCACCGTACAGCCCTGATATGGCGCCCAGTGACTACCATCTGTTCCTGCACTTGAAGAAACACCTGGGTGGTCAGCGTCTTGAAGACGATAACGAAGTCAAAACAGTTGTGATGCAGTGGTTAACAAGTCAGGCGGAAGACCTCTATGAGGAGGGATTTAAAAAACTGGTACTACGTTATGACAAGTGCCTCAATATTGAAGGGAATTATGTAGAAAAGTAGAGTAAGGTACAGGCTTTAATGTAAAAATAAAATTATTGAGATATATTTGCATGTCTTTTTTTAATTTCAAAACTGTACTTACTTAAAAAACATGCCTCGTACGTCAGGATGCTTCCGTGGTTTGGATTGCATGTTGAACTGTAGGTACTCTATACCTGGTAGGACTACCGTGTTAGGTTAAGACGGCTAAGACAAGTGCAGAATGTGCAGCTACTAGAAACCTAGTCCCTAGTTCATTAAAACCACATGGAATTTTTTGTTATTATGTAGTATATCTGTAACTATAGGTATGATGTTTTGCACATATGATATTAATAGTGTTAAGTTTTCACTTCTGTCAGCAGACCCCAATGACTGCCATTTTTTTTAATATATATTTTCTAAAACTACTTTATTAAAAGATAAGAATAAAATTAGAGTATTGTTCACAGTTAGATTGACAAATACATATCATGAAAAAATATTATTAATTAAAGGGCTGAGCTTGGTGTAATGAAACTAATTTTTCGATATTTTGTGCCTTATTTGTCCTCAGTAATCTTACATCACCATGTTCTACTATTGTACATCTGTTTCTTTTCTAAGCAAATAACCTGCTGACAACGCTAATACCTCTTTTGGCTACATTTAGTTATGGGAATGCAATAATAAAACTTTTTTGTTGAACATCTTAAAGCCAGAAATATTAATGGAGAGCAGGGGCGCAGTAGTTGGTCGTCAATCCCTCTAAATGTGCCTTAAACAAATAATGCTTCCCACGATCACTTCAATACCCACCAGTGGGCAGTTCACTTCCGTTGGAAACTACTGATTTATCTCCATCCCCTCACCAGCAGCCCCTAACCTAAACAAGGCCTAGCCCTGACCACATCATTATTGAAAGTGGGCTCACTTTCAGTATTAGCTAACAACTCAGAAAGAACATAACTGAGGTGGATTAAATATAGACGTAATTTATATTATGATGGAAATTACATTCCAAAGTACTGACAACTGTAATGATGTATCTTGTGTGTTCTCTTTAACCAGCACATTTATATGACAATGCATGATGTCACTATCATGCAACTGAGTTGATGTAGTGAAGGGTTGATTTTCTAGTGGAAACATTAGAGGAGTTCGTGGTTAGGTTGAAATGCAGCGTGGACGAGAATGAGCAGTGAAATTACTTCTAACAATATAAGCCACAAGGAATTTAGTTTTTATTAGTAATTTATGCTGCTTTAATTAGCACTTGTTTGTGATGTTATCTTGCAATGTAAACTAAAGTCCATGTTTCTTTAGATTAAAAATCATATGTTTGTTTTACTCTACCAGCTATAAAAGGTTTTAAAGCAATCTCATGAAAATACTGTAATCATAGGGCCATAAACAACCACACACAAAAGGCTAATGGTACTGTGTATAAAGTTTCGTTTGCTAATTAGGAAAGTTAGGATCCTGACTAATGTCATTATGTTATTAATTAGGAGGAAAGTCACCAATTGGCATAGCAAACTGCACACCTGAAAAGAAACATACAAGAAGGAGCAGAAAATGTAAAAAATTTGGGCAAATCCTCTACATCCATAAGGCTGATGGGGTCACGTGTAAATCGTGGCACAGTTAATGTATTGGGTATATTGGAGATTGTGATTTTGCAACAACAACATTCACTAAAGATGTCATAATACTGCTGTAAGCATTTGGAAAATGTATCATTTTCAAGCAGTAATTACGTTGTTATACAACCTGTAGCATTATTTTCAAGCAGAAATTAGGTTGTAATAAAACCTGGACCACCATGACATCATTAAAACAACTTTGGAAAGTATTTCTAGTGGTTCTTGCATTTGACTACTGCAGTATTATGACACCAGTTCCTTGTAGAATTGCAATCTCCAGTAATTCCAATTTATTAATGCACCTGTAATGGAAACCTTGATCTTTGAATGACAATATTAAAACAGGTTGTGGTTATGTTGAAATATGGCTTGGACCAGAAAGATAAATGACACTCCTTGCTCAAGCAAGAGGAATTGGGTAGATTGCGATACCACTACTTTCCAACATGCAGACAACAATGTAAACACTTCTGCCAATGTTGTTTTATGCTGTCACTCTGATGCCGGGTATGATGCAAACACTGTGTAGGTAGCTAAAACTATACAGGATCTACATGGAAAATAGGTTTTTTCTTCGGGCGGGGACCAACAAAATGCAATATTTACATTAATTTATATGATAACAATTAAAAATATTCCGGATACCCAAAATTATATGCATTGCTACAAGTTTCCGTAGAATAATCTGCAGTTAAAGCAGCAGGTTTATTTTGGAAATAAAACCTAAAAACTACCTTATGTGTTCTTAATATTTCAGCTTATCACTGTTGCAAAAAGTCACACACTAGGAATATATGAAAATATTTTATATGACTTAATGATGGATACATAGCGCTATGTTGATAAGAGATCGAGCTCTTTCGCTGTATGCAAATAGCGTATTTCAATGACTTCTTACGAAATTTTTCTCCTGGTCCAGGCCGCATTTCAACCTAATCACAACCGCCCGGAAGAAAATAAAAAAGTTAAGGTTGATTTGATCCTTGTACAACAACATAATGGTATTGTGAAACCTTCTGAAATCATTTCAGATAATATCAGAAACATTGAAAACTAGGATTTATATAAGAGATGAATGAGCATATCACATCCGGCTTCCCATATCACAGAAAATCACTCATTTCTATGCTGATGATGTTTCTGAGATTTATAGATACACATCCAAAATTGGGTACCTCCTATAGAAATGCGCAGATGGGCTTAATTCTAGATAATTATACCATTAACATTGAAATTATTATTAACCATAAATAATTATGGATACATAACATTTGGTTTGTTCCCTCCCGAGAAGCCCCGTACATGCAGTTAAAGTGACATTTGTAGCTGCCCGGGTATTTAATATGTCACCCCCGAAAACAATGACATCATAAACATTGGCATAAGTGTTTACATCGTTGTAGTCTGTCTGGCGGAAAGTAGTGTTAGCAGTATCGCGATCTAGAACTAATCCGAAAAATTTACTTCACATTAAAAATCTTAGTCGTCCACAAATCCAACCTACGTGGTGGGAGAAGAACAACAGCATGAAGTAGGGGGATTGCCTTTGGGAGGGGGGGGGGGGGGGAATGTACAGTGAGGATCTATTGTGCTCCATGATTGATATGGTAGCTCTGAAAGCCCTATAGGAACTCTGACAAATGGTGACCAACAGGGCTCTGGTGAAACTACGACAAGCCTAGCAAGCCGGTAGTGGATAGAGCATGCTTTCAGAACTAAGCACAGCCTCGGAAAGGATGGATGTAATGGACAACGACCTTGGCAAAAGACTGGACTACAAGTTGGAACAATCAATATATTATAAATGAATGTAATTTTTCTCGGCGTTGTTTATTTATAAACGTTTCTCGGGAAACAAACCGAGTAATACTGTTATTAATGCACAATATTTCAGCGACTTTCTGAAGGTGGCGACGGAGAATAAAGTCACCAAAATATTGTGCCTTAATAACAATATTACTCGGTTTGTTTCCCGAGAAACGTTTATAAAAGAAATCAATATATTATCACTAAAATGGAAGGATCAGGAAGTTATCAGTGTAATGGAAGAGAGGAACATAAGCATATTAGGGTTGAGTGAAACAAAATGGAAAGGACATGGAAGTAAAGAAATAAGAAAAGGGTACAGACTATGGTGGTCAGGAGAAATAGACAATGAGTTTAAAGGGGAAGCAATAGTTCTAAATAACAGACTGGCAAGAAAAGTCACAAATGTTAGCTACAACAACGGAAGAATATTGAAACTGTCAAGTGTGGTAAATGGAAAGGTAGTAGATATCATCCAATTGTATGGTCCCCAAGTTGGGCACACAGAAGAAGAGAATGAAGAATTTATACAAGGCAGGAAAGGTTATCACAGTAGGAGATTTAAATGCCAGAGTAGGAAAAGACAGAACAGTATGTGAAGATGATATGGGAAGTTGTGGCGTAGAACCAAGGAATAAAAAGAGAGAGACGATCTAGATTTTTGACTACGGAACTTATTAGTTGTTGGCAACACCTGGCATGAAAAAAAAGATAATCACAAGTTCACACGATACAGCTGGGATTGTCAGAGTAGAAGCCTAATAGATTACATATTGTTCAACAAATGTCTTCAGCCAACATTAACAGATGTAAAAGTTATAACAGGGGTGAACTTACGAGATCACCAGTTGGTTGCAGCAGACTTTAAGAAACTAAGACTACACAAAGCAGAAAGCAAAAGGATCAGTTGTTGGAAGCTGGCAGGTAGTGGCACAAAAGAAGCATTTCAGGAAGAAGTGAAGGCCATTTTGCCTAAAGATGGAATAAGAACAGAAGATTAATGGAGAAGATTTAGAGGAACATTAGTAAATGCAGCAGAAAGGATATGTGGAAGAGTGTCAAATAATAAGAAGTAGATGGAAACACCATGGTGGAATACTGCAGAAGATGTAAAAAGAAAGAACAGGGCATGATGGAGTGGTTTCAAGACAGAACAGAAGATAAAAGAGCGAGATGGAAAAGATTAGGAAAAGCCTCAGAAAAAATTAATAGCAAAAATAAAATCTTGGGAGGAATTCACGGAGAAACTAAAGACAAGCTACAAATGAAATGAGAAAATACTGTATAGGGTAGAAAGAAAAAACAAAACCTAGAGATATGCTGACCAAAGTTCTGGAGAAATCAGATGAAGTGCAATGGAAAGAGGAAGAAGAACCATGGAAAGAATACTGCAAAAACCTGTTGGAAGAAACAAGGAAACCAGGGAAGAACCAAAGAAATTGCCAAAGAAAAGGATAGTGGAACAACAGCTTCAGAAAGGGAAACAGAAGAATTTAGTATGTTGGAATTAGAATTGGTAATGATAGAAATACCAAATGTGAAATCACCAGGACTAGATGAACTGACAGCAGAAATGGCAAAACCAGCAGGAGTAATTGGAATGCAATGGTTGTATAGAGTCATAGACAGTCTGGAAAGAAAGGAAAATACCAGAGGACTAGAGGAAGGGAGTCATAGTGCCTATTCATAAAAATGGAGTAAAACGAAATGCGAGAACTAAAGGGGTATTACATTGCTGAGCCATGGCCAGAAAATGTATGAAAAAAATTACAATCAAACAAAGACTAGAGAATACAGCTAGAGAGGTTCAGTTTGGTTTCAGGCAAGGAAGATCTACGGTAAATGGAATTTTTGTACTCAGGAAAATTATAGAAAAGGTGGGAATATGGCAAAGAGACTTTAGCTTTCATTTACATAAAAAAAGACCTAAAGTACTGAGAGGAAGCATAAGGCTAAGTTTAAAAAGAGAGAGAGGAACAGATGACGGAATTGTGGAACTAATACGGAACATTTATGAGAAGTCTGAGAATTGCGTGCACATAGACAGTAGACATTCAGATTTATCATACGGTATGCGACTTGGGACCAGCATTAAAACTTATACTGTGTCATGTAAACTATTAATAGCAGAGGTTGACATGCTACAACGTTCGCCTTCCACAGTGATTGCCTTGTTCTCTATCATTAACATGTTAAGTTATATTCTAAGTTATAATTTTTAGTTACTCTTACATTCGGTTTGTAACAAAAATTAATGGGTCTACTGGAGATCGCGATTCCGCTACAACAACATACAGTAATATCGTTGGAATACTGCTGTAGTCAGCCGCAAGACGTAGGCTAATTCTCAAGCAGTAATTCCATTATAATACAGCCTGGGCCATTATTTTCAAGCACAAATTAGGTTTTAATACAGCCTGGACCAGCATGATACCGTTAAATGTACTTCGGGAAGAATTTATGGGATTACTGGAGATCGCGATTCCGCCAGGAGTTTACATCAAAATACTGCAGTGGTCAAACGCAAGACTCCACTAGAAATTCTTTTCCAAGTACATTTAACGGTTTCATGCTGGTCCAGGCTGTATTACAACCTAATTTCTGCTTCAAAATAATGGTCCAGGCTGTATTATATCGTAATTACTGCTTGAAAACAATAGCCTACGTCTTGTGACAGACTACAGCAGTTTTCCAATGATATTACTGAATGTTGCTGTAGCGGAATCGCGATCTCCAGTAGACCCGAATTTATAGTGGAGTCTTGCGTTTGACCACTGCAGTATTTTGATGTAAACTCCTGGCGGAATCGCGATCTCCAGTAATCCCAAATTAATTTTCAACAGCCATGCTGATTACGTAAAAATCTAGCTGAAAAATTAGAACTGGAATGGAAGCGAATGTGTGAAGTACGCAACAGCAGAAAATTAGCTACCATACACATTTCAAGTAACTCTACACTGCTGGATGTACATAATATTTAATAATGTGTTTCCTTTTTATTACTTACAACCCTTCTTCGGCCACTAGATCACGTAACATTGACAGTGTGTTCTTGGCTTCGCGGTTTTCCTCCACTGTAACAATTAAATGTTCTTCAAAAATCTTGACAAAAAAATAACATTATTAAAATGCTATTGCTTTCCTACTCACCCTGAAGTCTTGATCTTACAGTGTCCAACGGATAAAATGTCCCCATAGCAACAACACTACCCTGAAACATTAAGAAATTAATTTGAATCAAAATAAATATGGATTTTTAAAATTTATTTTTTACACTATACTCACTGCTGCTCCTGCTACAGCATGCACCAGAGTTTGATATGAAAATAAATTCCTGTTTCGGTCATCCATCGTTATTGTCACAAACGGGGAAATTAGAAGCAGAAAGTTTTCTTAAACCCTAGGCACCGTTTCTGTTAATAAAATATTTATAATTCCTTCTATGAGTTTGATGTAAGGCATTATTGTTATCGCGTATTAGACAAAAATAATTTCACATTATTAAAATTTTAAAGGCAGATTAACAGTAAAAACTTATAAATTTACTTCTCATTTACTGTAAAATCTCATTAGCAACTTTTGAAAAGTAAGTGTTGTGTTTTCAAGAACCTGATACCAACATTACAAATCCAACAACAGACTCTACACAACATCGTACTTTGAAACTAGGAGTTAAAATTCTCAGCTTATCACTCTTGCCTGTTGCGCACTTTAATCTGTCCTGAAAATTATGGAATGTCTGCCTAGTCTCACAGTCAACAAAAATTTCAGCTTGGCAAAGCATGACAGCATCGAAGCACAAGGCTCTAATTATCATCGCAAACTGAGTGCTTCAAGGATTGTTTGCTTTGAGATGACTACGCCTAAACTTTCAGATTGCTTTTGTTGCAACAAGGTTAATAAAAGAAACAGAGTCTTCAGCAGACCAGATTTTTTACTATACTGTGCTTCCTTCTCCTTAGGGCTTTACGCTTCATCAACATCCAAATCATTAAAAGGCCGAAGCGACTGGTGCCGGTGGTAAGGAAGAGAAAAAAATTAGGTCGTGGCCTTCTGAAGAAACCATGCCGGCATTCGTCTGGAGTTATTTCGAGGAACTGAAATCTGGATGGCTGGACGGGGATTTTAACCTCCGTCCTCTCATTGTAATTAAAGTAAATTAAACGAACAAATGTTTTAATGGCTTTGATGGTGCCCTAGTGGACTCGTCAATACTATAAACAATCATTTTCCTGCTGATAAGATATACAAGTAGTTACTGACGAAAATATATAGCGAGAAAGATTTATATACTGGAAGCATCGGAGTATCAGAGCTAATTATCTTTCTCCATCAAAAAAATGGATCCATTTCTTAACCCAGTTGCTGTTGATTGTAACTAACGTCGTATAGATTTGCAGAAAAATATGAAGCCCTTACTGGATAACTTAACATACACTCGAAATTAATTGTAGACGTCCTATTGTACAATCGAAGTCTTAATTGGAATAATAAATTTCTAATTTAATCACACTACGCTCAGGAGCGTAGTACTATGGGGCTAGGCGGTGCAGTGCACCGGGGTCCCTACGCTCAGGGGGCCCCCAAGCATACCTCTCAGGGCCCCAAGCATACCTCTGGGGGCCCCAAAGCGCACCTCTGGAGGCCCCCAAGCGCAGTTCAGAGGCCCACGAGCCTTCTTGGTAAACTGGCGACCTTTTTTTACTCTACAGTCGTCTAAAGGGGCCCCTGAAACACAGGAAGCCCCTCACTAAGGGCCCTCTCATTGCTCAGGGGGGCACCTAACCACTGCTCAGGGGGCCCTTACCAGCAACACAAAGCAAAAAAAAGGTCGCCCATCTGGCCTGAGGGCCCAAATAAATTTTTTGCATCGAGCCCCTTGTTGACCTAGCTACGCCACACGCTACGCTTCTCTATTTTAAAACAAAACTTTTCATTCCCCGACGTAATTGCCCTCTGTCGTCTTTTTTTCTGTGCAGGACTTTTAAAATGTAACTCGTAATATCCATCTTTAAACCACATAAGTCTACAAATATATAACAAAGAAACTGGAAGCTAAAAAAACACCTACGAAATAGAAAGTTGATAGGATACCGAAAATCAAATTTATTTGTCGAATAATGATGAAAGTATATCATTTTCAATAAAAACAAAATGTGTAAACATAGCCTTTAGTCAGGTAACGTGAAACACCAATGACAGCACGTGACATCAGTCCTTTGCTTCCGTGTATATAGCGTCTACCGACTATGCTGCCGACTAGCTGTGCGTTTTTTAAATCTGATCCATAATTTAATTGCTGTTACCGTAAATCATAAGATACACTGATCAACCAGAACATTATTACAACCTACCTACTACCGATATAAAACCGCCCAGGCGATAGCCCATGGGCGATAGCTGCGTCACGTGCCGAGGAATGACTGCTAGTCAGAGTTCAGACACACACACGGTGCATGCAGAGGTTAAAATCCCAGTCCGGTCATCTAGATTTCGGTTCCTCGAAATCACTCCAGACGAATGCCGACATGAGCGTGCTATCCGTGTTTAGAATGGAGAAGGTGGGAGATTTATCTGAGTTTTACCGAGGGCGGATTGTAATGGTCCGGAAACTGCATGACTTGTCGGGTGTTCGATGAATGCTGTGGTGAGTGCCTTCAACAAGTGGTGAAACCATGTTCAAACGTCGAGGGATTGGGCGGCAACCCCTCATTCAGATGTCGGACGTCGTAGGCTGGACAGACAGGTGGAAAAGCTTGACAGGTGGCGAACTGTGGCGGAATTAACTCAAACTTTAATGCTGGGCAGAGTACTAGTGTGTCTGAACACACAGTGTACCGAACACTCCTAACGATTTACGATAGGCCTCCGCAACTGACGACCCATGCATGTGCCAATGTTAACACCACGACATCGGCAACTACGACTGAAACGGGCACGTCCCTGGACGTTGGGCCAGTGGCAGAGTTTTGCATGATCTGATGAATCTCGATACCTACTTCATCATGCCGATGGGAGGGTGCGCATCCGTCGTTTTTCAGGGGAACAGCTTCTAGGCACCTGTACTGCGGGACGGAAACAAATTGGCGGCGGCTGAATTATGCTCATGGTTCCAGAGCAGCTCGTGCAAGGCACCGTGATGACCAATAAGTATCGTACACTGGTTGTAGACCACGTACACCCCTTCATGACCACCGTGTTTTCCAACGGCAGTGGCATTTTTCAGTAAGATAATGCGCCATGTCACAAGGCCAGGAGCGTGATGGAGTGATTCGAGGAACACAGTGGCGAGTTGCAATTGATGTGCTGGCCCCCCAACTCGCCAAATATTTACCCGATCGAACACATCTGGGGTGTGATTAAACGTGGCGTCAAAGCTCATCGCTTCCCTCCCTGGAATTTACGGTAATTAGGTGGCTTGTGTGTGCAGATGTGGTGCTAACATCCTCCAGCGACCTACCAACGCCTCATTGCTTCCATGGCAAGAAGCGTTGCGGCTGTTATCCGTGCCAAAGGTGGACATATCGTCTATTTAGTTAGGTGGTCATAACTTTCTGGTCGATCAGTGTATATTTATTTATGATTTGTCTTAAATAAAATAAGCTTCTTATTTACTTATTTTCCTAAAATATTAAAATAGCAATTTGTTAGTAAAAATATCATAATTTAAGTACTTTTATCTACTTATTAATTACGGTAATGATTGAGGAGTAAAGCTCTAATATAATTTTATAAAATAGATAAGTACAGAGCATAGATTTTATTAGACTACTTATCGCCGGGAAACGCAACCCACTGTTAGCGAGCGAGCGGTCAGTTTCCGGCATTGTTCGACCGTCGGCCGCGGACTATTTCATAATAATTACGCTTCATAAACTTCATAAACTTGTGTGCTAAGCATTTAAATGTGACGTAATTCATTAGCTTACCTTATAAAAGATGCTGGAAGTGTTGACCCTCTTGTGTAATGCACATTTCACATCTTCTGAACATATTTCGAGACACACGCTGCCCTAACTGACTTAATGATTTTTTGGGTGACTGTTCTAGTCGAAAAGCGATATCGTCAATTTTCTCCTCTGTGAGAATACGGTTGACCGACAGTCTCTTTTTGTTAAAAAATGAACCCGTTTCTCTTACTTTTTTAACCAGACGCAGAATTGTTGATTTAGCTGGCAGTAAAGCGCCAGGAAATTCGCGACGAAATTTACTGCGACACTTTTTAAACGACTTCTTCTTCACATATGTATCGTAGAGAAATATTCTTTGTTGCAAACTGTAACGTACCATAATTTTACTCACACTCAAACACGGTACAGATTAATAAGAGTATGAAACCTCAAACCAGCCAAACCACAAAGAAACGTTTATTCACAACACTGATTAATAAGAGACTGAAGTCACAAACTATCTACAATGCAAAGAAACCGTTCTTAACAATGTAAGGGTCACTGCACTGCACTGTTGGGGAAGCGGAGGTGTTAAACAGTGCGGTGATTCACGGTGCCGTGTGGCGGAAACTGCTGGCCCACTGACCGAGCAAGTTGCCGACGGCAACAGACTGGGAGGGTAGCGTTTTCCGGCGAACGCCCTGTATAAGAATTTGGGAAAAATCATGACTGGAAAGTGTAGCGCCTGTCGCAGGTACATGGCGAAAGGGGTGAGTTTAGTTGGTATAAGGTGTGGTTTCATTGAGGAAACAGTGTGGTGCTACTTCTGAAATGCATTAGTTCTGTCACGGGGGTTGTGGCTGTGAACACCATGGGAAGGTGGGGTTTCACTAGGCATGGCCTAAACCTAAATAGAAGGAGCAAGGGGGTACTTTCCGAGCTGTTAGGCTGTAAGGGAGCCCTTTTTTTTTTTTTTTTTTTTTTTAGGTTAGGGGTTGCTGGTGTGGAGATGGAAATAGCTTATTACAATAATACTTACTGATTGTTGATCCACAAATACTAAAGAAATGGATGAAGTTGCTGAAACAATAACTGGCTAGGACATAACTGGAAAGGAGGAGGTTAATATTGAAAATATCACAAAGCAAGAAATAAGGGTATAACTGGTGTAGAAGTATAATGAACAAGTAATAGAATTTGAAAACTTAATGGAAATACACGAATCACAAGTAAATATGGGCGTAGAGTCTTGGATAAAAACATAAAAGAAGAAGTACGTGACAACGAGATTTTTCCCGACGGTTACAGAGTGTACCGCAGACATAGAGGAGCAATTGTTGGAGAGGTTTTCATACTGGTTAACAAAAGCTATTACCGTTCACTGGTGTTCACAGATCATGACCATGAGTTACTTGGGGTAGATTTCTGCAGTAGTTAAAAAGGGAAAAAAACATGGTGTTGGCTGTTTACCGCAGTAGAAGAATAACTAATGAAGATGAGGATCTTTGGGATAAATTAAATTTGTACTCAGACTTTAGAGATGAGAATATAATGGTCAAATTTACTATGTATAAACTGAGGAGGAAATAAGATTAATAACACAAGGGAACAGAGATTTGCAAACACCTTAATAATGGAAAGAGCCAAAGAGGGTTTACACTAAGAGACAAAACATGTTAGATATCTTCCTAATAAAGCAAGATATAACCTTGTGGAGTGTAACTGAAGGAGTAAGTTATCACAAACAGTTCTGATGTATATTAGAGGATTCAGTAAACTGGTAACAAAAACTTAAGAAAAAAATACGTACAATTGTAGAGATTATTAGTTCAATGCACAGAGGTTAATGTCTTCTATGCATTTCTTGTAATCTCTATTGTATATGTACGTTATATTGTCTCTGTTATATACGCATTGGCGTCTGAGCCTTAATAAAGTATTGCTGTTCATAATAACGCGGTTTTTACATGTTGTTGTTGTTTTAGGGCGCGTCGACATCGAGGTCATTAGCGAGCGTCTTTTAAAGTTAACTTTCGCACACCAATCCTCTACGCGCTTAAGTGCTATAATTTAATTAATAATAACAGTGATTATGGGCCCAGTAACAGCGCAGAGGTGTTGTAAACTGTAAAATTCATTGTGCAATCGTTAACAGTTGTAGCGTCATTTCTAAAAAGTTGGTTAAAGATTCTTAACATGAAAGTTAGGACAGACAGAAGTTGTTTAAATCAATTCAACATGTCTGATCACCGGTCTACGACTATAACCACGCATCGTGGAGTTACAAAATGAAGATGGTAATGATGGAAAGTGATTTATGGACAGTTGTTGAACCAGGTGAAGAAGAACCGACTGCCGACGCAGATCCAACTGTTAAATTTAATTACGCATCGAGCTTATGCAAAGATCGCACTTGCTGTGTGCGATGAAAGCAAATGCACATTCAGCACTTAACAAATGCTAAGGAATCATGAAACGAGCTAAACCGGTTGTATGCACCACGTGAGAGCAAATTTCGTATTGTGCAACTCAGGCGGAAATTGTATTCGTTGAAACTGACTGATTATAATTCAATGGATTTATATTTTGGACATATAAACAGAATTGTTGCAGATTTTGCTAGTGTTGGCAACGCCATAGAAGATGCAGATTTAGCTATTACGATTTTGTGCGGGATTTCCGAGGAATGCGATTCTGTTGTAACAGCTTTGTGTAACATACCAGAAAGCGAGTTACATGTGGTACAGTAAAAAGGCGTCTTCTTGCCGAAGCCTCAAGACGACAAGAAAACGAAGGCACGAAACCGTCTGCATTATTCGTGAAGAAAGTGAATACGCAAAACGCACAGAACACGAAAACTATGGAGGTCAAATCCATGGAGGAATCTTCTTCCTCCATGGTCAAATCTAGTAGCAAAGATGTCAAATCTAGCAGCGAAGATGGAAAACACTGTCAGAAAAGAATACGAAAATGCAAAAATACCAAAGCAAGTGTTTTATCTGTAAACAAGACGGTCATTTTAGAATGTATGACCGAATAAGTCAAGCAACAAACGTTCATCTAGTGCAGTGACAACCAGTGTCTCATGTGGATCAACTATATTAAATAGTGATGTTTGGGTCATAGACTCAGGTGCTACTTATCACATGTCTCCATTTATAAAGTTTTTTTTTTTTTTTTTTTTGGATTAGTAAAAGTCTGACTGCTGAAAATCTTGTGACAGTAAATGGCACGACGATACCTACAATTGGAAAAGGTACTGTAAATTAAAATATTGTAGGTAATAACTCTACATATAGTGACATACATTCATACACACTTTCTTTCATTACCAGGCATTAGCCATGGAATTTTGTCAGTTTAACAGTTAACTGAAGAAAAAAAACAAGAAAGTAGTTTTCAATAAAAATGGATGTTGTTTTTACGATGACAGTAGAAATTTGCTGTTCAAAGCTGAGAATAAAGGTCGCTTGTATGTGGTGAGAACAGAACCTAATTTAAAGAAGAGTGTAGTACGCTCATTACACTATGAAAATGAAAAGTTAAAAACATTAGATTTGTGGTATCAGAGACTAATGCATGTTAGCAAGAATTAGATTATAAAAATGGTTAAAACCCAGTATGTAAATGGTTTAAACTATGAGTTAACAACTCCTAAACCATATAATGACTGTCTAGCAGGAAAAGCGACATGACTCCCATTTGTGACACATCCATCATGCAACTGGATAAGTGATGGAATAATTTTGAATCTTGTTCATGCAGATCTCATAGGACCAATTGATGAGAAAAGCTTTGGTGGCAACAGATATGTTCTTAGCATAATGGATGATGCTAGCAGATATGCTTTCATCAGAGTTCTTTAAATAAAGGGAAGTGTTCTGGCTGAGTTTAAAGCATGGGAGATACAGATTGAAAAACAAACTGGCAAAAGTTTAAAACGAGTTCGAACAGACAATGGACTTGAATTTTGTTCAAAGAATTGGGATATCTTCTATGACGGTCATAGCTTTGTATATGAAAATACAATGATTTATACACCACAGCAAAATGGAATAGCAGAGAGATTCAACAGAACTCTGATGGATTTAGTGAGAAGTGAAATCAGCAACAGTAGGTTGGCTAAAGCAGTTTGGGAAGAACTGATATATACTGCTGCACATATCAGGAACCGAGTAGCAAACAGCATAACAAAGTTAAAACTCCATACGAGTTGGCAGGAAGCAAGTGTCGCTCATCTTCGGGCAATAGAATATGACGCCTTTGCGCATATTCCTAAACAAAAACGCCAATCAAAACTCTCAGTAAATACCAAGAAA
Organism: Vandiemenella viatica; assembly: GCA_031002005.1. NCBI lineage: Eukaryota > Metazoa > Arthropoda > Insecta > Orthoptera > Morabidae > Vandiemenella > Vandiemenella viatica. The sequence continues at coordinate 371,206,792 of CM061920.1, forward strand.
GGAATTTTGGTCGGATACGCAATATATGGACGTGGGTATATGATTTGGATGCCAGATACTCGACAAGTCGCGGAGTCACGCGACTGTATATTCAAAGAGAGCACAAGTGATGAATCAAAACACATCAATAAACCTGAAGACTGTAGCTTCAAACAATTGGCTCGAGAATAAACTATTACTTTTGACTGCAGTGACAAAATTTCAGGTAGCAAGCTGAAGAAAATGTGAAGATTAATTCCGAAGAAAATCTATGAAGCGACGGAGAAGACTTTAAAGGATTTCCAGACAGAGAAAGTGAAGAAGAAGAAGAAGAAACTTCAAAGCTGAACAGAGTGAAGAACAATCAACTATTTATGTAATGAAGAGAGGACGACCAAAGGGAAGTACTACAAAATATAAAGCAAACCAGCAAAAGCAACACAGTATGATTCTCCCAGAAAGGTGTTCTATAAAATCAAATAAAGATGGAACCGTCTTCATTCAACAGATACAATCAATTCTACTAAAGCAGCGCAATGGCTGGGAGCAGGGAATGAAGAAATAGAATCTTTGAAGAAGCACGATACCTGGTAATTGGTTATAAAACCTCTAAATGCAAATATTATTAAATACAAATGGATGTTTAAAGGGAAGACAGTAGGAGAAGCAGAACCTTAAAAGGCACGCTTAGTTGCAAAGGGTTTCTCTCAAAAGAAGGGAGTGCATTATGAAGAAGTGTATGCGTCTGTATCAGGCTTCGATACTCTAAGATTACTTGTAGCTATAAGTGTTGAGAAAAAGTGGTTCATGGGCCAGTATGATGTTAAATCTGCTTACCTTTACAGTGATTTAAAGGAAACTTTGTATATGGAACAACCTGAAGGGTTTACACAAAGAGGTATAGAAAAGCTAGTCTGTCAATTGAAGAAATCGATATATGGTTTGAAACAAAGTGGAAAGTGCTGGAATGAACATCACAACAAAACGTTAGAAACTCTTGGATTCGTTCGTAATAAATTCAATCCGTGTGTACGAAATTACCTCAAGAAACTTCCTTACTGAGAACTCATCGGTGGTCAGTTACATTTGTTGCAGAGAACATTACCTTGTTAGTAGGCAAGTTAGCACAGTCTTGTTCGCAATTCAACAAGTTTCATTGGAATGCGGCTAAAAGGGTACTGAGATATTTAAAAGATACACAAGACTATGGAATTACATATTGTCCAACTAATAAAAGTCTTGTAGCATACGCTGATGCAGATTGATCTAGTTTGAACAAACACTCGCAAGAGCATAAGTGGATATGTGTTTATTCTTGCAGGTGCTCCAATCGTCTGGAAAAGTTCATGACAAACTGTGACTGCACTTAGCAAAATGGAGGCAGAGTATATGGCCTTGGCAGCTTGTGCAAGAGATGTCTTTTGGGTAAAAGAACTATTGAAGTCCTTAAAGTTCCAAGAAATCAGTGGCAGTGCAACTACAATATGGCAGCTAGAAACTATGTTGACAACTCCAGAACAAAGACCATTGCAATCAAGCAATACTTTGTAAGAGGAAAGGTGATGAATGGGATAGACAGACCACTGGGCATATTGGGTCCGGTCAACGGGAATAACTGAGTTATCACCCTTTAAATCCCTCACGGATCCCCCAAACCATTCACCACACTGCATCCATCACCACCGCAGGAATGAGCCCTTCTGAACGACCTGCCATTACAGCAGGGACGGTGAACAAAGCCCGTTTCGCCACGCATTAAGGGTGTCCGCGGGGTGGTACGTGGAACCAGTGCCCGCCACGAACAAGACCGAAGACCCTTCCAAAAACAGGCCGTATAGCTTAAGCATCTCTGCTATTCCCACGTGCGCTCGGCCCCACCCGCCCCAGCAGGGGCAAAGACGAAAGCCGCAGCAACCGAGCAACAACGGTATTGCCCTTTGCGCACGCCTCCCAGCAGCGCAAAGCCAATAGCCAGTCACAGGGCCACGCGCTACGGGGCAAGCTCCAAGTGTGTGTTCCTCCGCCCACCAAACATCAGCAATACTGCTTATCTGAAGTGCACAGGTTCCCACACACTAGTCCAAGATTCGCAGAGCACCGTCGTAGTGCACGAAGCGCTCCCATGGTGTCGCTGCTCCAACTGGGCCAGATGGTCTGACCCGTACACTACTAATACACCACATATGAGAGGACCTATTTTGGCAGAAAATAGCTCAATTCCAGCGGCAAAGGGAGCCAAGGATCCGTCCCAGCGAGGGACAATCTGTACAATCTCGAGACGACCCCGGCCGTTGCCAGATCACGCCAGCTTACCGGTACTGTCCGTCGCCTCCCATCAGGGTCGCATCACTTCCCTGCACCATAGGTCTTACTGCCGGGCGTTGGCAATGAGTGCTACCAGCTGGAGGGTTACACCACTCCACCCCACTATAACCCCGGTCTTCCGTAGACCAGGGTCTCTACCAGTCTGTTTGTTTGGTTCATACCAGCGGCAGGGGGAACCTCTTCACCTTATCGCCGACGCCCGCCTCAACAGCAGCCACACCCGAAAACCGGAATGCAACTCCACCTACCAGCGGCAGACGCCGATTTATCGATACCGTTGTGAGTGAAGCCGTTCTGCAGGGTACACACTGTTCTCCCTGAACCTCATATGGAATATAATCGGAATAATCGAGGAATCGGCACAGTGTGCATTCCCGGCGGCAGGGTGCACCACATTTCTGTCTGTCACCACCCACTTTACCTGGGGGAACTACCGGTACCGTCCGCCAGCAACAACGCAGCCGACACGAGACTTCCTCACCAATTACTTGGTGAAGTCTCCTTGGCATGGCAGCACAGTGGATTCTCGATTCTCCGCACTGCAGGTGCCCTCTGCGCGGACTTGCGGAACCTTCCTCGACAATTACTTGTTGCATTCTCTACGCCGAGCTCGGGGTCCCGGGGTCACTAATCCCGTATCAAGGCCCTAAAGAAGGCCGAGACCTCTGGGAGTCGGCTCGCGCCCCAAGAAGCTCATTCTGACCGAAGTCGGGTACTTTTGTTAGCAAAGCTACCTTCGCAACATTGGAAGAATTGCCGTCGGGGACACCTTCCTGAAACCCTACCACACATCTGAGACAAAAGGCGACGCCCGTTATCCAGATACCCCAACCTGGGATTGGGTATTCAACCAACTGTATCCGCCGTGCGGTCTTCCGGGGCTAGTCTTCGGATACTAGGACTTGGGTACCGCCAGGTCCCGAAGCCTCAAATGACTGCCTCCCGCGGAATATCCTGTCCATGGACTTTGGGTCGCCACCCCGTATCCATCCCAATTGGCCCGAAGGCCTTTTGTCTTCTTGTCAGCAATGCTTCAATTGCACCGTTTGAAGAGTCACCACCGGGGTCACTGATGTGATTCCCCTACCGTGCATATTAATCCAGCGGGCCGACGCCCGTTGCCCAGGTCCCCATGGGATTGGGTAGTCAACTGACAGCTTTACGGGAAGGCGCGCGCGTTCTGCCGGGAGTAAGTCCCAGATGCTAGAGCAACGTGCACTCCGACACCTCAGACGATTGCTCCGACGGATGGGACAGTGGAACTTCGATATGTCCCGAGTGAACAAAATGTTGTGGATATATTCACGAAGGCGCTGTGTCACAGACTATACGAGTCCAATCGCATTCAGCTGGTGGAGCAGGTCCAGGTAGCATAATGTCCAAAGTGCGGAATGATCATCCACAAGTTAATGATCTCCTGGGGGGGATTGTAGAGATTATTAGTGGAATGCACAGAGGTTAAAGTATTTTCTGCATTGCTTGTAACCTCTCTGGTCTTTGTTGTACGTTATATACGCATTGGCACGAGAGGAAACTATTCAATATTCTAAAACTAATAATAAGACACAACTTACAGCTACCAAAAAATAAAAATTGTTACAGGAAATAAAAGACAGAAACAAATAATAAGGATAGAACAATATAATTAAGGCAGTACTTTATACTAATACCATCATTGATGACTCCATACACATATGAGAACTTGAAAACAGCACCGAGAATGGTGGTGTAATGGTTAGCGTTCTGGCCTCGCATTCGGCAGGACGGCGCGGTTCGAATCCCCGTCCGGGGATCCAGATTTGGGTTTTCCATGGTTTCCCAAATCACTCCAGGCAAATACCGGGATGCTTCCTTCAAAAGGACATGGCTGAATTCCTTCCCATTCCTTGCCCCCATCCTTTCCCGTCTCTAAAGACCTCGCTGTTAACAGACGTTAAGCAGTTAAAACAAAATTTGAAAATAGCGATACTCTCACTGAAAAAATCAAACTGAGGAGGTATACTATTACCTAATCTCTGTATGCGTTCTAATGAGCAGCTAGCCTCATAGTTAATACACAGATGTTGTCGACCAAATAACTCTCTCAAACATGCCAGAAGGGCAACGAAAATACACATGTCTGAGAATCTCAGAGCAATCTATGACACTAGACATGACTTTATGTAGAAAGACGACGCCATGGACATTCCGTCTCAACTCCAAAAATGGTAACCAAGCATGGAGGGAGGAATATATGGGGACGACGCAAGGGACCTTCACCACGCACTGGAGTGAAACCGGGTAGAGAGAAGTGGGGTGGGGAGGCCGCCATATTGCTTGGCAGTAGAGACCATGGAGGAAGGAAATATATGGAGGAGAAGTGACGTTAAATCGGTGAAGCAGGCTCTAAACTCTCCCGCATGGCGGCAGCAGCGGTATTGCGCTTCCAAACATTGCGATGTTCCCAGTATATCCCGAAAACTAAGCAAGATATCGAAAAATTTTATTCTTTATTTTCGATTTGCCTCGTCGTGTTACCTAAGAATCGATCATTAAATTTGACTTTTGCGAAATTTTTCTTCTCCATTTCAACTCAAGAAACCTCACTTTTGATACAGTATATCTCTAGAACTAGGTGAGATATCGAAAAATTTTATTCTTTATTTTTCATTTGTCTCGTCTTTTTAAATAAGAATCCATCATCAAATTTGACTTTAACCAATTTTTTCTTCTGAATTTCAACCACAACCATTTCACATTTGGGACAGAATATCTCGAAAACTAAGCAGAATATCAAAAAAATTTATTCTTCATTTTTTATTTGTCATATCGAGTTACATAATAATCCATCACCAGATATCGGCGTCACCTTTATCCTAGAGTCCTCTTGAGGTTTTTGTACATATTCCCCGTGTCTGTATGGAAGCGGCCATGCCCCCTCCACTCCGGCCATGCCCCCCCCCCCCCACTCCTCCTCCGCCCTGCTTCACTTCAATGCGTGGCGAAGGTCTCTTGCGTCGTCTCCATATATTTCCTTCCTCCATGGTAGAGACGCGGGGTATAGGCACAAAAACCCCCAGGAAATCATAAGACAACCGTGGCACCACAATTTGACGATGGATTATTATGTAACTCGACGATACAGATAAAAAATTAAGAATAAATTTTTTTGATATCGTGCTTAGTTCACGAGATATACTGTCTCAAAAGTGAGGAGTTTCGGGTTGAAATTCAAAAGAAAAACTTCCCCAAGGTCAAATTTGATGATAGATTCTTATGTAACACGACGAGACAAATCGAAAGTGAAGAATAATTTTTTTCGATATCTCACTTAGTTCTTGAGATATGCTGTCTCCAAATTGGGGTGGTTATGTTAGGTTAAGCCAATGTTTAGGACCTTTTTTTTTTTTTTTTTTAAAAAAAAAAGAGAGAGAACTCTTCAAAAGACTTCAGAGCATCTGGGCTTACTCAGAAGATATTGTACTGTTAGTGGCCTATGTAATTTTGCTAGTAACATCAGTGCATTTATCTTCTTACCAAACATCAAAAGTCAGAGGCTTAGATGGGAGTAGTTTACATCGCGATACTCGTTGTGTCTCTAACATGAAAAGCAATGAATAGATTTATAACGATAGGCGCTAATCTTGCAGTTATCTATCAAACATCGCAAGAACAATAATTTCAATGTGATTTAGTTATGAAACGTTATTCCAGGTTTTTTCCTATCTTGTCTGTTTGTGCAACCGTATGCAACACGACTTGGCATTATCAAAAACTTTGAAATATTAGAAAATGAAATGTTCACAGCAGCATACACAGTTCAAACAGCCCAATATTTTGGGGTTTCTATGGCTGCCAGAGGCCGCCGCGCATGCGCAGTAGGAGACGAGTTTTTTTATGAGGTTTCACGGATTTGGCGTTATTTCGTCTGCATATATTCCTTCCTCCATGTGACCAAGGTGTGCTTCAACACCAACTAGCGAAATATCTTTGTAGTGAAAGCCCATGCCACAAACTTTAAACCTTATGAATTTATTTTGAAGATTCTAAATCTGATGAATCAGTGTGAGCTGATGAGCTGATCGTACAACGCAGCAGTACTCAAGTATAGGTCCAACATGGTAACAGTACAAAAGCGTGAGTGTCTTAGAATTGTTGATAAATCTGGACGCACATGGAGGCGTTGGTGCATATGTTATGAACATGTTCTCTGGATTGAGACAGCGACTCAGTAGCTGGTTTTCAATTTCATATTCAAAATGCAATGCGGACATTAAGTGTCTTACTGTTTTGTTTACACAAATTCTCAATAGCTCTTAGGCAGTTCTGAGGTTCCAAGCAGTCATCGCGAGATATGATTTTCTTAAAAATCTTAATGTCATCTGCAATGAAAAAGCATTTGATACAAATCTTAGCTAAGTCATTTATGAAAATAATGAACAGCAATGGTTGTAGAGATGAACCCTGAGGCACTCTCAAAGTTGCTGCGAAAGCAGATTATAGTGAGCCAAAAGCCTTTACAATCAATCTTCTTTTGCAAGGGTAGCTACAGAACCACTATAATAATTTCCCAACGACGCCATATTGCTTCAACTTAGTAAGAAGGTGGGGAAGGCTAACTTTGTCAAATGTCTTTGAAAAGTCAGGACATATGAAATCAGGTTGTTTTCGCTCACTAGATGCTATAATTTTTTCACTTTGAAATATCACAAGATTAGTTGCTGTTGATTTTCCAGTAGATAAACCATGTTGCATTGGAGTTCTGATGTTTAGCACCAACTTTCGAAGATTTTTGATGACACCGATTGTATAACAATAGGTCTATAATTTTTACATAATTCTTCGACCCGCATTTATGGACAGGCACAACTTGACCAAGCTTAAATACACGTGGAAAAATTCCTTTCTTAAGACACCTGTTAAAAAAGTTTTCTTAAAGGATGACAAAGCAAGACTATACAGTATTTCAAAACACTAGGTGATATTAGGTCAGGACCCCAACTCTTCTAACAGTCTAGTTCACCAAGTGTTTTGTAAATCTCTTCATGAGTGACAGGCTATTATTTGTTTTAATTTGAATATTGAAAGTGGGAAAAGAGGAAGGTTTAAATACTGAAGAGAAGTACTGTGCGAACAAATCACACATTTCCTGTGAGAGGGAGGTGTAGTGATTATTAAATAATAACGTGTTAGGTGTCCTTTCAGTGATGCTAACGTTTCGTATGGAATACCAGAATAATTTAGGCATTGCAAGTACTCATAATCAAATGTCTGCTTACAAGCTTTGTGGAGTCTTTTCTTTTATATGACCAATTGATTAAGTTCTGTAGAGAATCAGCATAGAGATTTTTTTTTTTTTTTTTTGGTGTTGGTGTGTACTTGAGCACAATCGACTTCAATATGTCAGTGAATCTTTTGAACAATGTGTAAGTATTGGTGGATAATTCAAGGAATTTAAAAGCAGATAGATCCAAAGAAAGAAGGTGATCAAAGACTTCTCCTAGATTACATCTTACAAAATCAGGAGCAAAAGTGCAATGGTGATCAGGCAAGGAAATTTCATCAGGATGAGTAATATTAAATGCTGGATATCAATAGGCAACATAGGGTAGGTGTCTTCATTGATTGTTACATTGGACGAGGCAAATACTTAGTCTAATAACACACGCATAGATTTCATGGTTACGCTGTCGACACCCAATAAACAAGGGAGCATATGAAGAACTTGACGAGAGGCAGAGGAGAAATGTTGTTCTTTTTTCATCTAGTCGACATAAGGGATTTTAAAATCGCCAGCAAGAATCTCATGTGATGGTTCTATCTGTTGGTCAGTTATCACTTCTTCCGCCACCTAACAGCAGTTGCTATATACTTCAAGAGCTTACTGGGTGGAATATTAATACAGCTCAGAAAAATGGGTATATTATGTGACAGATCAATTCATAAAAATACACACTCCACAGATATTGAGTACATATATCTAGAAGGCATTCTACTATCCACTCTCACAAGCACACCACCACCACCACTCTCTTTAGAAATAGTTTGAGAAGACCTATCACTCATATACATAAAGTGATTAGGGAATCCAATTTTCACATTAGCAATTTCTGGAGAGAGAGTGGTTTCAGCAAGCATGATGACATCATATGTGCACGTAGCTAGGGCTGATCTTAACTCATTTAGTTTTTCTCAACTCCATTAAAATTTTCATACTTTATATTTATATTGGATTTTCCATTGGAATTAATTAGTATTTTCACTACTTAGGGTACTCCATTGATATATTTTATTGTGAGGCCACTTTCAACTTCTTTGGTGCTCATCTCGAGATAAGAACGAAGATTAGCTAGGAACGTTCGCTCCTTAGGAGTTCTTTCACTGCCCAGCGAGATTTTAGAAAGAAAGAGACGGGTATTTGCTTACAATTTCGTCGTTCTTAAAACCCTTCAGAAGTGTTACAGCAACATCGTTGCTTCTTAGTAGCAATTTAAGTGGTCTATGGCTAGAGATAGATTTCTGTTCCAAGTGAAAGAATGTGAAAAGATCACTGGTAGTAACACCGGAAGCTGTAATGATGGACTCGACCTTGGACTTGTCAAATTCTTTCCATGTGTTGTTGTCATAGCTTCTAGCTTCTGGAAGCTTAAAGATAATGACATTCTTAGTCCTGTTTGATCTGTCACTAAACTCAGCTGTCATATCTTCATAATCACTGTTTTTGATAGCTGTTCACCAAGAAGTTTGAAGTTATACATTTTCCTCCAAAATTGCAACCTTTGCTTCGACACTGCAAAGACGTGGTTCTAGGTCAGCAAGCTGATTGGAGAGTTTTTCAATGTTTTTCCTGATACTGTCCATTTCCTCCCCGAATTCACCTTTACATCAACATCATCATTTATACTCTGCAAATCATAAATGTTGTGGGTGGCAGAGGGTGCTAAGCACCACTCCTAATTCAGTGCATTCCAATCCCGAAAAGACCGAGGAAAGAAAGAATACATAAATGTATCAGTACGGGATCTTATTTCTGGAATCTTATCCCTTCTGTCATTGCGACCCAAATAGGTTGGCGGAAGAAGTATTTCGCTGCACTCGTAAATTAAAGATTTTCGCATATTCTCCAACAAATTCAAACGAAAACGACGTCGTCTGTCCGCCAAACAACCCCAGCACAATATACGTATCAGCTCTGTGACACATACGTAAGGACTGTAACTAGCAGTCACGAATCGAGCGGCTCTCCTCTGTACTTTCTCTAATGTGTCAATCAATCCCTTGCGATACGGATCCCAAATTCCACAATAGTATTCCAAATGCGGACGCACTAGTGTTTTGTACGCTGTTTCCTTTGTATGAGCACTACAACTTCTCAAAATACGACCTATAAATCGTAGTTTAGAATTAGCTTTGCCTACTACAGAAGTTATGAGCAAGTCCCATTTTATGTTGCTTTGTACTGTTACGCCTACATACTTCAGGGAATCCACCTTATCAACAACTGAATTGTTAACATTGTACTCGTGAGCAAACGGGGTCTTTTTATTACGTATTTACTTTGCCTTGCACTTTTTCCAGTTAAGTGTAAGCTGCCATTTACGGCACCATTCCGAAATAACATCCAGATCGTGCTGAATTTCTAAGTAATCATCAGAGCTATACTTCCCTATAAATAAATGCATCATCAGCATACAATTGCATCCTGCAATTAACGTTGTCACCGAGATCGTTTATAAAAGTTAAGAAAAGATGTGGTCCTATTACACTTCCCTGAGGAACGCCAGAAGTAACATCTAGCTTAGAAGAGGCCTTCCCGCCAACAACGACATACTGTGACCGACAAGTTAGAAAATCGCGTATCCATTCGTAAATCTGATCAGATATCCCATACTCTCGAATCTTCGCTAAAAGTTGGTTGTGTGGTACAGAGTCAAATGCTTTCTGAAAATCCAAGAAAATTGCATCAACTTGTAATCCGGCACCAATAAATTACCTTACGTTATACGAAAATAGAGCCAGTTGCATTTCACATGACCGATTCTTCCGAAATCCTTGTTGGTTTGCTGTAAGAAACTCGTTTTCATCTAGAAACTTCATAACGTTAGAGCATATGACATGCTCTAGAATTCTGCAGCAAACAGATGTTAGAGATACGGGTCGATAATTCCTAATATCTCTCCGATCTCCTTTCTTGAAAACTAGAATCACCTGCGCTATTTTCCAGTCAGAACTCAGAAGGTACTTTTCTTTCTTCTAAAGATTTACGAAATATATCGGACAGAAATGGTTCTATATCTTCCGCGTATTCCGAAAATACTCTTACTGGTATACCATCGGGACCCGCGCTTTCCCCCACTTCAGGAGCTTTAATTGCTTTAGGATACCTACACTATCAATTTGAACTGGATCCATCTCAAATTCTACACGCCGTGGAAAAACGTAAATATTTTCCATGTTTTCGTCAGTGAAAGAATTGTTTAATTCGGTGTTAAATACGGTAGCCTTGTCGCGGCTTTCATCAACTTCAAGACCGTCTTGTAGTGGAACTGCCGTCTTGTTGTCACAACCACTTACTTTTTTTACATACGACCAAAATCGAAAGTCATTAAAGGCCTCGCGCATCGCATTCTTGAAATTTCATCTTGTCTCAGCTAACTTTTCTAAATAACTCCTATATATCGTCATTCTTGAGCGTGCATATATCTTCCTTTGCTTTTTAAGTAACCTTTTAATTTCACGTGTATACCACGGGGGATCGTTCCCATTCCTGATCGTCCTATTCTGTATATGTAAGTCCATAACTTCCCTGACTATATTCATGAATCGAAGCCACATCTCTTCAACCGAACCTCTTCCTTCCATTAAGGTAATATAATTATCCCTCAAAAAGTTCTTAAACTCTCCTTTGGTGCCTTTTCGAACCTGTAAACGGCCCTTTCTTTCTGTGCGCGGCTGTTAATTTTACTGTAGCGATTACAGCTTGATGATGTCTTATTCCCATGGTGGCAGAAATGTCCGTGAATAATTCAGGCCTATTCGTAACGAGAATATCTAAAATGTTTTTTTTATCGTTGTGGCACCGCGTTGGTTAAGTGACGAACTGCTCTAGATTAAGATCTGAGAAAAGGTCAAGAATAATTTCACAGGAAGTTTTATCCCTGCCACCAGTAACATGGGGGTAATTAGGCCAGTCGATATAAGGAACGTTGAAGTCACCTCCTAGTATTATAACTTGATCCGGAAATTGACGAGCTGTATTACTTACATTATTTCTTAAGGCTTCAGCAGGAGCTACATCTGTATCTTGTGACGATAGAAATACCCTATTACAAGTTTTGTCCTAACTAATTTTAGTCTAATCCGTAGGATTTCACAGCTCGTATCGATATGTATTACGTAACACAACAGGTGTTTACTAACAGCTATAAATACTCCACCTCCATTAGAATGCAACCTATTCTTACGGAAAACATTCATGCTATTGTTAAAAATTTCTGCTGAATTTATATCCGGTTTTAACCAGCTTTCAGTACCTAATACAATATCTGCTTTTGCGCTACTTATAATGCTTTCAAGCTCAGGCTGCTTATTACAAACACTTCTATGGTTAATAACGAGTACTTCTGTGCTACTCCTAACATATGGTGCCGAATTTAATAGGGTTGCCCGTAATTGTAATCCCAGTTTCGGGTCTTCCTCCCTCAGCCTAAAAAATCCCCCAGTGCACTCCACATGGCCCCTGCCACCCGTGTAGCCGATTCACGTGTGTAGTGCACACCTGATCTATCCAATGGAACCCCACAGGACTCAACCACAGAGCGAAGATGTAGGAATCTGCAGCCATGATTATCGTAGAAACGCCGCAGTCTCTGGTTCAAACCCTCGACTCGGCTCTGAACCAAAGGTCCACAGTCGGTTCTATCTACAATGCTGCAGATAGTTAACTCAGCCGAAATCTTGCGGTCATCAACCACAGAGCTCACCCTACGAGCAAACCGCCGGAAGGAAGAGAGCATACCCTCCAACACAAGGCGGCAAGAATCATTGGTGCCAACATGAGCTACAATCTGCAGCTGGCTACACCTCGTCCGTTCAATGGCATCCAGAATGGCCTGTTCCACATCTTTGATCAGACCTCCCGGAATTCCTAATGAATGGACATTGGACTTCATCCCCGACCTATTCGCCATGTCCCTAACGGGCTCAATGAAACGCCTAACGTTGGAGCTGCCTAACACCAGAATCCCCTTCTGTGGTCGCTCAGACCTAGCCGGCAGGGGGGGGGGGGGGGGGCTGGCAACTCGCAGAATGACGATTGTGGAACTGAATCAGACCCAGAAAACACATAAAACCTATGTGACAGTGGTACAAGCTTGCCCTCCTGGGATTCAGACTTGAACGATTGCCACCGCATGTGGCGTCGACATCTGGAAACCACGCGCCAGGCACCGTCAGGTGACTGCCTCATAGATTCCGAAGTCTCAGCCTCGACTGCAGGTACGATGTTTGGTATGGGAGAACCTGTGAGAACACTAGCTTTATCAGGGGCACCCATACCACATCTGCTGCAGTAACCTACGGCTGCTTCCAGCCTTATAACTTTCGTTAGCAAAGCTGCAAGCTGAGCGCGAAAATCAGCCCGCGTCTGCACACAGCAATCACAGTCCCTACACATATTACTTTGAAAACAAAAACTACAGAGAGCATGAAAGATGAATTAACCGAGTTATACAAATAACCTGTTCACTACTTACTAACAACCGCTAGTCACGACTTAAATAAAGCCTAACTGTGGAGATAAATTTAGACTAGACGACGGATACTGCACTAAGTAGTTAATAGGTCGTACGGGTAAACAGTGTTAGCCAACCACTGTAATAAATAAAAGACAAATAAGCTCTATGTACTTTCCTACACAAAAAGAAAATAATCAAAGGCGATCACGATTACAGCTCGCTGCTGCAATTCAATTAAAGCAAAAGCTTTAGTAGCAAGCGAACCTTCTCCAACAGCAGTGCAATATTTGCCGACATTGAGGGCGACGCGTCTTGAGTTGATGATAAACAATCATCTATGTCGCAAGTATAATTTTTATTTTTGCCTTTTATGAGAGAAACATATTCTTTTCTGCTCATTCTGACACAGTCAGGATGAAACCATGGCAAACAGTTACTATTGCATTGTGCTCCTTTACTAACAATTGTTTTTAGGCAACATGGTTAAATATCTTGCTAATTGTATTCAAACCAGGAGTTAAAATTACGCAAGATAAGAATAAATGTTCAGAAATGTGTGTCACAATCTAGCTGATATGAAGTGTTAAAAAAAAAGATAATATTAATAAAACGTCTCAAATTTCTAATAAATAATGCGAAGAATTTTAAGTGTTTTTAAACTGAAGTTAATGTTGAATTATCTTCTCAAAAACACGCAAACTTAACGTTAGACTTTCGGAAGTTACCAATACTCATCATAAAGTAAATAAACTCAACTATTCTCATCGAATAAAAATTTTTCTTATATTTACCAATGTTTACAATCGTAACGGTAGTTACTTAATTTCACAACTTGGAGGTTATATTCAGAAACAGAACATGGAAGAACTTCCATGAAGCAGAAAAAGCTTGATTCTTCAAAGAAAAAAAATTAACATTCAAATGTATAACTGATCAGTCAAATTATTCAGCAGTAACAGCAGATTAATTGTGTGTAGTAAAGAAACTACATCACACATGTTAATTAAAACTGTGAAATACTTGATGCAATTGCATAACTAAGATAAATAAACCAAAGATGTTGTTTGCCATATGCAAGGATATTCATGCGAATCTAAGGTATTAAGATATCATCATATATATTATTTCTATAAGGTATTTTTTTGTCACAAGCCTGTATCTTCCTTCATACTTAACCGAAATCAATGAATGAGGTGTCATTTTAAAGCTTATGGTCTTCCCTTTGGTCACATCATATTTTAAGAAATGAAGTTTTCGGAATTCTGCCCTTAAAGGACGAGAATGTCAATATTTCTAAAATGCTGTTTTCTGTGTTATGAGTCAAATATCTCCCTGGATACCTATCTGAAACCGTTTTATGAAGTATCATTTTAAAGATTAAGATATCCGCTTTAGTGACGTCGTATATTAAAACAGAAAATTTTCTGAATTCGACCCTTAAAGGGCAAAAGTATCAATATTTTTGCAATGCGGTTTTGTGTCACGAGCGATTTATCTCCCTTAATATCTAACCGATATAGATAAATGAGGTATCATATTAAAGAATAATGTCTCCGCCATGGTAACATTATATTTTAAGAAAGGAATTTTTCGTAATTCGACCCTTATAGGGCAAAAATGTCACTTTTTCTAAAATGCGTTTTTTGTATCTCGGGCCATTTATCTCCCTGGATATCTAACCAAAATCGATAAATGAGGTAGGATTATGAGGAGTAATGTCTCAGCGTTGTGACATAATATTTTAAGAAAGAATGTGTTTGGAATTCAACCCTTAAAGGGAAAAAGTATAAATTTTTCTATAACGCATTTTTGTGTCACGAGCGATTTATCTCCCTTGATATCTAATCGATATAGATAAATGAGGTATCATATTAAAGAATAATGTCTCCGCCGTGGTAACATTATATTTTAAGAAAGGAATTTTTCGTAATTCGACCCTTAAAGGGCAAAAATGTCAATTTTTCTAAAATGCGTTTTTTGTATCTCGAGCCATTTATCTCCCTGGATATCTGTCCAAAATCGATAAATCAAGTATGATTATGAAGAATAATGTCTCAGCTTTGGTAAGATAATATTTTAAGAAAGACGTTTTTGGAAATCAACACTTAAAGGGAAAAAGGATAAATGGTTCTACAACGCATTTTTGTGTCACGAGCTATTTTTCTCCCTTGATATCTAACCGGTATAGATAAATGAGGTATATTATTAAAGACTGAGGTCTCCGCCATGGTAACATTATATTTTAAGAAACGACTTTTTCGTAATTCGACCCTTAAAGGAAAAAAATGTCAATATTTCTAAAATACGTTTTTTGTGTTTCGAGTCATTTATCTCACTCGATTTCTAACCAAAATCGATAAATGAAGTAGGAATATAAGGAGTAATGTATCAGCTTTGTGAAATCATATTTTAAGAAAGAATGTTTTTGGAATTCAACCCTTAAAGGAAAAAAGTATAAATTTTTCCATAACGCATTTTTGTGTCACGAGCGATTTATCTCCCTTGATATCTAATCGATATAGATAAATGAGGTATCATATTAAAGAATAATGTCTCCGCCGTGGTAACATTATATTTTAAGAAAGGATTTTTTCGTAATTCGACCCTTAAATGGCAAAAATATCAATTTTTCTAAAATGCGTTTTTTGTATCTCGAGCCATTTATCTCCCTGGATATCTGTCCAAAATCGATAAATCAAGTATGATTATGAAGAATAATGTCTCAGCTTTGGTAAGATAATATTTTAAGAAAGACGTTTTTGGAAATCAACACTTAAAGGAAAAAGGATAAATGGTTCTACAACGCATTTTTGTGTCACGAGCTATTTTTCTCCCTTGATATCTAACCGGTATAGATAAATGAAGTATATTATTAAAGACTGAGGTCTCCGTCGTGGTAACATTATATTTTAAGAAACGACTTTTTCGTAATTCGAACCTTAAAGGGCAAAAATGTCAATATTTCTAAAATACGTTTTTTGTGTTTCGAGTCATTTATCTCACTCGATTTCTAACCAAAATCGATAAATGAAGTAGGAGTATGTATGAAGAGTAATGACTAAGTATTGGTGACATCATATTCAACCTCACTATTCAATGCATTTTTTTCGCGAAATTTTCGCACGGGTCGTCTAGTATATATTATTTCTATAAGGTATTTTTTTGTCACAAGCCTATATTTTCCTTCATACTTAACCGAAATCAATGAATGAGGTGTCATTTTAAAGCTTATGGTCTCCACTTTGGTTAAATCGTATTTTAAGCAAGAAAGTTTTCGGAATTCGACCCTTAAAGGGCAAAAATGTAATTTTTTCTAAAATGCTGTTTTATGTGTTACGAGTCAGTTATCTCCCTGGATACCTATCTGAAACCGTTTTATGAAGTATCGTTTTAAAGATTAAGGCCTCCGCTTTAGAGACGTCATATATTAAGCCAAAAATTTTTCGGAATTCGAGCCTTAAAGGGCAAAAGTATCAATATTTTTGCAATGCGTTTTTGTGTCACGAGCGATTTATCTCCCTTAATATCTAACCGATATAGATAAATGAGGTATCATATTAAAGAATAAGGTCTCCGCCATGGTAACATTATATTTTAAGAAAGGAATTTTTCGTAATTTGACCCTTATAGGGCAAAAATGACACTTTTTCTAAAATGCGTTTTTTGTATCTCGAGCCATTTATCTCCCTGGATATCTAACCAAAATCGATAAATGAGGTAGGATTATGAGGAGTAATGTCTCAGCTTTGTGACATTATATTTTAAAAAAGAATGTGTTTGGATTCAACCCTTAAAGGGTAAAAGTATAAATTTTTCTATAACGCATTTGTGTGTCACAAGCGATTTATCTCCCTTAATATCTAACCGATATAGATAAATGAGGTATCATATTAAAGAATAAGGTCTCCGCCATGGTAACATTATATTTTAAGAAAGGAATTTTTCGTAATTCGACCCTTATAGGGCAAAAATGTCACTTTTTCTAAAATGCGTTTTTTGTATCTCGAGCCATTTATCTCCCTGGATATCTAACCAAAATCGATAAATGAAGTAGGAATATAAGGAGTAATGTATCAGCTTTGTGAAATCAGATTTTAAGAAAGAATGTTTTTGGAATTCAACCCTTAAAGGAAAAAAGTATAAATTTTTCTATAACCGATTTTTGTGTTACGAGTGATTTATCTGCCTTCATATCTAATCGATGCAGATAAATGAGGTATCATATTAAAGAATAAGGTCTCCGCCGTGGTAACATTATATTTTAAGAAAGGAATTTTTCGTGATTCGACCCATAAAAGGCAAGAAAGTCAATTTTTCTAAAATGCGTTTTTTGTGTCTCGAGTCACTTATCTCCCTTGATATCTATCCAAAATCGATAAATCAAGTACGATTGTGAGGAATAATGTCTCAGCTTTGCTGACATCATATTTTAAGAAATAACTGTTTGGAATTCAACTATTAAAGGGAAAAAGTATAAATTGTTCTACAACGTATTTTTGTGTCACGCGCCTTATGTTTCCCTTGATATCTAATCGATATAGATAAATGACGTATCGTATTAAAGACTAAGGTTTCCGCCGTGGTAACATTATATTCTAAGAAAGGAATTTTCGTAATTCGACCCATAAAGCTCAAAAATGTCAATATTTCTAAAATACGTTTTTTGTGTTTCGAGCCATTTATCTCCCTGGATTTCTAACCAAAATCGATAAATGAAGTAGGAGTATGAAGACTAATGACTGAACTTGGTGACATTATATTCAACCTCACTATTCATCGCATTTTATTCGCGAAATTTTCGCACGGGTCGTCTAGTAAGTAAGTTATTTCTGATCGAATGAGTAATGGAGACCAAATTAATAGTGTTGCATTAGACCTTTCAAAGGCCTTTGACAGAGTTAGGCATAAAATGGTGGTAAATGAGGTAAAAACTATTGGAGTGGATGAGAAAGCTTGGTAGAAGAATTTTTAAAAGGTAGAAAGCAGAAAGTTAGGATAGGAAATACAGTAACAAAAGAAGTAAAAGTAAAAATGTGACTGCCGTAGGGTGGAGTGTTGGGACCTTTTCTATTCATCATTCTAATGAATGATTGTGTTGACGGTTTACTATCGGAAGTTAGGTTGTTTGCAGATGACATAGTGCTATATAAAACATTCAAAGCGGTACAGCAATGTGAACAGATGCAGGGTGATCTGAACAGGATATCTAGCTAGATTGGGAAAAATGGGATGAAGATAAATGCAAAGAACAGACACCTATTACATACACACTTAAAAAAAACTAAAGGTTGATTGTGATTATTAGGTGGGGAAGGAATTGATTGATGAATAAATGAAATATAAATATCTTGGCATAACATTTGATTACAAGCTCAACTGGCCAGGACGCATTGAATAGGAAGTAGGCAAAGCTTTCAAAATCGTTCACTTATTGGAGAGAGTGATGACCAGAGAAGTAAAGGAATTGGGTTACAAAACCTTAGTAAGACCATTGCATGAATATGGTGGTGTAGTACGGGATACACATTTTGTATATCAAATACAGGAGCTAGAGAGGGTGCAAAGAAGTTCTGCTAGATTTGTCTCTCGAAATTACCACAGAATACAATCAGTAACACATATGATAAAAGAGCTGGAAAGGGATTCATTGGAAGACAAGAGGATGGTGAAGTGAGTCACGGTAATGTATAAAACGGAGTAGAGAAATCCGGACTGATATTTACTTACTTGGAATTTCGGATTTCATCGTTATACATGAAGTGTAATGGTTGATCGGTTTTTAAGATGTAGGAATGTGTATAGTTGATTACAGACGTGCATTTTCCGTCTTTGGGTATAAGTATTAAATAGGACAATAAATCCTGGCTTCTCTGCACTTTTAAATAAAATATAATGTTATGCGATTTATATGGTCTGGTGTCAGAGTTTCTCAGTCATAACAGCATTACCTAAGGACACGACTGAACACGTTTACCCCCACCAACATGAACTAGACCTGCTGCCCAAACGGACTGCTAGCACCAGTGTTCAGAGATGGCCAGCCCGGTACTGTTGTTATTGTCGGTGTATCAGCTCAATGCTGGTGATTCTAAGCGTTTGATGATAGATTTATCGTCCAAGCATGAATCTGAGCCAGTAGTGGTTCTCGAAAAAGTGGAACACATTACCAAAGTTATACTAACGTATAAAGAATGCAGAGTGCTGGCTGAAGTATTGGATGTAGTGTCCGATGTGTTTAACACAGGCAGCTCCCAGACCAACATTCCACTCGGCAGGCACACCATCTCCTTCCGTACGATTTCCCGGGTGATAACTGTTTGTTTTTACCCTAATACTGATCCTACCAGCGGTGTCTTCTTCGGTGATTCGACTTCGAAGAACCTCATCGACGCGCAGCCTGCACTGTCCAGCGCCTTGATCGACAAGAACTGGTGGATATAACTAGTTGCAAGTTAGTACATAGAATTTGTGGACATTTTATCTAGTAAAGTACTAAGAGACGATCAGATGGCCACAGTGCAAAAACTGGTTGATATGTATATTAATGATGTTTATGTGGCTCAAGTGACACCCAGGTGGTCATTGGATAATAATCTACTAAAATATGAACTCGTTTCGTATTTGGGTGCACTACCGTGCACCCGCCAAGTCGAGTCAACGGCGGCACTGCCTACCCTTTTCTCGAAGGGATTTGGGCCATTTTTGAACCTCAATTTCTTCGGTCGTATTTATGCTACATGTCTTAAATTTCTGTTATGCATAGATATCAGCAATCTTATCAAATGTACTAAAGTTTGTTAGTTCAGTTGTTATTATGATGTACAGCTATTTTGTCACTCACTCACTCACTGGCTGACTGACTGACTGATGATCATCAAACTTCTAAGACACTTCCCGTATACAGATAACATTTTACCCGCATATTATAAGAAACGTCTGAAACTAGTAAATTTAAATATACCTACCCCTAACATGAAATCGCTTTCTACCCTAATTTACTTTATAAGCCTCCGATTTTCACTGTAGAGTTAGCTTACTATGTTTAACTATTGTGTTTAATTTTACTACTTTCCTTTTCTTACTTTGGAAGCTATTTAAACTCAAAATTTTATATCGGTACAACACCCCGACATCAAAATTCTACTGTACTTCCAGTAATCCTAGATACAAGTAATTCGGTACACAAATATGGTTTCATCCCTAAATCATAAGAAAAATCTGATATTGGAGTTTTTCCCCGTATTTTTTAATTACAATCCCAAACATGAAAAATTCTAGCACATAATCGCTGCTTAGTTACTTTGCTCCCGATAAAGCAATAAACCTGAGATTTCTATAAATTATAGAGGCAAGCAAGTTTAACAAAAGCCTTAAATTTTACTTTGTTTGTATAGTTAATTTGGAAGTTACTTGTTATTTATTTGAGGTGGTTGTTGAACAAGCGGCAATGTTCATTCTCGGCTACGACGCAAATTAATTGTTTGCAGAGAGTGGGGCATTGTTGGTAATGATATTGCTGATTTTTCCTGTATTTATTCAATGGCAACCCAAACGTGGAACGTTACAGTACATATTTGGTTAATTGATTTGTTCTGGATGAAGCTATATGCTCAAACCGTCGAACCTGTCTCATGAAGAGAATTAATTTCCAAAATATTTAAAAACAAAAGAAGGTACGGGGATATGTGTGTGTGTGCGCGCGCGCGTTTTGAACGTTGCAATGATTGTAACACATTGTTCATCTGATCAATATGATTGCCAGTGTAACCTAACAAAACAACTTAGAAAACTGGCTTTCTTTTCGTACGAATAGAAACTGCATATTTGCCATTGCCATGAATTCATAATTTTACTGCTTGGTTCATGCCTCATTTCCATTTAAACGCTAACTCACTTTCTTTTGATACTAATCGAAAATACATATGCGCGATTGCCATGGATGTATAATTTTACAGCTTGGTCCAACTCGTATTTTCATGCGAACACTTAATGTAGTTGGTGAGCAGAAACATGGCCTCATAACAATCAACTTCGCCATATAGAATATTTCCTTCTTGGGTCCCTGGCGTTGCGTCCTAGTCAAGATCAGCAAGTTTAACTAATATCTTAAATTTTAATTTGTTCCTGTGCTTTGTTTGGAATTTACTAGTAGTTTTGTTTATGGTGGTATTGAAACCAACGGCAATTGCTCGGCTACACCGTACACTCACTGTTTTCAGGGAGTGGGGCATTGTTGGTGACATATTTTGATGTCATAAATTCTGGAATGTTCTTATCCAGTGATTTTCAAATGGAATAATTACATTTGGGGGCGATTCAGAATAAGCGGTAAACTTACAAAAAGAAATGAGATCCCACAAAAACAATTATTGTAAAAATAGGCCAAGTCTCGTGTTCATGTAGTGACAAAAAGTTATGAGATCTTCTTCTGAGCAAAGTCTACACTTTATAGTGTGTATTCACTTCACTTTGTGAATCAGAATGGCTCCTCTCGGCGTCATATACCGTTTATTTAGGATAAAAAAGTCTGATGACTTGGCTATTATGAGAGTCATAATTTTTACTGAAATTGAGCGAATAATATATGCTGATATCTAAAGTAAAGAGGTTAGGATTAGACCCGGCCTGGACCTGAAAAAAAAATCCATCAAAACTACTATGTCTATACGGTGGAAATGTACTTTCAATGTTATATTTTGTTCCTAATGGTTGTTGTTAGGTTGAAATACGGCCTATAACTGATTTAAGAACATTTATTCTTTATTTTCGTCGAGTTCTATAAGATTTCATCGTCAGATTGTGACGTCACGGTAATGATAGAACATTATAAATTCATTCACTCCGATAAAACTTTGCTCATACCTCGCGTGGTAGTATTTAATGACAAACTAACAACCACTTTTTACGGTCAAAAAGTAAACGATGACTACTTTATAACTGGTTCAGGAATTATTATTTTCAAAGAAGTTTCTGTTGACAAAACCAAAGATAAATTTTTAATTATCTTCCATTTTAAATGTTTTACAATTAAACTTGCAGTGCTAATATTTCCACAGTTCAGCCAGTATACAAGAACTGTTCGTTTAAATATTCTTTGAAATCAAAGAGAAATTATTTATATGCTTTTTGGTACCTGAATTGTCTACGAGATGGTGTTAGTGCCGTTTTCGAGATACCGAGTGAAAAAAACGATCGTATTTTCTAAACTCGCTTTTTTTGTAGGAAAGACAACTATTTAGGTAACATTAAAAGTCAAAATGTTATCTAAATATCAAATTTCGTTCAAATCGTCATAGCCGTTTCTGAAATCCGAACAAGAATTGCTCGTTTAAAGATATAAGATATAGGTCAACTAAAACATGCCCTGCATATTGGCCAAGTCATCAGATGTATTTATCCTAAATAAACGATCTATGACACTGAGAGGAACCATTCTGTTTCACAATGAGAAGTGAATACACACTGTAAAGTGTAGACTTAGCTCAGAAGAAGATCTCATTAATTTTGGTCACTACATGAACACGAGACTTGGCCTATTTTTACAAGAATTGTTTTTGTGGGATAAAAATTTACTTGTATTGCCTGTTGTTAACAATGTAGTAATTAAGAATTACAATCCTCGACATGATGGTTGTGATACTACATGCATGCGAAAAGTATAAATAAAATATACATTGTAAATTATTCACTTTGTTTTATTTTACCCACCTTCCATTAATAAAGTCCTTTATCCAGTTATTTTTCATGAGTCCTTGTAGTGGCATGATTAGTGTTGTAAAAAAACATATTTTTTTTTCTGACTTTAAAAAAAAAACATGTTTTTTTTCTGGGACATGATTTTTTTCATAACTAACTAAATTTCAAATTTTTAAGGCATTTATTGTTTAATATGGCTGTTTTAGAGTTTAGACTAAGTAATTATCTTATTTTTAAATCTACTATATTTTTCTGGTTCAGTATGAAAAAAAGTTATAAAAATATTGGCAACATTGACTGAAGTTTTCTTTTACAAATGGGTACTTCCCGAAAACGCTAGGTTGCGTGAGAAGGAATCTCCGTTCCCCACTATTTAAATTGATACTCTTTATATGAACTAGTGTGGCCAGGCCCTACAATTTCATCTGTAGACCTGAGAATCCTTTAAAAAAATTAGGAAATTTAACTACGAATTTTTTGCCTCTTTTTGTTACTTATTGTGCTTTCCTTATATTCGTATACTTGTTAAACTCGCAGCGTATAGTGATACTGAGTCATTGTCAGTAATTATGAATCATTTCCTTGCAACAATTGGCGTAAACCAACGATTGAAAACAAATAAAGCTCCGATTTTGTATGATAATAGATTTAAATTCAAACTTAAAAGAACGTAATAAAGAACTATCGGCGCAGTCTTCACGCACAGTGTGTACTTTGCTCACAATTTAAAATTGCAATCTCAAAATCTTAAAATACAAGAACAACTAGTAAAAGAAAATGTAACTATTTCAGAAGTTATGAATTTAGAGGAGCCAGAAGAAGAAACAGAAAATTCCGACACCAACCGAATTAGTGTTGGTGGTGCTGATAGTAGTGAACGTGGTACCGACATAGAGGATGAATAAAAAATTATGTTACCTATATAGATACATTTATGAATCATTATGTAAGACATTATATAATTTGGTAAGATTTAAAACACACATGTAAAATGTAAGTTCCATAAATAAAACTATAATCTATCAAATCTATTGTTTTCTGAAAAAAAAAACAACAAATATAAAAAAAAAAATTTAATTTGCAACACTAGGCATGATGTTTCATCACTTAGATACTAGTCGTAAGACCGAATTGTAATAGACGCCAACACTCGATAAGACATAAATTTGATGAATATAAGTAATATGCGGCAATTTCTATGAATTTCATTTAAAAAAGTGTGAAAATGTACAAAATCATGAAACCTGGTCATATATAGCAAAAATTGGTAAAAAAAAAAAATGTAAATTTCATCCATGAATGAAGTCAATGGTCGACATAACAATTACACATGCATGTATCACAATACCATTTGTGTAATGTGCGTGGATTACAGATATGCGTGCTATATGGACAAAATAGAAGTTTCTGTTCTAATGGCAGTCTCCAGATAAACTAAAACGTGGTAATTTTTATAAAGATTTCAAATTTTTCTGCTAAATAATAAAACTTGGTAGAGTTCTGCAGAGTCAACACACGTTTAACGTAACGATCACGATAGACGGGTAAGCATAAGTGTATTGGATGAAACCCATGCATAATAGTATGTAGATTTCAACCACAAAAGATGTAACATGTATGAATTACGTGTTTGCTCTCACCTTTTTTTTCATAACAATAACATACAGAATCTACACGCGCTTAACGTTACCATCGTGATAGACCAGTCAGAGAAAGTGCACAGGGTGACAACTATAGATAGAGCTTAGTAGTGCAAGAATGTATATGCACACAGAAACTGACATTAACACAGTTTCACGGAAGGCAGTCTGCATTTAAGGATGATGGATCTCTGCCCCTGTCTCTCTCTCTCTCTCTCTCTCACACACACACACACAGACGCACCAGATATTTGCAGTCATGGATATATGCAGAAACATACAGACAATAGTCAGAGAAATAGAATCGTGTATCAATCATGTACAGGGAAAAAGGAGATGTGAAATTTGCGAAAAAAATGCACCGTTTCAGTAAGCAGCATGAAAATACTATAAATTTCAGAAATTTTATTAAAATCAGCAAAAGAGCGTGAAAATAGGTAAAAAGTAACAAAATTATGTAATTTCTCTCCGCGAAAGACGTCATTGGATTACATGGTCAATAACAATTACATACATCATACCATACGATGTGTATTGAATGTCCTCACCAAAATAGAAAAACGCAAGGCATGAGGTGGTGTATCATCATAAATGAATCTCATTCTGTTTCTGTCCTATAAGACATTGGACAACTCGAGTAGTACATCAGATACATCTGTCGAAAGACACACTAAAGTATTGAGGCTGAACTAAACACAGCATGCATAAGATGACAACGTAACAAGTTTCATTAAACAATATGTTAATAGCACAACCCTCCACAAGACAGAATCATAATGGACACCAACACTAGATGAGATATAAATTGTGTTAGACATAAGTTTGTATGTGCCACTTTCGACGAATTTTATTTAAAAAAGTATGAAAATATAAAAAATATATAAAAATTCATGAATACTGTTTAAATAAAGCAACAATTAGTTCAAAAATATGTCACTTTCCACCATGAATGAAGTCTACGGATAACATAACAATAATTTGCATGTGTCTGTATCACATTACCATCCATATAATGTGCATGAATTACCACAGAGGGTTACAGAAATATAAATCATTTGGGCAAAAAGACAGAACGTGCATGTTTCTGCAGTCATGGCAGTCTCAAGATAAACCTGCAGAACCCCCACGTTACCATCATGAGGTTGTGTAAAGGATAACGCCAATAGATGTTTGCATCATACAGCTAAATATTATCGATCATAGGCAGGGGGTAGCCAGGATTTTGTTCAGGGGAGGGAGGGGGGGCGTCAGGCAAGAGAAAAGTGATAATATTCATGCTATATAGGCGTTTATTAACGGAATTAATTAATTAATATAATTAATATGATTAATTAATATATATATTATAATCACGATAATAGTAATTTTTCAAGCAATTTCATCTGCAATTTCATCACAATTTTCTTATAAAAAATTATTTCTGTGTACAGAAAGCGTTCACAGACAGTTTAGATAGTTCTCTAGCATCATTGACCTCAGCCATGTTTTAACAAGGTGCAATATAGAGAAGGACTCTCTATGTTGCTTGTTGTACAAGGCTGAGCCACGGAAATTAGGATTGCGTTTTTTGTTGCAGAAAACGATATTACCACCTCATTCAACTCTTTCATAAGGTCTAGTTCTCCAAGATTTTCTGTTGTCATATCCTTTTTCTTCCATAGTTTATTTATACCATAGTTCGACTTCATAATCAAAAAATTTTAAGTTGTAGTATTGGTAGAAACTTCGTGATTTTTTTTATTTTTTTCAATCAACCAATGACATACTTAAACTTCAACTAAATGTAGCTAGAGATTTCAATCCAACAATGCGGGATCCCGCATCATTTGGCAGTCTGGCGGATCCAGCACCTAATTAAGCAGATCCATAATCCATAAAATGGGGTGAATACATGTTTCAGTCTTGCCTCCCAGTCGTCACTTACCTATCCGACGCGTTCTCTGCCGGTTGTATCGCCACGTTTACCTGTACCCATCAATTGAAATTCGATTCACGGCAACATATGCGTGTTTATGTCGTCCTTAGTGATCATATGTATATTCACTTCTACATTTTTATAAGAACTCTAGTTTTTGTTATGTACATTACTGTAATTTGTGTAATGTCACCCTATTGCAAATCTAGCTCCCAGATTGTACACAAGAAAGATACAATTACAGTTGTTTCTGAGGAAGATGTAGAAACAATACAATAGGAAGGTTACAACTATTGACAGCTATTTCAAAATCTGTTGAATAAATGATGTGTTAAAATGTTTTTGTTTTAAACTATACGTCATCATATTGAGATATTTCTTATAAAAATTGGATTTCAATTTCCTACTCCCACTAATTCTATAAGATCTATGATAGAAAAGTTTTCAAATACCGTAATAGTTGACATACTTGTTCTCTCTGAATATTTCGAGGAACAATGTCAAAGATTTTCGTTGAATGTTTGATGAGTGGACGTACCAAAAAAAAAAAAAATCATCTATTTTTGAACGTTGATGTTCACCGCAAAGAAACATATTTTAATATCAACTGGCTTAGAATACGAGGTTCGTGAACCACGGAGCATTGCATCATTTTGGTCAAAGAACAACTGACAAGCTTTGGTGTTACTGTTGAAACTGATCGGGAAAAGATATGACAGAACAAGCGTCAGTAAAAACGTTCTGCCTTGATATCTGCAATTGTACTTTTCACACAGCACACAATTGGCAGTTGTCGACGTTTTATATCCCTCCTTCCCCCCCCCCCCCCACCACCAAAAAGAAAACTACTGGAAGAAATTGAATGCATAGAAACCAGGAAGTAGACCACGAAGACCTGGACACCACAATTGAAGCACATAGCGTGACAGTAACACTGGTTTATCCACATACTGAGGTGATTCCCAGATTTGGTGATCTCAAAAAAAGTGCGGAAAGTTAAGTTTTTCGAAAACGTGGGGGCAGAAAGGGTTTTCTTGGCTGCTGGCTATATATTTAATTCTTTGCATATAAAGTGATAGTTTCAGTGCTTATTAGATAAATTGATTATTTTTCAAGCTGACGTGATTTACTGTGAGTCATGTAATCTGATCTGAAACTTACCTTAATTGATTATTTATTATATAACTAGCTTTTAATAATATTAGATGGGACAAGATGATCAAAACTTAATGAAGTCAGGTCTAAAGTATCGAGATAGAAGAATACTCTATGAACTATATAAGAATTAAGAGGCTATAATAAAAGTAGAGAATCACGAGAGACATGCATCAGTTAAAAAGGGTGTGAGACAAGGTTGTAGTCTATCCCCATTAATATTCAACTTGTATGTAGAGGAAGCAATAAAGAATGTAAAAGAAAAATATCGATATGGCATAAGTGTTCAGGGAGAAAAAAATCAGTATGCTACGATTTGCTGATGACATTGTCTGTTATCAGAAAGGGCTTAGGATATTGAGAAGTTACTGAATGGCATGCACAAAATACTGAAGGAAGATTTTGGACTGAATATAAATCAAAACAAGACAAAAGTGATTAAATGTAGCAGAAATGTACCAATACTAGTAGATTAAATATAAAAATATGATCGGATGCAATAGGAGAAGTAAGTGAATTCTGCTACTAGGGAAGCAAAATTACAACCGCTGGCTGAAGCAGGAATGACGTTAAAAGTAGAATAGCACTAGCAAAAAGAGCCATCATGAAAAAGTGAAACCTTTTAGTTTCAAATATTGATCTAGGAATTAGAAAGAACATTTTAAAATTCTATGTGTGGAGCACAGGACTTCATGGTAGTGAAACATGGACTAAAGGAATATCGGAAATAAAGAAAATTGACGCATTTGAAATGTGGTGCTACAGAAGAATGCTGAAAATTAAGTGGACACACAAAGTAAGAAATGAACGAGTTTTGGAAATGATGGGTGAGGAAAGAAGTTTGTGGAAGAATCTTACAGAAAGAAGAGACAGGCTGGTAGGTCATATTCTGAGACATGCGGGATTGGTTAATTTGTTAGTGGAGGGAACAGTCGAAGGTAAGAACTGTAGAGGAAGGCAGAGATTAGAATATATGAAGCAGATAATGAAGGACGTGGGTTGTAAGGGATACGTAGAGATGAAGAGGTTAGCACAGGATTGGAAGGGATGGAGGATTGCATGAAACCAGATGAAAGACTGACGACAGCAAAATAACTAGTTTTAGATTTATAACAAAACATGAAAATGCGAAAAGTACAATCCCAAAACACTGCTCCAAAGACACTATCAAGGAACTTAAATAAGGTATGAAAATTGATCCCTTTCAAAAATCGTAAAGAGACTCATCAGGGTGATTGGACTAGATTGTTGGACAGATACAATGCGCCGGACTTCAAATAGGTTCCAATGGCCTCTACAGTTATGGTAGATGTGATTAAAATATTTTAGCTCTCCGTGTCCGCGTTTCTGCGATGATTTTTTATGACAGACATTACTCTTTTAATATGATCCATGCATGTCTATCGTCTTTAATTGCCAATAATTCTGAGTATTCAATCCAACGCATATAATGAATTCTGACTTAGTAGCAGCGCACTGTAACTGGTAAGCACCTTTTTTCGTCGCATCATTCCCTTCTCTAGAAACATTCGAAGCTCCATTGACAATGGCTTCAAAATGCTCGTTAAAAATGGCAATGGCAAAATTGATACCAGCGGGTCCCATAAAAAGCTAAAACATTTGGCACATACATTCTCCGTAAAAAGGTTTCTTGCAATAAGTTTATGATGTACTCTATGGCGCTAATTATGTTCTATATTTCTATGATTTACTTTAAATTATTTACAACCAGATTAAGTCTGTGGGTTCCACAATGAAAATACAAGGCGTATTTTTTATTTCTCTTTTTTAAAAAAAATTTAATCCCACCAATATTACCCGCCAATGTAGCACACCCTTCCTACCCTTGGCTAACACATTTGTCAGATCAAAGTCCTTCATTTTCTAAAAACCTGTCTATTTCTGATGTTATAATTTGTCAATCAACGCCATCAGTTCTACGAATTCGAGAAATTTTTTGCGGATTGTATTTTTATCTTCATAATAAAAACTGATTTTTATGGAAAGCTGTTCTTTCCCAGCTATGTCACATGACTCATCTGCCAATAGAATAGAAGCATAAGCTTTCTTTGCGGCCTGCATAATTTCACTTTTAATGAACAAGCGGCAAAGAGCAATGATTTCGTTATGAACCTGTGGGGAGATGTACATGACATTTTTTTAACCTAATAATTTGATAATATTGCAATGGAGCGCTCGCTCCGATGGCAATCTCCCTACACACCCGTTTTTCTCCTTTCTTCTTCCAACCTACTTTTGCCCTCTATTAATTTTTACTTCAAATTATGTCAGTGATTCTGGTAAATTATTCTTCACTTCTCTTGGCAATTTATTCCAGTCCCTTACACTATTTCCTACGAAAAAATTTCCCACACCCTTGTGCCTGAAATCAAGTGCCAGCATGTTGTCATGGTCAACCTTACCGTTCCAAGTACCTCTCTTAATTTTCCCACCAATATCTTTCCATGCTTCATCTCCAGTATAGGCCTTGTACACTCCCATGACTCTCTTCTCCCTCCTCCTATCCTCCAATGAATCTCACTCAAGCTCCGTTATCATATTAATTACCGATTGTGTCTTGCGGTAATTTCCAAAGACAAATCTGGCAGCCATCCTCTGCACCAACGCCTGTATTTGATACTCAAAGTGTGGGTCCCAAAGTACACCACCATATTCCAGCAGTGGTCTACCAAAGTTTTGTACAACAATTCCCTTACTTCTATAATGCATACCCTTATCACTCTTTCCAACAGTTGAAAGATTTTGAACCCTTTCCCTCTTACCTGTCAAATGTGTCCTCCCAGTTAAGTCTGCTATCAAATGTTATGCCAAGGTATTTACATTTCGAGTCTTCAATAAGTAGCTCCTTCCCTACGTTATAATCATAAGTTACAGCTTTTTATCTGTGTACCTAATAAGCTGGCTCTTTTTTTCATTTATCTTCATCCCAATCTTTCAATATGCTGTTTCAAAACTTTGACACTTGATTCAATTCTTAGTTTCGGCAGGTCTTCAAGAACACCTTTATATTGCTCTTTACTTCTTAAAGGCAAGTCATTTGTACGGTGTACCACAGAAAATAATCGAAGATATTATAGATTACACGATTTGTCGATTGTCTTCTACTTCCTTCTGGTGAGCAGTATTCGTCATTACAGCGACCGGTATTTTAGCTGAGAAGTTCTTAGCATCTTTAACTGCTGATTGATGATAATGTGATGAAACATGTTTTGCAGTATTCATAGATATTTTTATTGACAGAAAGTTCGAGTAACTAATTAATTGGAATATAGTAGCAGAGGCACGTAAGTCTGCAAGCAATAATGATTTTCATTTCAAATTACTGACTTTAGCATCAACAGAAAATTTGTAATTTTTAGGACGACACCAAGCAGCGTTTTAGCATCTCTCACCAACGCCATTGATCTTAATTCATAAGACTGAAGTTAATATGAAGCTGGGTCTGTGGGCTGTAGCACTGTATGTAGCAGTATAGATACGAGTATTGAATGAGTGAGACAACTTGACCGTTGGACCAACCGAACTCTTATTCCGGCGAAACCGGGCACCCAGGACTAATATACTGTAAATTCAATAGTAATTAATGTTTTATCACAAAATTATCTCTTACACTATCGACTTTTTCACAATCGCTTAATGGTAATAAAAATAAATAAAATAAAAATGAATGCAACTAAATATAGTTATTAAATAAAGGTCTTATAGTTTGTAGGTACTGTATGTACAGTAATACTATTAAGAAGCGTCTTTAGCCTTACTGTAAATACAAATTAATTACTTTTTTTAAAAAAACTTCCTTATATCCACTGTTATAAAAAAAATAATTACTAGCGTGCGCTCCGGTGATGTCACAGTATAAACGATCCGATGCTTTGTGTGCGGGTCAGGTTAGCCTGCAGTGTATCGGTATTTAGGCACGCGGTAAAGGCCCCCCACTACTTGGCTCGCGCGTAGTTAAGACTCAGGTGTCTTTGTTTGAGTTGGCTCACGCGGCACAGCGACAGTTTGTTGCCATGGATAACGAAAACTGACGCCTTTGGACCCAATTGTACGGTGCCAAAAAATTTGTGTGATAGCAAATGTGCAGCCTATTTAGACTCCAATGGTATCACCACCACAACCATCACTTGAAACTCCAATCAACGAATCTACAGAATCGCCAAATGACATGAATAACTCAATACATTTTATCTAAGTAAGAAGTTTTCGTTAAGAATGGCTACAGAAAATTGAATAAAAATAAAAAATTTGGTATGAAATGAGTGCAATTACCTTATATTTGCAAATTATTTCGGAGCTTCGCTTAATGCGTCAAAAACATCTGGAACTGTTGAAGAAAATGATTGTTTTTGACACTCAAAAAAGGTATTACATACTAGTACACGAGTCTCCAATTGCTAGAAATCTTAAAGTGACAGAATCTTTCATTAATTGAAATCGCCTTCTGAAATTTAGTGTTCACTGGCTCAATTAATGATTTTAGGAACACCACCGTTGTATTCTTGTAAAATTTGTTTATTGTATCCTCGAGGGCTTCATATCTCATGTCTTCCATGAGTTTCTCACAATACTGTATTCTATTAAAATATAATTTGTATATCCACCAAATCACTTTTTCGTTTAGGTTACTAGTATACGGTGTCATATATCACAAGTGAAAGTTGCAGCTACTCGTGCACATGAAATGTCCACGGTGGTTTCACGGAAAGGGGGCGTCCATTAATAACGTGTGATGAAATGGGGGGGGCTCCGTCGAAATCTCACAAAATCCCACCAAGAGGGAGGGGGCGTCAACGGAAATCTCATGAGAGGTTTTGAAAATCTTGTCAGACTGTAGAGCTAAAAACTAAGGTCTACAAATGACACGAAAGTCGACTTTAGGGGGGGTATAATCGCCCTTGGAAGTATGAGACCTAAAAAAAAAGGTCTCAAAAAGTTACGAGGTCGATTAGTAGGGGGGGGGGGGGGAGGGTTTTCGTCAAGATCTCACTTCCATTTTAGAGGGGGCCGACCAAATCTCACAAAGTCTCACCAGAGGTGGGGGAGGGGTTATGAAATAACATCTTACATTATTAATGGACGCACCCAAAGACCGTGACTGGATAGTTTGCCACGCGCGGCAGCCGCGCTCGTACAACAGAAATGGTTCGCGCGGCAAATAACCGTTTTGTGCGCTCGAACATGCCTCGCGCGGCAACCGCACATAGTCGATACACAGCTTAAGAGTCGGCAACAGCGCCGAGCTTTGCGCGTTTTGCCGCCTCGCCTTCTCTAACGTCGGTTTCCCGCAGATAGCAGTAGCAAGCAGGTTTAAATAACGCTAACTGAGTTTTTGAAAGTTGTTTAACATTTGAACCGTCATTCTCACGGTTCTATATATTTGCGGCCCGCCGCCGTGTTCTCTTTGCTTTTGTCGGGACCTGAGTCGATTCCCGCTGCGCTGGTGTTTATATCGTTGCCCTGGCACAGATAAAAGGGGTGGCTCGGTGGCTCTCGGGGCAGTGAGTGGTGTGGCGTCGCGGAGGTCTTGTGCTCCGCGGTTCGGTTTATGGGGGCCTTGTGCTCGCGTTTCTGTTATCCTTCTAGTTGTCTCGGAACTTGTCTGCAGCTCTAAGGTTACAATGGGCTACCCTGATTGAAACTTCCTGGCAGCTTGGCTGTGAGAGCGATCGCTATTGCTTCTGGTTCTGTGTTCATGGTCGCTCCTCCTTGGGCCGGTTGTCGGTGTTGTGGACAGTTAGTTGGACGGCGTCCCGTTACCCAGTGATCCACAACTGTGCACTAAGTCTACCTCCAGCTATCTGATTGTAAGGCTCGTGTTCTATGCTTCCTGGTCCAGTCATGGACTGGCACATATGTGGTTGAATTGTGCTTGATTCGAATTGCAATGGAATTACTGTGTAATGTTACATGTGAAGGGTGGCTGATGATGGTGCAAAGCGTTACAAATCGGTGAATTATGGATAGTATGTTCTGGTGTTTCTTAAGCTGTTGCGCCACTATCGCCTTAACTAATAATTGTGTGTGCTTAACCACATTCTAAATTTTTCTTAATAATTGTATGCATGATGGTTAATATGGTTTTGGTGTATTTGTTTCATTTGTGAGCGTGATCAAGGCGCTGATCTCCCGGACTCTCCAAGCGCACTCGGTGAGCTCACCGTGGTGGCATTTGGACGACAGTGTATTTACTGGGCGCGGCCTACCCGGCGGTGCGGACCCGCAGGTGGAGTTATTTACTTCCACCCGGAACTTCCTACCCAGGCCCAAGTGGGGACCGTGTTATGTCTTATCCCTCCTGGAATTGCATTGAACCGTCCTTCTAACGGTTCGATATATTTGCGGCCCGCCGCCGTGTTCTCTTTGCTTTTGTCGGAACCTGATTCGATTACCGCTGCGCTGGTGTTTATATCGTTGCCCTGGCACAGATAAAAGGGGCAGCTCGGTGGCTCTCGGGGCAGTGAGTGGGGTAGCGTCGCGGAGGTCTTGTGCTCCGCGGTTCGGTGTATGGGGGCCTTGTGCTCGCGTTTCTGTTATCCTTCTAGTTGTCTCGGAACTTGTCTGCAGCTCTAAGGTTACAACGGGCTACCCTGATTGAATGATCCTGGCAGCTTGGCTGTGAGAGCGATCGCTATTGCTTCTGGTTCTGTGTTCATGGTCGCTCCTCCTTGGGCCGGTTGTCGGTGTTGTGGACAGATAGTTGGACGGCGCCCGTTACCCAGTGATCCACAACTGTGCACTAAGTCCAGTGATATGGTATTATTAATAGGAGGGCAGCCCCCAAACCATTTACCAGGGAAATGGAAGGTGCCGGATGGAAACGCGTTTCTCACTTGACAATCATTCAATAATAACAATTCATTTATTAAGAAACAATTCAACAATATCAGAAAATGTAATGCAATGTAAGTGAGACTAATGTCACTTATTTTAAAACCAGATACAATACCCCAATCACAATGCGGGATGTAGTCCCTTAACATTTTCACAACACTTCACAACAGATAAATTTCTAAGCATAACCTTACCAATTACTATGCACACAAAATAAATAAATACTAGACGACCCGTGCGAAAATTTCGCGAATAAAATGCGATGAATAGTGAGGTTGATTGCTTGTAATATAATGAAAAGTAGAACCGTACTTTTGTAGCAATTTTTGTTTGTTTGTGTATGTGTGTGTGTGTGTGCGTGTTTGTGTGTGTAATAGGTACACATCAAAATACTCGCAACATATTACGAAACAGTTAGGAAAATTTAAAACACTCTGTATTTATGACAAACTGTCACTGACCTTAGCAGAATAAATTAAACCTGAACAAAATGCACACAACGTATCAATATCTCTGAAATATTTGTTGCTGTGCGAGGAAAATAAATACCTGGTGACAGAAAAATGCCTTGTAAAAATACTAATACTTTTGCCCGCTAAGGTCAGAATTTTGAAAAATTTCTTTCTTAAAATGTGGTAACGGAACCGAAGACATTACGAAAACCTCAATCTTTAAAATGATACTTCGTTTATCAATTTTGTTTAATTGTTAAGGGAGATAAATGGCTCTAGATACAAAAAACGCATTTTAGAAAAATTGACATTTTTAGCCTTTAAGGTTCAAATTACAAAAAATTCCTTTCTTAAAATATTATGTTACCACGGCGGTGACCTTATTCTTTCATATAATACTTCATTTATCTATATCTGTTAGATATTAAGGGAGTTAAATCGCTCGTGACACAAAAATGGGTTATAGAAAAATTTATACTTTTTCCCTTTATGGGATGAATTCAAAAAACATTCTTTCTTAAAATATGATGTCACAAAGCTGAAACATTACTCCTTATAATCCTACTTCATTTATCGATTTTTGTTAGATATCCAGGGAGAAAAATGGCTCGAGATACAAAAAACGCATTTTAGAAAAAATGACATTTTTGCCCTTTAAGGGTCGAATTACGAAACATTCCTGTCTTAAAATATAATGTTACCACGGCGGATACATTATTGTATAAAATGATACCCCATTTATCTATATCTGTTAGATATTAAGGGAGATAAATCGCTCGTGACACAAAAATGCGTTATAGAAAAATTTATACTTTTTCCCTTTAAGGGTTGAATTCCAAAAAAGTTCTTTCTTAAAATATGATGTCATAAGGCTGAGACAATATTTGTCATAATCTTTCTTGATTTATCGATTTTGGATAGATATCCAGGGAGATAAGTGGCGCAAGACACAAAAAACCTATTTTAGAAAAATTGACATTTTTGCCCTTTAAGTGTCGAATTACGAAAAGTTTCTTCCTTAAAATATAATGTTACCACGGCGGTGACCTTATTATTTAATATGATACCTCATTTATCTATATCTGTTAGTTATTAAGGGAGACAAATCGCTCGTGACACACAAATGCGTTATAGAAAAATTTATACTTTTTCCCTTTATGGGATGAATTAAAAAAACATTCTTTCTTAAAATATGATGTCACCAAAGCTGAGACAATATTCCTCATAATCCTACGTCATTTATCGATTTTGGTTAGAAATCCAGGGAGAAAAATGGCTTGAGATAAAAAAACGCATTTTAGAAAAATTGACATTTTTGCCATTTAAGGGTCGAATTACGAAAAATACCTTTCTTGAAATATAATGTTAGCACTGCGGAGACTTCAGTCTTTAATATGATACCTAATTTATCTATATCTATTAGATGTTAAGGGAGATAAATCGATCGTGACACAAAAATGCATTCCAAAAATATTGATACTTTTGCCCTTTAAGGGTCAAATTCCGAAAAATTTCCGTCTTAATATATGACTTCACTAAAGCGGAGATCTTAATCTTTAAAATGATACTTCATTAAACGATTTCAGATAGGTATCAAGGGAGATAAACGATTCAAAACACAGAAAACAACATTTTAGAAACATTGACATTTTTGCCCTTAAAGGGTCTAATTCGGAAAACTTTATTTCTTAAAATATGATGTAACCAAAGTGGAGACCATATGCTTTAAAATGACACCTCATTCATTGATTTCGGTTAAGTATGAAGGAAGATACAGGCTTGTGACAAAAAAATACCTTATAGAAATAATATATATGATTTCTGCAATATTTCCCTGAGGGATAAGACATAACATGGTCCCCACTTGGGCCTGGGTAGGAAGTTCCGGGTGGAAGTAAATAACTCCACCTGCGGGTCCGCACCGCCGGGTAGGCCGCGCCCAGTAAACACACTGTCGTCCAAATGCCCCCACGGCGAGCTCACCGAGTGCGCTTGGAGAGTCCGGGAGATCAGCGCCTTGATCACGCTCACAAATGAAACAAATACACCAAAACCATATTAACCATCATGCATACAATTATTAAGAAAAATTAGAATGTGGTTAAGCACACACAATTATTAGTTAAGGCGATAGTGGCGCAACAGCTTAAGAAACACCAGAACATACTATCCATAATTCACCGATTTGTAACAGTTTGCACCATCATCAGCCATCCTTCACATGTAACATTACACAGTAATTCCTTGCAATTCGAATCAAGCACAATTCAACCACATATGTGCCAGTCCATAACTGGACCAGGAAGCATAGAACACGAGCCTTACAATCAGATAGCTGGAGGTAGACTTAGTGCACAGTTGTGGATCACTGGGTAACGGGCGCCGTCCAACTAACTGTCCACAACACCGACAACCGGCCCAAGGAGGAGCGACCATGAACACAGAACCAGAAGCAATAGCGATCGGTCTCACAGCCAAGCTGCCAGGAAGTTTCAATCAGGGGAGCCCGTTGTAACCTTAGAGCTGCAGACAAGTTCCGAGACAACTAGAAGGATAACAGAAACGCGAGCACAAGGCCCCCATACACCGAACCGCGGAGCACAAGACCTCCGCGACGCCACACCACTCACTGCCCCGAGTGCCACCGAGCCGCCCCTTTTATCTTTGCCAGGGCAACGATATAAACACCAGCGCAGCGGGAATCGACTCAGGTCCCGACAAAAGCAAAGAGAACACGGCGGCGGGCCGCAGATATATCGAACCGTGAGAAGGACGGTTCAACATTGTTTACTCTTCGGTTCGGCAGAACTTCGATCGAGCGCATACCGGCATACAAACGCCAACATCACAATAGCAACTACAACCATCAGTAGGTAGGTGGAATTTATGTTTAAGTCAGGTTAATGCAGGATGTTAAATTGCTTGTTATATAGTAGGTTAAGTTAAGTTAGTTCAACTCACCTTATACTGTGTTATGTCACGACAACAAGTTGTCGTATGCCATTCTCAAGATGTCACTGATACATGGAAATCCAAGAGAACTTGCCGTGTTGGCTTTGGCCCCACAATGAACGACGGCTGCGTAGCGCAAATTAAAACGCGTTGTATCCGGAAAACTAGCTGGCAATAATAAAGTAAGTATTGGCACACGCTATAATTTTAACGTTAGTCTGATAAGAGAAAACAGAACAAAGTCTTCTGGAAATAATAGGTAACAATGCTACGCAGCAAACGGGAGGGGGGGGGGGGAGAAAAAGAGAGGAGGGGGCGGTTGAGGCAAAAGCCTCGTCAGGCTGCGTAGAAAAAGGGGGGGGGAGAGCCATACAGTACATGGACGCTCCATTAATCGACGCCTCTGTATCTTCAGCTTTGTGGAATCCTCTTCGTTAACATCATCCATTAAGCTAGGAGCCGAGCGGTCTGGTGACTCAGTGGTTAAGACTGGAAATCGACCAGTTCCCGGTTCGAATCCCTCTCTCGGCGGGGACCGTTATCCTTAGCACAGCCTGCTGCGCAATATGAAGTACGCCAGAACACCTCTGTGGTTCGGATTCCACGTTAAACTGTGGGTCCCTATACTAGGCAGGAATGCCGTGATGGATTAAGGCGGCTACGACAGGGGCGGAATGCGCAGCCAATACAAACGCTCTCACCAGGTCATTACGACCACACGCAAGCATATAGCTATCAACACTCACTCTCCACGACAGCTTTCAAAATGAAGCAGTAGGATTAACTTTTACATTTACTATTTGTAGAGTTTTGATTTAATCTGTGACTAATAGCGAAATAATAACAGTTTTGTATATGATGATTTTTTTTTTATTGTTTACCAAAAACAATACACAATATATCCCCTATTCACCAGCACTTTGCATCCGCACAGTCAAAAACCTTCTCTAACTATTGCCTACCTTACTTCCTCACAGTATTGCATCTCTAACACAGAGTACAAGGAAGCCTTCTCATTTAATTACGTATCAATTCCATAGGCTGAAATCAATGGAAATTTGTTTTCATTCACTGAGAAAACCAGGGCCGGTGCTAGGATTCTCGGGCCCTGGGTAAGCGATTTTAGGCCCACCTCTCCCTCCGCTCCCCTCCCCGAACATATTTTTAATTTACACTTCGTTTTTTTTTTTGATAACTCAAAAAATTTTAATACAAAACTGTTCAAAATTATGTGTGCAGATTTAAAAATTTGTGTTTGATTTCTATTTATTTAGGCACCCAGGTCGGTGGGCCCCCCTTTAGTGGCCCGGATCCGGGGTACTTTTGCCTCGCTTAACCTCCCCCAACGCCGACTCTGGAGAAAACCCTCCCGGTATTGCAGTGTAGTGACTTCCTCGTAAACACAAGTCGTTCGGCGAGTCGCTGCACAGGACCTGTAGGCTAGTCCTACTGAGTAAGTTAGCCCTGATTAAAAATTCAAATAAAAAACAGTAAAAAACAAATTGCCCATCATGACTAGTAGCAATAACAACACTAATGATGGTATACAAGCATCAAGACAGAAATACGAGTATATTCCCCTCTTTCAATCAAAAAGCTTCTCTCCCCAAGTGGTGCATTCTGTTCCCGTTAATAACGCATTGAAGACTGATTTACTATCTTCCACAGCTTACTAACAGTATGCTTTTGAAAATGGAAAAGGAGTGGGTGGTATTCAGGAAATTCTCTTGAGTTGGAAATGTGCGGCGAAAGCATACTGTTTCGATTATATAAAACTTATTTTTGGGTTTATTACTACTATTTAGCAATTTTCTCATATTTCATCGTTCTTGACTTTATTTAATTACTATAAATACTAAAGTGAAATAAATTGCAGATAATTATTTCGATAGAGGGTTCGATATAAAATTTCTTGTAAAATATGTTTCATTAACGTTCCATAGTGTAAACTTATTAGTTTGAATAACAAAATGATTACGGTTGCCTAATACTCGATACGTTATCAGTTAAGTAAACCTTCGGGCACTTGAGATTGTCAAGTGATTCTTACTTCAGACTAGCCTTTGCTCACAACTTTATTCGCGTGAATTACTAATACAGATATGAGGACCGTTTTTTTTTTAAAAGTCATTATATCAATGTGGTGTATTATTTGGCCGTGAATTTTCTTTGATCTCTACCCATTTTGAATTACAGATGAAGACTATTAAAAGATTTGGCGCGCCATAATTTCGGACTCAAAACGTGTTTTGGATCCCTCATGTGTATAGCGTGATCCCACTGCGAACAAGACAGTAATACGATCAACATCTCTTGCATTTGTGTCAGATCCAAGAGTATTTTGAACATGCATATAATTATTTACCAATAATTTTTATGATTATTTTGTATGAATCTAAATCTTTTATACTCAGTTTTAGCACAGTGCTGTATCCACAATTGTTTCGTTAAAAACCAGATAGTATCAGAGAAAAATAAGTTATTCTTGTGTAAAATATTCTCGCGCCTCCCACCATGGGAGTGCGTCAATTTGATGCGACGTTTCGAAGTCTCATCCTTATACATCGGGAAAACCTCCAAACATCAATGAAAACTGCATCGCATCATTGTAGGTGGGGAAAGAATTGTTTGTTGAAGACTTGAAATGTAAATATCTTGGCATTACATTTGATAACGAACTTAACTGGGCAGGACACATTTGACAGGTAGCAGGAAAAGGTTTCAAAATTCTGCACTTGTTGAAGAGAGTGACGAGGGGATGTACGAGAGAATTAAAGGAATTGGGTACAAAACTTTGGTCAGGACAGTGTTTGAATATGGTAGTGTTGTATGGGACCCACATTTTGAGTATCAAATACCGGGGTTGCAAAAGAGGCTGCTAGATTTGTTTCTGGAAAATACCGAATCAGAAACAAATATGATAAAACAGCTTGAATGGACTTCAATCTGCCTTATATCGACTGGCGAAATTATGTTCACATTACTGGTGGCAGGGATAAGGCAGCTTCTGAAGTAATTACCGATTTATTCTCCGATAATCATCTCGAGCAGCTAGTGAATGAACCTACGCGGTGTCATAACGGTAGCGAAAACATTTTAGACTTGCTGGTTACCAACAGGCCAGAATTATTCACCGACATTTCAACGACCACTGGAATAAGCGATCACAAAGCGGTAATTGCGACTATCAAATTAATGACCAAGCGAAAAAGGGGAAATGACGGATTGTATACAAATTCAGTAAGGCCTCAAAGGAGTGTTTTAGAACCTACCTGAGGAATAATTACCATAACTTTAAGTTAAAAAAGGACACCGTTGAAGAGATGTGGCATCGATTTATACATATAGTCAAGGAAGGTATGGAAGTACATATACCGAAGCGGAAAATAAATGGGGAGAATGATCCACCGTGGTACACATGTGAAGTCAAAAGATTACTCAAAAAACAAAGAAGGATACACGCACGCTACAGAAGGAAGAGGTCCTCCCAGCGATTTAGAAACCTTGGCTGAGTTAAGACTACGTGTGAAGAATGTGATGCGTGAGGCCTTCAACGATTTTCATTCAAACACTCTCTCTAAGAGTCTCGCAGAAAACCCAAAGAAATTTTGGTCGTATGTTCGTAAAGTCAGTTGTACCAACAGCAATATTCCAGCACTAGTTCGCGAAGGGTCCGAGGTTATTGAAAGCCGCGATAAAGCTAATGTACTAAATACTGTATTCAAAAATTCATTTACTGACGAAAATAATGATAGCATTCCCGTTTTCCCACGTCGTGTCGAGTTGGAGATGGAATCATTACGAATAGATACTGCAGGTATCATAAAGCAATTAGAGCTCCTAAAGTGGGGAAAAGCACCTGGCCCGGATGGTATTCCAGTAAGAGTATTTTCAGAGTATGCGGCGGAAATCGGGCCATTTCTCTCTGATATATTCAGTAAATCCCCTAGAAGAGCGAAAAGTACCTTCAGACTGGAAAATAGCGCAAGTAACTCCGATTTTCAAGAAAGGTGATCGAAGCGATCCTGGAAACTATCGTCCCATATCTATAACATCTGTTTGTAGTAGAGTTATGGAGCATATTATATGCTCGAACATTATGAATTTCCTAGATGAAAATAATTTGCTTACAACAAATCAACACGGATTTCGGAAGAAAAGATCATGTGAAACACAGCTGGCCCTATTTTACACACGATGTAATGAAAGTTATTGATGCAGGTTCACAAGTAGATGCAATTTTTTTAGATTTTCAGAAAGCCTTTGACTCTGTGCCACACAACCGCCTTTTAGCGAAACTACGAGCGTACGGTATATCGGATCAGCTTTGCGAATGGATAAAGGATTTCTAACTGGTCGATCGCAGTATGTTCGTTGTTGAAGGAGAAAGTTCTTCTAATCTAGATGTCACATCGGGTGTACCTCAAGGAAGTGTAATAGGACCACTTCTTTTTTAATTTTTATAAACGATCTCGGAGACAAAGTGAAAAGCCTTTTTAGATTGTTTGCTGATGATGCGGTTATTTACAGGGAAGTAAGGAATTTGGCCGATTGTTTAGCAATTCAGCGTGATCTGGATGTTATTTTGGCATGGTGCGCTGAGTGGCAACTCACACTAAATTGTAAAAAGTGTAAGACAATGAGCATAACTAACAAAAAGAATCCAATTGTTCAGAAATACGAGGTAAACAGTTCAGTTATTGGTGTGGTCGATTCTATGAAATATTTGGGAGTAACAGTACAAAGGAACACGAAATGGGACTTACATATTAATACGTTGGTAGGTAGAGCTAATTCTAGGCTGCGGTTCCTAGGTCGAATTTTGAAAAATTGTAATGAACAAACAAAGGAGATAGCGTACAAATCTCTTGTGCGTCCACATTTGGACTATTGTTGTGCCATTTGGGATCCGTTTCGTAAGGGGCTGATTGAGAGTACAGAGAAAGTACAGAGAAGAGCCGCTCGATTCGTGACCGCTTGTTACAGTCCTTATGAAAGCGTTACAGAACTGATTAGTAAACTAGGCTGGGAGTCTCTGGTAGATAGACGACGCACGTTTCGTATAAATTTATTGGTAAACATGCGTACTCCCACTTTCACTTACGAGTGTAGTGAAATACTTCGTCCACCAACCTATTTGGGTCGGCATGACAGGAAAGATAAAATTAGAGAAATAAGGTGCCGCACTGATTCTTATATGAATTCCTTTTTTCCTCGTACCATTAGGGATTGGAATGCACAACAAAGAGATTAGGTTTGGTGCTGAGCACCCTCTGCCACCCACAGTTTTGTGATTTGCAGAGTATATATGTAGATGTAGATGTAGATTGGAGGACAGGAGGAGGGTGCAGAGGGTCATGGAAGTGTACAAGGCGTATATTGGTGATGAGGCATGGAAAGACATTGTTGTAAGAACTAAAAGTAATGTATGGAAGGGAAAAGATGACATTGGCCACAATCTGGTACTCGATTTCAGGCACAAGGGTGTCGGAAGATTCTCTGTTTTAGGTAAGGGTGTCAGGGATTGGAATAACCCTTTCCTCCCTGACGCATTGAAGACCATATAATTCGACAATACCAGTGTCCACTGCATTGTTAGGCCTGTTGATCTATTGTTGTATGATTAGATCAGACAATGAAAACATTTATTTATAAATTCTGCGTGAAATTGCCAAGAAATTAATTTTCTAAGTTAGGGCTTGACAGCATACGGACCAGAGTAACAAGTGCTACATTACAATGAATTTTTAGATGATAATTTACTTGGTAAGTGTCAATTTCTGTTATTACCTTTTTCGTTTGAACATTTAACCATATATTTTTTTGCTATAAAATATGTTTTCCTAGTTTCTTCACTAAATAATCTAGAAAAACCAACGTGGACTTACAAGTACCGTCAGGGAGTTCTGGGTAGTTTTATACAGATTATTGGTCAATAGATTTAGCAAGTATACAATTGGTTTTATCATTGTTTTAGATATTTTCAGATGGATA
Source organism: Vandiemenella viatica (assembly GCA_031002005.1). Classification (NCBI taxonomy): domain Eukaryota; kingdom Metazoa; phylum Arthropoda; class Insecta; order Orthoptera; family Morabidae; genus Vandiemenella; species Vandiemenella viatica. Next base: position 371,250,470 of record CM061920.1, read on the forward strand.
TTTTTATGAAATACGCTCTGACTGAAGTTCTTCTCTTAGAAGTTTATAATTTATCAAGGCAAAAATGAAGAAATGACTGGAATGTTCTCAGATTACTCATTAGGTCAAAGAGTGGTCTTAGAATTGACTGAAAAAAATGGAGCAATGACGATGTTATCTAGTATTATCATTATTTTTCATCAGTTTCATTATTAAAAAATTGAAACAACTTTTGATTGTGGTGGGAGAATCAGACCCTTATAACAATCTGCTGATGGAAAACTAAAAAGAGGAGATTGTGACAATGAATTTACAAACCTAGATAGTTGCTACTGGAAATCGAAGGATAAAAAGGTCATATACATTTAGTATCAAATTTTCATGGCAGCGGTGAAACTCCACTACACTGGTTGGTGTCAATGGCAACTTCAACAGATGAACTCTCTCTTGGGTTGGATTGGTGACCTGGTGGATCTTGGACCAGAGGTCCTCTCTGACCGGTCATCGGGGGCCACCTCCGGCAGCAGGTCCCTTAGCATTTTGCCCATCCTGCCACCCTGTTGTTACACCACTAGTTATATGCAAAGAAAAAGATGGATTGAAGTCGACAATTTCATTCTCAGGAATCGGCTAGGACTACAATACCTTCATGTGTGGGGTTGATACTGCTGATCAGCTGATGGCTTTGTGCAATGCTGACAGAAGATTACCGAAATCATGGTAAAGATTGTTTTTGGGAATTCTGGATGTTGTATTTGACAATGCCTATAACATAAATGGTCCGATATTTGAAAAAAAGTCTGTAAATTTTTTTAGAAGATCCTTTGCACAAGGTATTATGACTATGAAGGATATCGGTAAGAAGAAAAGGTCATCTATATATATTTCACCAAGCCCTCATCCTTTCAAACAACACAAGACATGCTATTCCACAATGACAGATGTAAGATTGGGAAACAGAGGTATACAATGTCCCTAAATTGTAAAAATCAGATGAAGATGTGAAGTATGTAGAATGAAGAAAATACAGTCAAAACATCGTTCCAAATGTTCCACTGCAATGTCTTTTGTGTCTGAATGAGCAAAAAGAATTTTTTTTTTTTTTTGAATATCATGAGGCAAACATTTCATACCACTATGAACATAATTGATTTCAATTGCTATTTCTGTACATCCTGTGATACACAAAGTCCCTGACGGTAGCCTACTTATAATTACCGGCTTAGTAATTAGCACTTAGAGTTCAAAAAAAATTGAAAAAAATATGTGTGTTTAATTTCAAGTACCTTTATACAAATATATATTTGAAATTATAAATTTCCCTATATTTCCAATAGCCGGTATGAAAGGAATAAGTTACCAAGAGAAATGATGAATAATTTACCAAAAAGTTGAAAGAACTTAAAGTTGAAATTTGTAGAGGGAAAATATAGGTGGGTGCAGGAAAGATGGGTGTGTAGGGAAACTGCCACCGTAGCGTGCGCTCCAGGGCAATTTTAATTAAATTGATTTAAATTTTGCAGTGGAAAACCTAAATGATCGCTGTAGAAAGCCGAGCGTGTATTTCCGCCATCCAATTAACCGATCAAATTATATGTCCAAATAAATT
>CM061920.1:371253057-371325064 GCA_031002005.1 Vandiemenella viatica
TGGAATTGTTTTATTATCATTTGAAAAGGCATGGTTGGATCAGGTGTAATGTTAATATGAGGTATGAACATAGTTTTATCGGAGTGAATGAATTTAGAACTGATGATGTATTCGTCTAAATGAATTAGCACTAATCTTGCACCGTTCATTAATCCCTGACTAGTAATAAGATTTCAGTTTAACATAATAATAGGATTTTTCTTTAAAAGCAGTTTATGAGATGGTAAACTGGACGATCTCGGAAATGGCTCTAGCGATTTGGATGAAATTTCATATGTAGGTAACATTTTGGTTTTCAGGTTTGTAACACCGATTTTACCAAAAAAGAGAGCAATTATTCTATTTCGTGTCTCGAAAACGGACATTAACTCATCTCGTTGAAGTTTCAGTTACCAGTAAGGCTATCGATATTTGTTAAGCTTCTGTTGGTCAGAGCAAGGAATTGTAACGTTCAAAATGCCTAGGAAGCCTTCAAGAAAAAACGTTTAGCTTTAATCAAACTTCACGCAAAATCTTACATGTTGAACAGAAATCGAAAGATCGATCAGCCAGGTATTATAGATTTACCCTACAAATCATAAGCAAAGCTCAATATTGGTGATTTTACCTTCATTTATCTAAAGCAGCGTTTCCCAAAGTTTTGTCTGCGGATCTATCCTAGGGGTCCACGGACGAAATAAAAATAAAATTTATAGTTACTAAAACATAAATGGGGGCGTGAGAAAACGCGAACTGTGGCCACAATGTGTGAAATGTCCGTTGAGCTATCAAATGACAGTTCTAGAACAGCCAATTTCCGATTATTATTATTAGTATTAGTAACCTTCTTCTTCTGGTACCTATCCGTTCCGGATGTCGGCAACCATTGTGGCTGGTTGATGCTCGGATTAACTCCGTAGTTTTCTTGGAGGTCCATGTCCTCAGATTTTTTAACCAAGAAGTTCTTCTTCTACCAGCATTTCTCTTTCCTGGTATTTTCCCCTGAAGAACAGACTGCAGGATTTCATAACGGCTACTATTCCTCATGATGTGGCAAGGTACTGAAGCTTCCCTGTTTTTATGGTGGTCATTATTTCCATATCTTTTTCATTTTGCGGAGCACTTCAGCATTTGTGCTGTGGTATGTCCATGGTATTCTCAACATTCTTCGATGTAGTCACATTTCAAAAGCTTCTAACCTTTTACTGATAGTTTCAGTTAATGTCCACGTTTCAACGCCATATAGGAGGACAGAGAATACTTAGCAGCGTAGGAGTCTCATCTTCGTGGTAATAGATAAGTTCATTTTATTGAAAGTACCCCGGGCTTTACCAATACGTGACTTTACTATGTCAGATGGATCCCATTGGCTGTTTACTGTGGTGCCAAGATACGTATACCTTGATATACAGTCCATGATCTTCTGGTTAATCATAATATGGCATTGGGAGTTGTTGTTTACCAAGGACCATTACTTTTGTCTTATTTATATTATGTCCGTATTCGTGGATGCTTTGTGATACTCTAAAAGATACTGTAAGCTTTCCTGACTGTCTGCAAAAATGACTGTGTCATCTGGGTTCCATTAAACAGCACTCCCGTTTCCACACCACTCAACCCCTCCCTAAAGCTCCGTAAAGCTTTACCATCAGTCCGTGGCTATAATAGTCTGTAAGGGGTACGCCGTTGATAAAGGTTGGGAAAGGCTGATCTAAGGGAATATCCAGATCTGAAACGATGAACGTTAATTGCTACTATGATTTAGATGAAGCTATATGCCTCAAATTTCTGTTGTGAATCAGCAAGATTAATTAAAACATTAAATTTTACCCTTGTTAGTTTGGAAATAGCTCGGAATTTTAATCTACAGCAACTGGCATCGCTCGCCAAGGACGCACACCTATTGTTTGCAAAGAGCATCCGCATTGTTGGTGTCGGAGACATGTGTATTCATAGGACTTGAAATCTGAACTGACCTTATCCACGAATTTTCAAATGGACATTTGAGAGACTATTCAGAATAAGCAATAGCTTACAAAATGAAATAAAACAGCTCTTGTAAAAATAGGGCTAAGTCTCGTTGTTATTTTGTGCAAAGTGTAAAGAGTTTTCTCTCTACTGCTTTTATTCTTTTCATTTTATGAAACAAACGGTTTCTCCCGTTTTATGATATATATGGTGACTTGGCTATTGGGCATGCTGTATCTGCCTATAAAATACCTTAAGTCAGTTGCTTTACCAATCTTAAAATTTCATAAATACCAAGCTTTTCCTCGCACATCTTTGGAGTTTGACAATTCTTAGAATAAATCATACATATTATGCCTTTCATTTCAGTAAAAGTTGTGGCACGCATAATGGCAAAATCATCAGATATCTTTTTCGATCAATTTTCATAGTATCAGCATACAACGAAGTCCAGTTGTGTTAGATTTTAATTTCGCGATAAATAATGGCATCATAGGGTAAATAGTCTTATGTTACCTCTATTACATCTCCCAATCAATGGAAGAGTAGGGGCCCTTTTATACTTCCCAGGGGGACGCCGGATCTTGCTTCGGTCGGTGATGAGCGTTTGCCATCGAGAAGTGCAAACCGTTTTCTGTCTTTAGTGAGTCGGCAACCCAGTTGCATATTTGTCTTAGGATGCTATAGCCTTGAGGTTTCGTAAATAATCTAATTAAATGAAATTAAGTCAGCCGCAGATCGCCTATGTATCTTATGACCCAAGTGTAAGTTTTAAAAGAACAAGTTGTGTCTTGCAGCGTCGTTTTTTTTCTGAATCTGTGCTCATTTGTGTTTAATGACGCCCCTTCATCCAAAAACATGAATGACATTTAAATAGATTTTTTGTAAAAGCGCTTTTTTTTAGGCGTTTGCTTATTGGTGTCTCAGATTTCTACGATATGGCTTTAGAGCTTTTTCCGAGATAGCAAATACAAGAATGCTTTTTTTCCCCCTTTTTTTACAGGAAGAGACCTATTTACACAATATATTACCTACATATGAAATTTAATTCAAATCGTTGAGCCGTTTCTGAGGTACCTAATATATACAAGAAATGTAAATGAAATTAAGTCAGCCGCAGATCGCCTATGGTATGTATCTTATGGCCCAAGTGTAAGTTTTAAAAGAACAAGTTGTGTCTTGCAGCGCCGGTTTTTTCTGAATCTGTGCTGTCGCAGCCGTAGCAGCAGTAGCCTACTTTTGTGTGTGTTTTGAATTGTGCTAGTGTTTGTCGTTATCTTTGAATATTTCCTGTTTAGGTAGTGATCCAGTCAGTTGAGCTTCCACAGCCGTAGCAGCAGTAGCCGTCTTTTTTGTGTGATTTGAATTGTGCTAGTTTTTGCCGTTATCTTTGAATATTTCCTGTTTAGGTAGTGATCCAGTCAGTTGAGCTTCCACAGCCGTAACAGCAGTAGCTGACTTTTGTGTGTGATTTGAATTTTGCTTGTTTTTGTCATTATTTTTTAATATTTCCTGTTTAGGTAGTGATCCAGTGAGTTGAGCTTCCCAGTAGTTGAGCTCAGCAGTCAGGCTCAGCAGCCGTTAGCAGCAGACGCCGACTTTCGTGTTTAATTTTAAAGTGTGCCAGATAGCTTTTGTTTTTATCTTCGATTTTCTTGTGTAGGTATTAAATCAGCAATTGAGTTTTAGCAGCCGTTAGTAGCAGTCGCCGAATTTGTGTTTCATTTGCAGTTCCGTTTTTGTCTGTTTCAGGTGACATGGCTTGTACAAAGTGTTCCGGTAGGCGTCTGGCTCTCGACGAGATTCTTGATACTATGGCATCTCTTCAAGCGCAGGTATGGAGCATCCTAGTCGAGGAGCGGCAGTGCGTCGAAGAAGTTCCGCAGCCTACTGTAGTAGAACCGGCAAGCTTGGATTTCAGGTACCAGTTGCAGAAAACGTCTGGCATCGTGTGGATCGGAGAAAGGTGTCGAAATTCCCAAATAGCCGACGGGAAAATGATATCTTGCCACTAAGTAATACGTTTTCCGTGTTGCAGGAGGCCGAAGATTCAAGCGCGAATGGCCCAGAAGCGCAGCAGGAAAGATTTGCTCGCAGACCCCGAGCCTTGCCAGGAAAAGGTTTACTGGTCATTGGCAGCTCCAACGTGCGACGTCTGGAGAAACCGCTACGGGAACTAGCCACAAAGAACGGTGCAGACCCCATACTAATGTTCATTCTGTTTGTCTTCCAGGAGCAACGGTGCCAATTGTCATGGAGGCCATTCCAAAAGCGATTAGGGAATCGAACTGCCGTCAGTTAAGGGTAGCTGCGCACGTCGGTACTAACGACTCGTGTCGTGTTTCTGTTTCAGACATAGTGAAATCTATGGACAAGTTGGGCCGAAAGGCGTATGAAGCCTCCCGGGAAAATTTGGTTTCATTGCAGTTCTCAATTTGTAGTGTCGTGCCGCGCACCGATTGTGGGGAGGCCGTATGGTGGAAGATTTATAATTTGAATTGTAGTTTACAGGAACTGTGTCGCAGAAACAACTGGGGCTTCGTCGACCTTCGACCGATGATAGCTGCCAGCTGGTACGCATTTGACAGGTCGGGCGTCCATTACACACCGAGAAGGGCGACGAAGGTGGCTGCTAAAATATGGAACCGTCTTGATGTGAATTATTTTTTAGGAACACCGTGAGGCCCGAGGATCCCTCAGTTCAACGAAGAAGACTCGTCGGTAACCTAGATCTTTGTTTTGGAAGTGACGGCGCGAATAGATCGAAATTTACAGCTCCAAATACTTCACCCGTTTCCTTTCGGAATGCAAATACTAAAAATGCGAATTTAGACTCTTCTGATATCGATATTAAGCCGCTAAGGATAATGATCCTTAATTGTCGGAGTATTAGAGGGAAAGTAGCCGATTTCCACGCTACAGTTGCGACTAACGATGTCGATATAATATTAGGAACCGAGAGCTGGTTGACGCCTGAGGTAGAATCTAGCGAAGTATTTGGTCCCAAATTCAATATTTTTCGGAAAGAAAGAACTACCTCAATGGGCGGAATGTTCGTGGCCGTTAATAAAATCGTCAATTGCTCCGTAGTAAATGAAACGGAAAATTTTTGCGAGTTAATATGGGTGAAGGTAAAAATTGGCAGAAGTTTAAAATTCATAATAGGATCATTTTACCGACCTCCGGATGCTGGACTAGATAACGCGGAGTATTTAGACAGTCACTTAATAGTATTTCTCAAAAATTTCAGGGACGTACATTGATCATTGGAGGTGATTTTAATATACCCTCAGTTAACTGGGACACATTTACGTTCAAGTCATGCCGAAGAGATAGGTTAATAACCGCAACATTCCTAGAATCATTTGCAGAAAATTCTCTTGAACAGATGGTTGAAGAGCCAACGCGGAGCGTCAAAGATTCCTCGTCCATTTTGAATCTTTTTCTTACAAACAATCCGGATATTGTAGATACAGTTTGTATAGAAGACGGTATAAGTGATCACAAGGCGGTTGTGGTAACTTTAAAATCTAGGCTGAATTTGAAGCATGATAAAGACAAACTCGTATATTGTTTCGATAAGGCGGACAATGCATTTATGGTCGATCATTTGGTGAAAAATTTTGAAACGTACACGCTAAATACAAATGTTGAGGAACTTTGGTTTGATTTGAAAAAAATAATATGGACCGGATTAAATCAATTTGTTCCCACGAAGTTTATTAAGGTTAGTAAGAACTTCCCGTGGTACAATAGGGAAGTGAAACGGTTGCTCAGGAAGCAAAGGCGTTTACATGCCACGGTAAAGAAGTCGGGGGACTCGTCTAATCGCGCTAAATTAGTCCAGTTGCGAGCAGAAGTGCGTAAGGCAATGCGTGATGCGTTTGAAGAATTCCAAGTCAGAAATTTATCCGAAGATCTGATTACTAATCCAAAAAAGTTGTGGTCAAATTAATAAGAGGCTCTCGTAAGGTCATGCCGTCGTTGATTAATGAAAGTGGGGAATTATCAGAAACTAGTGTCGAGAAAGCAGAAATTTGAATAATGTATTTAAAAAAGCTTTCACGACAGAAAATTCGGAGGAGATTCCGATATTTAACAATCTTACCAACTAAATTATGAATGATCTCGTTCTCGATGTCGAGGAAATAACTAAACTGCTTATGAATGTAAATCCCAATAAGGCTCCCGGACCAGACGGTATTCCTACAAGATTCTACTCTAGGTACGCAAAGGAAATTGCGCCGTATTTGATGAAATTATATATCGCCTCCTTGGATCAAGGAAAAATACCAGCCAAATTGAAGACCGCCATCGTAAGTCCAGTGTTTAAAAATGGAAATGTTAATGATCCTCAAAATTATAGGCCGATCTCGTTAACCTCAATATTTTGCAGGATTTTAGAACACATCATCTATTGAAATGTCATGCTGTTTTTGGATGAAGGTGAACTTTTAAACCCAAATCAAGATGGATTCAGAAAGGCCGATGCTGCGAAACACAACTTGCTCTTTTAATTCACGACTTGAGCCGTATTATAGATGAGCAATCCCAGGTTGATTTAGTTCTATTAGATTTTAAAAAGCTTTCGACACCGTGCCTCACACTAGGTTACTCAGGAAACTTCGTGGCTACGGCATATCTAGACAAATATGCGACTGGGTTGCAGACTTTCTGGAGGGCAGAACACAGTGTGTAGTTCTGGAGGGTGAGCGTTCATCACTTACTGAAGTGAGGTCCGGGGTTCCTCAGGAAAGCGTGATAGGTCCTCTGTTGTTTCTCATATACGAGGCGTGTTTTTTAAGTAAGGTCCGTTTTGCTGTAGACACTAGTAGTTCGCGCGCATACCGCAACGAGCGCGTGCGTCGTGTACTGGCATGCCTCGGGAACAATTGTGCTCAGTTTCAGCTCTGTAGCTAACCTGTACGGTTCTGTTCTGTGCTTTCAAAATGTTTAAGAAAATCAACTCGCCCGCCGCGTGTGAGGTTCGCTCAGTGATACGGTTTTTGTCAGCGAGGAACCTGTCTGCTGCAGAAATTCATCGACAGATTTGCGAAGTGTACGGTGACACTGTTATGAGTGAAAGCAAAGTGCGTAAGTGGGTACGAGAATTCAAAGATGGCCGTGACAATGTCCATGATGAGGATCGCTCCGGTCGCCCTTCTTCGATTAAAGACGATTTGGTGGCTTCAGGTGAAGCGAGGATTCGGGAGAACAGGCGGTTCACAATAACAGGTCTCTCAAACGAATTTCCTGACGTGTCGAGATCAGTGCTTTATAAAATTGTTTCTGAACACCTAAAGTTTAGGAAACTGTGCTCCCGTTGGGTCCCGAAACTGCTAACAGAGGACCACAAAAACCAAAGATTTGAGTGTGCGATGAAGTTCTTGACTCGTTATCACGAAGAAGGTGACGGCTTTTTGAGTCAGATCGTAACCGGAGACGAAACATGGGTTTCGCATATCACGCCCGAATCGAAGCAACAGAGCATGGAATGGAGACACACACACACTCGCCTGTAAAGGTGAAGGCCAAACAGACTCTGTCCCAGCGAAAAATCATGGCGTCGGTGTTTTGGGATAGGCATGGTGTTTTGTTGGTTGACTTCATGCAACGAGGAACCACTATCAATGCAGAAGCATACTGCCAAACCCTAAGAAAGCTACGCAGAGCGATTCAAAACAAAAGACGCGGCATGCTTACAAAGGGAATTGTCCTTCTCCATGACAATGCAAGACCTCACACTGCAGGTCACACCCGCGATTTGTTTTGGATGGGAAGTTTTAGACCACCCACCCTACAGTCCTGATCTTGCGCCGAGCGATTACCATCTGTTCCTCTACCTCAAACAACACCTCAGTGGCAACCGTTGCAATGATGACGACGACGTGAAAACGGCAATGAACTCTTGGTTATCGGAGCAGGCGGCAAGTTTTTATGAAGAGGGAGGTATGATAAGTGTTTGAACAAACTTGGCAACTATGTCGAAAAATAGAGTAAAGTATGTACTTTCTGAAAATAATTTTACTTTTTTGAAATAACCTTTCGTTGTGTACTTATTTTCAAACGGACCTTACTTAAAAAACACGCCTCGTACATTAATGATTTGTGCGACATAATAAGGGGGATGAAAAGATTATTTTCCGATGATGCTATTATTTATCGTGAAATCACAGATATGTTACAAGACGATATTATGAAAATAATTGCGTGGTGTAAAGATTGGCAGTTGGAGTTAAACGCTAAAAAGTGCCAAGTAATGCATGTAAGTAAAAAGGTGACACCATTTAGCTTTGAATATACTATTAATGGCACTGTCTTTAGAACGGTAGATTCCGCTAAATACCTAGGAGTAACCATTCGTAATAATTTGTCGTGGAAATTGTATGCTTCGATTTCTAGGTCGTAATTTAAAACAATGCACTCCGGACGTTTTTTTTTTTTTTTTTTTTATTTTTTTTTTTTATTTATTTTTTTTTATCGGCCTCCTCCACCCCTTACAGCCGTCCTTTCGCTCTCCATTACTGCCTTCTTCGGCTTGGCTTCTCCGCCATTTATATTTATAACTTAAATATTTTTCTGTTTCCCAGGCTTTGGGTTTGCCGTTACCGTCTTTTTTTTTTTCTTCTCCTGATGTGTTGTTAAGTGATCAAAGAGAAAGACAATGGACTTTGGCATTTCCTCGCACGCCATTGTCTGAAAAAACAAAAATTAAAATTTTCACGTATCCAACGTTCTTATTTAGCCATCACATTATTGGTTATTTTTTTTATTATTATTTTTTATTATTTTTTTATTATTTTTTTATTTTTTTTTTTTTTTTTTTATTTTTTTTTTGCCAGAAGTCTCAAGTTCTGAAATTTTTTCTTTTTAATTTGACGGTCTTTTTATTTTTGCTATTTCGTCCAGATAGCTTCCAAATTTTGTTTTGTATTTCGTCGTTTTCTTTAAACTCCAAACTTTAATTTTCAAGGTTGATAAATACTCTTCTAAGTTCTGGGATGTCTTCTGCAGTATATCCTGCATTGCGTGTCCTAAAATCCATATTAGACTATTATGTTTCTCTATAGGTATAATCTTGAAATCTGGCTTTGTTAGGATATTGGTGAGTATTTTCCTGGGCGGTTTTTGCATCATGCGTGCCACTAAATGTTTTGTCCACGTCCAGATTGTTTGCGCTCTTCCGCAAGAGATTCGGTGTACTAGCGTATCTGTGTTGCCGCAAGTGTCACATCTATCTGTTGGCTTGAGGTGAATACGATGTAGCTTCTCATTGGTGGCCAGGGTCTCGTTGGCTACTTTGTACCAAAGTCTCGGACGGAATTGTTTTGTTGAAAATGTTTGCCCACACGTTTTTCCAGTTGATTTCCGGGTATTTAGTTTCTATTATATTTCCCCGTTTATGGGCCATCATACATGCGTAAATCTCTTTTGTTGTCTTGGGAAAGTTGTACTTTCTTGTCTCCATGATATAGCTGCTTTCGATGAAGTACAGTCTGAAATGGTAAAGGGAATTATTGATATGGGCAATCCCTACCGGTGCCGTTGTACTCACTGGTTTGTAATGTTCCAATAATTGTGCCGTTATGGTTTCCTTGTTTTCAGATACTTTCCTCATTGCCTGTATGAAGATCGCATTTGCTTTGGTTCTTGCATCCATTAAACCTAAACCTCCTCTTGCTTTTGGCAGGGTTAGGGTCTGGAAGTTGACTTTGAATATGTCACCTTGGCTCAAGAACCAGGATACTGCCCTCTGAACGCTTTGTATTATCCCTTTCGGTGCAGGGAGCACTTGGGCAACATAGTTTAATTTGCCAAGGACCGCCAGATTTATTAAATTTGCTTTCTGTATTTTGTTGATCCGTCTGGTTTTGTGCAGTTGCAGAATGGCCCTTGTGCTGTTTAACACTTCTCGCCAATTGATTACACTCATTTTGAGTGGATTGGTTTCTAGCCACACACCTAAGGCCTTGTGTTTGCTCATTTGTTTGAATCCATAAGTATTTACAAGATTTTGAGGTCCTGATCCAATGTAAAGTATGCCTGATTTGTCCATGTTGACTGTGGCGCCACTTTCAGGGCCATAAATCTTTATCTGGTTATTAATTGTTACTAGGTCGTCATTGTCGGTTACGTAGAACCCAATATCGTCTGCATAAGCTCTTGTAGTGTATCTTCTACCTTGGAACGTTATACCCTTTGTCAAGGAGTGGATGCTCCGTAGTAAGGGTTCCGTGTATATGGCGAACAAGACCATTGAGAGGGGGCAGCCTTGTCTCAGCCCTCGGCCCATACGAAAGTTTTTTGAGATGAATCCGTTTACTAATACACTTGTGGTAGCACCGTTGGTTAGTTTCTTGATTACTGATACGAAGCTTGTTCCCATGCCCATTCTCCTCATGGTATTGTATAAGAACTGGTGTTCGACACGATCGTATGCTTTGTCGAAATCTAGGAAGAGAATTCCCGCTTTTAGCTTCAGGTTGTCCTGCCAAGGAGATGATATCTCTATGTTCCAAGATTGCATGTTGGATCCCGCGATTAGGGATCGGACCCGCTTGGTACGGCCAAGAATTTTGGGGAGTAATGGTGTTATTCTTCGTTTCAGGATACGAGTCAAAATCTTGAAGTCGGAGTTCAGTAGCGTTATGGGTCTTAACTTTCTGATATTCTTCGTGTGTGGTGTTTTTGGGATGAGAATTATTATGCCTTCCGTGAAGGCTTCAGGCAATCGTTCAATCTGCCATATTTCATTGAATATATCGACCATCTTGTGGGATATGATGTTCCAGAAAGCTCTATAAAATTCCAGGGGAAGACCGTCTTTACCGGGAGATTTTCTAGTTTCCAGCCATGAGAGACAACTCTGCTTCTTCTAGTGTGATGTCTCTGGTAATCTCTCTTCGCTCGTTGTCGTCCATGTATTCATTTATGTGGTTTAGGGTGGAGTCCCTGTTATCTCCGGTTGTGGTGGAGGCTCTGTAAAAGGATGAAAAATGGTTCCAGATCATTGCGGGAATTTCCTTTTGGTTGATTGTTCTGACTCCATCTTCCGCAGTTATGTTTGATAAGTACTGGGAGTTTCTTCTTTTTGTCGCCCTAATCAGATGGTATAGCGATGCCTTCTCTTTCTCTACTAAGTCCACGCTATCGGTGTTGACTAAAAGGGATTCCATTCTTGATGCTTGGTATTTGTTAATTTTGGCTTTATACTTTTTAATCAGTACGTGGTCGTGGATGGTGTGCACGTCTTTTTTGTACAGGTCCTTCAGACATCTGTAGTAAAATTCCATGGTATTGTTTGTCCAGTGATGTTTTACGTGTGAGTAGGCGATAATAGCTTTTCTTATTCTTGGTTTCGCATGGGTTATCCACCAGCTTAAATTTGAGCTATACTTGTGGCAGTTTCTGACACTTGAAAACCAGGTGGTGATGACGCTTTCCTTACATTCAGCATCGCGAAGAAGCGAAACGTTCATCTTCCAATATCCTTTACCTCTCTGAATATTAGTTGGGTCGCACTTAATTCTGCATATATACGCACAGTGATCGGAGAAGCTTAAGGGTACTATTTCATCGCTACTAACTGCTGGGTCTAGAGTGTTAGATACGTAAATTCTATCAAGTCTGCTTTTTGATGTCGGGGTCATGTGTGTGTGACTAGTTTGGTGTCCTTGAGGCCTAATCCTTCGACCATTTTTGCTAATTCTTGACAGATGTTAGGGTTTGGTCTTTGGTCGCTTCGGTCAATTACGCAGTTAAAGTCACCGCCAATTACAAGTCTGGTCGGTTTCTTGCGTAATAAGTAAGGTATATCACTTTTGAAGAATTCCGCTCTCTCCTGTTTTTTATTAGTGCCTGAGGGTGCATATAAATTGACGATGCATATGTCCTTGATGTATACTGCTATACCCCTTCCGGATGTTAAAATTTCCGGGTTTGTGTAGGACAGTCCTTCCTTGATTATTATTGCAGTTCCGGTTTTGCAGTGGGAGTCTAAATTGGTTATGGTTTCGTAACCGAAGAGTTCAAACTCCCTGATTATCACTTCTTGCATGAGTGCGACGTCTATTTGATTTTGGATAAAAAATTGTTGCAAGGCGTAAAACTTTGTTTTAGCTGTTATGCGATTGATGTTAATCGTTGTTAGTGTCAAGACTTGATTCATTGTGATGGTGCTTGGCCTTGGTTGTCCGCCAATCCATTAGTGCCCGACAGCAGCTGTTCCATACGCCAAGTCTGTTCTATACCGTTAAGTTTCCTGTTTACGGTCTCCAGGTGTTTGTTTCCTTGTGAGTTCGTCACTGCGATTTATGTTCGGGAAGTCTGCCTGACATCCTCTATGTCTTCGTTCTGATCGCTGTCTGCCCAACTAAAGGGCATACCTGCTGTCTCCGTACCTGTTTCTCGGTGTCTGACTGAGTTTGGATTTAACTCTGCATTAAATGTTGGCCGGCTCTTCCCGATTTGTTGCTTTTTGAGCTTTTTACCAGTGCCTTTAGCATCGTCTGTATCTTCTCTTTCAGTGGATGTTTCCCTAGTTTGTTTACTTTTCGTCTCTGGTTGTTTTCTTGCACGACGTTTCTTACTGGGTTTGGGCTTCGCTGGTTTCGTCCACTCGGTTTCTTCTGCTGTCGACGGGACTTCAGTTGTCAAATTCGTTTCGTCCTTCTCGTCGGCCGACTCCATGTTATCGTCGGTTTCTGCCGTATTTTTCAACGATTCAACATTTCTCTTCTGTTTTGTCTCTTCCATGTTTGTTATTGTCTTTTCTATCAAGTCTCCTTCTTGTTTTCTTGGTAAGTTTTTCGCTTTTGTGTTCATGGTTTTGGATACCTCGTCGCACCTTGTTTCTTCAGTGTTCCTTATGTCATCATTTTGTTGTTCCCTCGTTTCTCTTCTTTTTTTCGTCTCCGTGTTACCACTGTCCGTTATCGTCAGTGGTGGAAACTGCTGCTGGTCTTCCAGTGGCATTTCTTCATCTTGTTCATCTTGTTTCGGTGTTCCTGTTCGTCTGAGGTAGGTTAGCGGTAGTACTGTAGGTTGTATGCGGGGGCAGTTTGCTCTGATATGTTGTATTGAATTGCATAGAGCGCAAGTTCTGGGCTGGCCGTCGTATACAACCAGTGCTCTGAAACCGCATACATTGATGTATGATGGTATGTGTTTCGTTATCTCCATTTTTACTAGCCGCACTCCATTTGCTTTCTTAAACCTGATATTACCTCCCCATTTGTCTTCTACGATCTCTTCCACGTTGCCGAACGGTTTTATTGCTTGTAGAATGGCTTCATTAGACATTTCAAAGGGCAGATTTAACACTCTTATCTGTCTTTTTCCCATTCCTGCGTTCGTTACTTGAACATTGCTTACGTTTCCATCGGCATGATGGAATTTTAGGTTCCCGGTATTTGATTCAATTACACTAACACAATGTTCCTCGCTTATCATTTTAACAAAAACGCAGTTCTGGAACGAGTCTAGTTGTATTCCCAGTATTTCTTCGTCAATTAGCTTTACTTTATCAAACAACCACTCATGTATTTCATAGGCCGATGGTCTTACGTATGTTCGATCGAATGTGAATTTCACTGTGTTTTTTCTTGTTATGGCGGTGGAAGCCATCTCTTACCTTTTACTGCAGAATTCGCCTAAATGCGGCTGCGTTGATGGGTTTTCAATAGCTCACACACAAACTTCACACTAACACTGCTATAATAGCTGCGGCGTTTACGGAAGTTGCTGACAGCACGTCCGCGTCTGACCGCCGCTGAACGCGGAATAAACGTTAAATCGATTGCATACAAGTCACTAGTGCGGCCTCACAAGTATATTGTTGCTCTGTATGGGGTCCCCATCAAAAGGGATTAATGGAGGCATTAGAGATGGTCCAAAGAAGAGCCGCCCGATTCGTGACAGGTATATATAGTTGGAGGGAAAGCGAAAGTGCGATGTTGAAGGAGTTAGGTTGGGAAGACCTGGAGCACCGAAGGCGTTGCTCTCGACAGAAGCTAATTGAAAAATTCTCGACTTACGTATTTCGGAATGACAGTAAACAAATATTGCTACCAGCAACATTCATATCCCGGAAAGACCGCGAAAATAAGATAAGAGAAATCAGGGCCAGAACCGATTCATTTCTGTACTCATTTTTTCCACGAGCGATTAGGGAGTGGAATAGAAAGGATTTACCGGGCGACTAAACATACAATCCAACAGGGGTAGCTTTCGATAAAGTACTCCGGCCCTCCTGATCTGGGTTCCGCCAGATCGCTCCATGCGAATGCTGGAATGGTTCCTCACAATAGCCCATGGGCGCCTCCTGCCATATCCCATATATCCCTTCCAAACCATTACCTTCCCGGATAGGTGCAATGCATCCTCCGCCACACACTTTTAGTGAATCGCGGAGTAATAGTAATAGTAATGTTGCACAGTTCCTTGTTAGAACGAAAGAGAAACCAAGAAACATCAGTAGGCTTCCTAGTACTTGAAACTTCTACGAGATGGCACTATAGTCGTTTCCAAAATACAGAATAACTGGAATTCCTCGCTTTTTTTTTTGTTAAATCGCTTTTTGATGGAAGACTCCTATTTATGTAAACTTGAAAAACAAAACGTTATCTAAATATAAAATTTCACCCAGATCGTTAAAGCCTTTTCCGAGATACCATATACATATATATCAGAATAGCTCGTTTAAAGATATGTTCTAAAACTCCGCAAAATATTGAAATAAATGAAATAGGTCTATAATTTGGAGAATCATTAATACTCCCACTCTTAAACTCTGAAATTATGGTGGTTGTTTTCTGTTCAACTGGTTCATTTCTTTGTTCCGCGGAAGTGCTATGTAATTTCATGGAATACGGTGCAATTTATATTGCATACCTCGAATGGGAATACCGTCAGCCTGTCAGGTCCTGAAATCTTTTTGCTTTTACTTTCCTAAACTGTTAATTAATCCCTCGATGTCAAGTATGAGATATTTTATAATTTTGTTGGTACGAGCGATAAACGATACGTCTTCCGTTATGGAAGCCTTTTAAAAATAATATTCAAAATTTTCGGTTTCCTTCTCCACGCAACTGTACTAATTCAGCATGATAACACGGTTTTTCTGATTGCTCTACTGTTGCATGTAAATGCCTTTCTTTACTTCCTGAACAAATATTTTGCTCCTCGATAGTACCAGGGATAGTTCTCATTAACCTTAATATCGAAATGATTTAAACGGTTCCGGCTCCGTATGATTGTTTTCGAGTTCTTGTAAAGTTTCTCATCCTTTGTTTCCCTCGTGTATGTTTCAAAATGTTTTGTCAAGTGAAATACCATATATGGATTGTTCACTTTCAAACCGGATTCCATATTTATCACGACTACCTTGTGGTCGCCTATACCACCTGCCATACAAAATTGATTAATAATACCAAGGAAAAGATCCAAACCGGACGAAGTATCTTCAGCACATTGGATCTTTGTATGTACATATCCTCAAGAGAATTTTCCGCGAGTGATTCCAGGAACATTTCGGTTAGGAACTTATCTTCTCCGTCTGACTTGAACTTACAAGCGACGGCAGCTTAAATACAACATCCGTGATTCATAAATGTCACTGAAATGGAGAGCGCTTTGCTTCCGGAGACCACACAGAGTGTTCAATTTGATCTACAAATGGGAACCGACAACGAGCAGTTATGAAGACACTTTTTCTGGAGAGGTGACTGGGATCAGACACAGGCTCTTATTCTTGGGGTGACCTTGATTCGTGAAAGAAATTATTTCTTTAGAGACAACCACACATAACAACGGGAGCAATTCAATATCAGTGGGAAAGCCAGCAGGCAGCATCAATTGCTTCGTGAATTTATACCTAGTAAAGCTGCAGTAATCACATTGAGAACACATGCCCAGTACTGTATCGCGTCCGTTTTTAATTATAAAGCCGTTTATGTCGAGAATTTCCTATTCGATTACTTCTACTGATAATATTCAATGATTTTAAATGGTTAATTTCTATTATTTCTGTTTCTCTGTTACAAATGAAAGTTTACCCTTATAAGTTTTCAATTAAACAATAATTTATCATTTTAAATTGTCATTGTAAATCAGTATAATTTTTATACAGAGGTGTTAAACCAACTATTTTCTTTCGGTAACTACCTCTGTGAGTGGAATGTCAACCGATAATCCACAGCATAAGACACAAACCTCTTAAAATTAATACATGTTAGCAATAATTGAACTAAAATTTAGATCCTAGTACAAAATTTCCCATTGCAATGACAATACTTATTAGTGTTGTGACTTGGAAAAAATCTTTGCCTTATTTTGAAATAAAATAAATCCCCAATAAACTTTTACCATTATCCCAAAAAATACCATAGAAGTTAGTTTTCTTACGCTATTTTAATAAGAACGTACGATGGAGTCTTAGTCGTTACTCCATGCGAATGAACATGACTTCGTCTTCTCCTGTTTTGGGTCGTTATCATTTAGACGTTTCTGCTTTATGGCGCATGAAGCAATAAAGCCGGCACAGAATACTTCCTAATGATTAATGAATATGGTTGCCACGCGAAGTGACACCCAAAATTCAATAGGTGTGGGGGAGGGGAAGTCTTATATGGGGAACGTTCATAACACAAAGGCGCCGAAAGTTAACGAGGTATACGCATTTTCAAGTAGTGGGCGGAAGGAAAGTGTCCCCATAGAAAACTTGCAGCCGTGATACTAAAATATTATTAGGAAGTCGGGCAACTGCAGTAGGGCCGGTACATTGTGTAACATTTTAATAAGTAAACTTGTTACGGGGAAAGTTAGTTTTGCGTAGACCTCCGGAGGGAAACGACGCAAGTTATCTTAAAAGCATTGCACGAATGGAGTTTGCAACCTCCTCACCTTCTTTAAATTGTTTTGTAACTTATTTATTACTTGTGAGTCGGTTGGATCCTTTTTTCGTACGCTAGTTATACCCACTGGCAGGATGCTTAGTATGATATCCTCGGAATTCCACACACTACAACGAGGAAAGGCGTGTTCTTTAAGACCTAGCCCTGAAAAACAGCCTCGTAACACATAGATGCCTGCAGATATTTCGTACAATCAAAAGCATAGCCATTACGTGCTGGCGAGAATATATTATAATATCATCACTGAGCCAATAACGTGCTAATTTCTTATTTTTAAAAATTAGTACACGACACGAATATGCGTTATAACGACTTTTAATCGCATATGAAGTTCATTGCAACAGTAATTATTACAACATGCACGTTTACATTTCATAACAATACTTTGTCACTCCCTCTACTAAAACCACGGAGGAAATATTTCCTTCCTCCATGACTAAAACTCACAGAGAAACTAAAAAAAAATCCTAGACTAATACTTAAACTAAGATATTAATATTACCTCAATGACATACAATATACCGTCTGTGGAAACTCGATACATTAAATTTTACAACAAAATATAGAAAATTCATTAGTTGTCTCTGTACAATAATTAATCCACTTAGGGAAAACAATCATTTCTTGACTTTTACTTATAAAAGTGGTGCATCAGGGAGTGACCATATGTCACAAGTTACTAAAATGTATCAAGGTCTTGAAAAAATGAAATAACAACAAAGAACGTTCAGTATTTTCAAGTCTTTATGTTGTCTATTATCGTTATGGTGTCAGCAAAGAAGAAAATATCCATTTTCGGTCTATGTTTAATTATTTCTCTCAATTTGCAATGAACATAAAACCAAAAATTAATCTTCCTATCAGACGGAAGATCGACGTCAAGATAAAGCCGTATGTCTACCTGGTGGTTTACGGAGGTGGTGTAAGAAAAAAATCTTTGCTCTGGCCAAAGATTATTACACTAATTATTTTAATAGATTTACAGAATGTCCTAAAAATTGCTTTTGTTTGCAGTGCGTGATAGTTAAGGAATTTCCGCAAATTTAATGTTTTAGAGATTGCCAGTAGCATGTTATTTTTTATTGTTGCTGTAAACTTACTGTATGATGGATCACTACGCTAGACGGTACTAACGGTAGAATTTCATCTGTGGTTGAATCTGAAATATTTTTTGGTATTGTTTCAGTTATGAAATCGACCTGCGCATTTAAAACCTCTATGCAGATTTTAGATCACAACGACCGATGAAAATTTATTACTTGGCCTGATTTGTGGCTAGTCCAATTGGATTCATCTGTAACTAAAATTAATTACTGTGTTGTAAATTTTACGGGGCACACATTTCACATAGGAAAAAAAATCTACTATAATAATTTAG
Organism: Vandiemenella viatica; assembly: GCA_031002005.1. Classification (NCBI taxonomy): domain Eukaryota; kingdom Metazoa; phylum Arthropoda; class Insecta; order Orthoptera; family Morabidae; genus Vandiemenella; species Vandiemenella viatica. The sequence continues at coordinate 371,271,295 of CM061920.1, forward strand.
TAAGGTCATTCACTCACCTCCATAGCTATTGGCTTGAAAATAGTGACTTTATGGACCAGCCTTCGCTCGCAAAACAGCGACCAGAGAGACCATTATAAGAAATTCGTGGTTATGTCCACAATTTAATAGCCAAGCAACTACTACCAAATTAATAGCCATAATACAGTCATTAAGTTTGCTTTTCGTAGCGTTTCATAATTTAAAAAAATACTGATAAATTTTTGTGGCTGAAAAAAAGTGTATATGCTTTTCAGTAACATGTTGCTAATGAAAGCAACTTAAACAAAATTACTCATGGTCTCTGCTGTAACCACGGATGAAAATTGTTATTCCGGCTTTGAAAAATTTCAATCTAATTAAAATTTTCAGTAATGTTGTTGCTTGACCAAAGTTTATGCATTACGGTTTATTTGCTTTTTAGGGATTTTACTGACCACTTTCGTTAATGGCTTTTGTTCATGTTCGCTGTACGTGAGTTATTAGGTTATTTTAAGTGAATATCAGACCAAATATGTTACCGAGTCGAGTCTTATGGAAATTCATTTCTGCGGAGTTGCTCAACTGTTTAATAATATGGAATGTGTATTATTAAGTTCTCTGGCCTTTACAGATACTGTGACCAATAATTACTTTAAGAGTGTTTGCCCAGTCTCAATAAAAGACAACGTGATGCTTTCGAAGCAAAGTGATCTTTAAGTGTCAAATACAAGTAAGTTTCTATTTAAGCAATTATACGATTGCGCTATTGTCCCTGTTCGTGTTTAATACCTACCTCTATTAATGCTTCTGAGTTCTTCAAGCTCAACAGATTTTATTCACCCTGAAACACTGGTCAAGTTTACATTTGGTCAAATCAGGTCAACCTGTCATAATATTTCATCCTAGAAACCGAAACTATTCTAGACCCATGACGATACGCAAAAAACTGTCAGAGGCTTACACTAGTATATATATAAAATAAAAATAATAAAAAAAAACTGGCTGCTAGAAAATCTTATGCTCTGAGAGATTATAAAATTTGTAACGAATAATTAGTTTATAGTTTAGATTAACTACATGTATTTCGAGTATGAAAGAGACTCAAGTAAATTACGATTGAATAAAATTAACGATGACGTTAGCTAAAATTTTAAAATAAGATTATGAAGTGTTATGTTCTTCGTTAATAAAGTAACTAGTGGTATGTTTTGAGACATGGCCGCGCTATTTAAATCATACGCCTACGATCGTACACTACGGCAAAGATGGATGCCCAACAAAAGCGAAATTCAGTCATTAATTACTTACCGAATAATAGTTACGCACGAATGTGATCAGATTTTGTAAACAAAACAAGACATCAACTGTCGCGTTTATTGTTATCTACTAAAGCAAACATTTTCGACGTTCAATATTACCGACAAAAGGATCAGAAACGGAAATTTTTGGGTCCTAAATGTTGATTTGGAGAATTTTCTGGACGATGATGTAACAAAAAAACTCCTCGGATTAGAGAATAGTCTAAAGCTGTTTATTGTTTTGCTAAGTCTGTGAGGTGTAAATGGTGAATTATTATAACCGTCTGAGACTTGACGGTGGGTACTCCCAAGTCCCTTTACATTATGTACATAATTCACATTTATATATCTGAAGAACCCGGAATCGAAGAATCTACTTTGAGTTAATTATATGGAATTAACTGACAGAGTTAAGCGTTCCTTTCAGTGCACTAGGACGTTGCTCGAAGTATGTGAGTAATGATGAATTTCAATGTCGCAGTGGATGTAAGTAATTAGATCTCAACCATTTCTTTTATGACAATGTATAAAATCTAGAGCTGAAATATCTGGCGACTTGACATTTATGTGCTATGTTACATATTATTGATGATCAAACCGAGTTTTCCTCTTAATGACACGAGAACTTCTTTCATGAAAATTCTAACATTAGATGATAAGAAACTCAAACGTTGCCCTTGAATACTGTGGCACGCCAGAAAACGGAGTGAGAGATACATCGCTTGGGCTTGCATGTTTCTTTTTGTACTTTTGTTCTTCTATCGTCTGTCCGTTTTGCAACATCTTTCCAACTTCTCTAATCCCAAAACAAAGACTAAGAAGAATGGCATAAAAAAACCTCAATTAGTCCACAATCCAAAGGTTTTTTTTTGGCTTTACGTCTCGTCGACGTTGAGATCGTTAGAGGCGGGACGGAACTGCGTACAAGGAACGGGAAGGAATTCGGCCATGGTATTTTGAAGGAAACATCCCGACATAGGCCTGGAGTGATTTTGGGAAACCATGGAAAACCCAGATCTGGATGACCGGAAGGGGATTCGAATCGGTGTCCTCCCGATTGCGAGGAGGCATACTAGGTCATTGAGTTGGAGATAGGACGGCCAGTTCCTTTTCTCTGGGACTTACAGTTTTACTTGGAATCCAAACCACGGAACGTCCTGGCGTAGCTTATATTATGAAACACAACTCTTAAAAATACCTGGCTCCTTGGGTTTGAATCCCGGACCGAATCACTAACTTCTGAAAGTAAGCGTCTTAACCACTGAACTACCAGATCGAACAGTAATGGCATTTGAAGGCTTAAATATTAAAAAAAAATCATATTTGGCGTATACCGGCAACGAATGGTAGGTGAAACAGCTTGTTGTGGATTAAATATTAACTAAGTGCTTGGAATAAACGCCACGTGTAGTAAGGTAGAGGTGGCGGTATTTTCACATAACGTCTGCTTCATCTAAGAACGGAAATTTTCAAGTGTATACTTCCTGTGACCCATGAAGACTTCATTGTATTGTACGGTTTGCCGTAGTAGAAGTGTTAATTCGATTTTGTAGGGTTGAAAGTAACGTCTTTTAATTATTGAAGCAATTAAATCTAGCGTTAAATAAATTACCACCATATTTGGTTTTTATCCCAAAATATATATTCCGACAAGGGGCTTAAGTGTCAATCGAACCCACTCTGTATTAACACAAATCTTTAGGAGCAAAAAGTGTAGTAATAATTAGAACGGGGTTTTAACTGTTGACTCCGAAGCAAGTATAATAGGGAGAAAGAAGCCAGGTGAGCACTCTGAACTGATGCTTTGAAAAGTCTTTTTCTGGCAATACAAGAACTTGGGATCGAATCGAAATTCTTCGGCGATATGACATAACATGAGACTGGTCACCGATCCTTTGGAACCTCAGCAAATCGATCAGACTTGGTAAGGGGGCTTTTTCTTAAATTTGGGCCACCCACCCTCCTTGGTGAGATTTAGTGGGACTACTGCTCCACTAACGTTAAACTGACCTCATAAATTTGAAGACTATTTTTTTTTTTTAAAAAAAGTTCTACTGCTCTTTGAAGGGCGCTAATCTAAATAAAAAGTTGACGTGAGATTTATATGGATCCTTCTTCCCCATTAGTGAGATTTTGATGGACCCCTCTCTCCCTTCCCTCAGTAGTCCTCCGGAGCGTCCATTAATGACGTGAGGTGTTTTTCCGGTATTCTGGACCCCCCCCCCCCCCCCCGGCTGAGACTTCGTAAGATCTGGTCGGACCCCCCCCCCTCTAAAATGATGTGAGATTTTGACGGAGACCTCGTAATTTTTTGAGACTTTTTTATTTTTTTAGGTCTCACGCTTCCAAGGGCCGTTATAACCCCCCACCCCCCGCCACTAAGATCGACTTCTGAATCATTTGTACACTTTTTTTTTTTTTAACTCTACAGTCCTCCAAGATTTTCGAAACCTCACGTGAGATTTCCGTTGAATTCCCCCCCCCCCCCTCCTGCTCTCCCCGTTGGTGAGGTTTTGTGAGATTATGCCGGACCCCCTCTCCCCACCCCCTATTGCACCTCACATAATTCTCGGCGGGGATTTCATAGATCCTTAATCCGACCTTCACCTCTGGCACAGCTGACTGTGTAATGTGAAATACGCCAGAACGCTTCCATGGTTCGGATTCCACGTTAAACTGTAGGTCCCATGCACCTGGTAGGATTGCCGGATTAGCCAATAGAAACCCTGTCACTAGGTTATTAAGACCACACAGAATTATTATTATTAACTCAAGTTCTGACACGTCAGGAATCACGGCGTATTTGTGATATTAAATAACATGTATGGAACGCTTACGAAGTAGTAAAACATAAATCATGAAGTAATTAATATTAATTAATTAACGAGTTTTGACCTCCTGAGGTTAAGTGAGCGCGTGGCAAGTGCTGTGAATGGAGGGACGAGCCTAGTGTGAAGAGGGGCTGACAGCGTATGTGGTCTAATGGCATGTTGCCTTTAACCTGTCTACTTATCAAAGATTGATATTAACCGGACGATTAATTTTGCACACATTCTGAAATATTCTTTTCCCCCTTTCTCCCTTGTCTATTCTATACTATTATAAATCTGTAAGCAAGCTGCGTTTGTAGTGAGGCTTGATCTCTAATAACGCAAAAACTACCGCATCAATTTGCATGGTGTTTCCAAATTTTTAAAGCTAATGTTGCTGATCAACATCTGCAGAAGTACCTAACGACTAATATGTACCATGGGAAGAAGCAAGTCAGTAAAAAACTTCAGAAATGTGAAACTGTAGACCACAGATAATTATACACATTCAGACGGTCACTCCTTTCATAAAGAGACCTGACAAAATTTAGGATTTCCCTTTTTTTTTTTTTTTTTTTTTTTTTTTTTTTTTTTTTTTTTTTTTTTTTTTTTTTTTTTTTTTACTTCTGCGATTCATTTTTCTGGACCGCAGTACTTCAAAATAAAAAGAATACGTGAATCAAGTATAATCAGCATTTACTTGAATCGTAACAGGTCTGTTGAATTACGAAAAAGTTGAAGACATGTATTGTCTCTGGTAGACTGTTATACAGTTTGTCTCTGGAACAAAATTGCTACGTGAGCGCTGTACAATACAGCCACAATAAGCCAATACTTAATACGAAATTCAGTTTTTTCTCGAAGAGCGATGTCTGAAAAAACAGCTATTATAAATATCAGCAAGTAATAAAACATACTTCTTTCATAATGACTTGTGCGGAATTGCACATATTTGGAAGTACTTTATTCGATTAATATGTCTCGTGGCTATAACGTGCAAATATAACTAGGCATCCCAAAATTCAGGTACATGCGACTCAAATAATTACATAGAAAATACGGATATATTGAAAGAACCTCAAATAAATTTTTTTTCATATCCTAATGCTACACCGCGTAAATTATAAAGCTAAAAGCATCGTCCCTTTGGCCTATAACAAAGCATATCAGCTGTCATCACTGTCCAGGTTGCATTTCAATCGATTTACAACTTGCGATAATTTTGCCACTCAGAAATAATTGCTTGAGTTACATGCACATTAGTACATATACTGTACCGTGATCCATTTTGACATTTTTTAATTAATTATATCTGACTGAAATAATGACAATAATGATACGACGATCTGAAACCAAGATTAACTCCGATTCACGTAAATTTCTATTTTAAAGCAGGAATAATTGATGGTGTATCAACATAAAATAAAAACCAATATCCAAACAGCAAAAAATAAATAAATCAGAAAAACTTGAGATGCTGTGATTATTGGTAACGAATTTTTATTTCAAATATAACTAGGCATCCTAAATTTCTATTCTACACCGCGTAAATTTTAAAACTAAACCCGTTATGCCTGATGCTAAACAAAACGAGTCAATTGTCATCTGGTCCAGGCTGTTGTTTCGCCAGGTACTTACATGCGACTGAAATAATTACATAGAAAATACAGCTATATTGAAAGAAACTTAAATTAAAAATGTTTCATATCCTAATGCTACACCGCGTAGATTATAAAGCTGCAGGCATCGTCTCTTAGGCCTATAACAAAGCATTATATCATCTCGACATTTTTGGATTAATTATATCTGACTGAAATAATGACAGTAATGATACGACGATTTGAAATCAAGAGTAGCTCCAATTCACGTGAATTTCTATTTTAAAGCAGGAATAATTGATGGTGTATCAACATAAAATAAAACCAATATCCAAACAACAAAAAATAAAAAACAACAAAAAATAAATAAATCAGAAAAATTGAGATGCTGAGACTATTCGTAACGAATTTTTATATTTCAGCACACTTCCAAGAGGACTAAGTCGTAGATTACTGCTATATTTACATAAATTTATGGCACCGCGGTTATGTTGCAATCCTCGGTAAAATAAACTTTTTTTAGTTAAGTATCATGGAAACAATATTTTTCATTATATCCACAGATACATTCTTAACAAAGCTTATACCTAGCTATATAATCCCAGGCAAAGTTTACACATAAAATCGCCAAAAAAATTACACATAATGATTATAATATCAGCTTTCTTAATGTTACAACTGTTATATATCCATTTAAATTTTCGGTATGACGGTTAACGTGGAATCCACCATATCAGCATTTAAAAATATTATGTTTTAGCTGAGTTAAATATTGCTTTCAGAAATAATATTATTTATTACTACCACAGATATTCTATATTGTAACCAAGTTTATGCTCATCTATATACTCGCAGCCAAAGTTCACGCATAGTGATAATTGCAGCTGTGAAAACGTTTTAATTGTTAGTGCTGTGAGTTGGGTAAGTATAAAAGTTTATGATATGCCCTTACGAAAGAGATCTAATCTGTCGGGGTCAACTTCTGCAGCTAAAAGATGTCACCGAAATCGGCTAAATGAGAGTGAAATAGACCTACAACATCGTCTGCAACGTCAAACAGAACGAGATGAAATAGCTAGAGCAAATGAAAGTAACCTGCACCGAGAAAAGCTATTGACCTATAACCGGGTTCTATACGCTAAATCCATAGCTTCTGAAAGCGCACAGAAGAAAGAATGTCGTTTGAACCGTGAAAGCCTTTCTAAACAATAAATGTTTATACTTCGCACAATAATTACAACCACGAATTACTACTGTTAATTTTTCAGGAACCTTTTCTACTATTGAATCAATTGCATCACGTTAAAATATGAATAAAACAACTCTCTGACATCAGTATGAAAACCGAACCTAACGTATTAACCGAAACAAACGAAACTATTCAGCATACATTAACAGTTCATGCCTTTCCACGTTAATGTCTGATAAGAGAATAAAATCGGTAAATAATTTCTACACCTGCCAAGGCACGCGCGCGTGAAGCAGCGGGCAAATGCTAGTCTTTCTATAAAACGTTTTATTCGTCTAGGATGCCAAATTCAGCTCGTATCTCTTTTCTGTTTTTATTCACTCCACTCCGCATCATACACTCCTATCTCGCTGCTTCTATCATTAATTCATATTTTTGCATAAATTCAATGTTTCAGGTACCAATAATAATAACTTGTGAATTTCATTAGCAGGTTCTTAAATGGGAACAAAATCGTGACATCGCCTTCGTATATGGATTTAGTAGATGTATCAAGGATGGTTAGCCGGAGAAGGTTAGATAGAGAATCAACATACGAAGAAAGGATTAATTCCCCCTGAAATATTGTGAAACGGACCTCTAGGTTGTAAATTGGAGGACGGAAGCTATCCTGGTGTATCTTAATACTTGTGCCAGTGGCCGTCGGGTAGTCGGTTCTAGTTTACAAGACTTCGCAGACCGTTGCTCCTCGTTTGGCTAATCGCACTCTATGGGAGTCCTTAACTAACTCGAGCGCCGCTCTGCGGTTAGGGAAGCAAACTTTAGGCCATATCGCTGCCTCGCCAGAGGATACGCTTTCTGAGCCAGTTCGCGGAGTGAAGAGAAAATCATCACCTCTAGCATACAGTTTTGGAGTCATTAAGATGATAAAATAGATTTCAGTAACTGCAATAACCTCACAGAGTGTGAAACTAGGAAATGAAAAGCCTCTAAAATTATGGTAAGTAGTGTCATTTTGATTAAATTTAAGGAAGTTAAAATAGTCGCCAAACGGAGCAATGGGCTGAAATTGTAAAAAAAAAAAAAAAAAAAAATCATCAGAAAGAATACACACCATCAAACATTAAGTTCTGAAGCGAAGAATGTTAGAGTATTTAAGAAGGGGATTTCTGTCTATCCTTCTTGCTAGGAAAGTTAAACGGAACGGCGCGGCGCTAAATATGTCTGAAAATTAATTCAAAAGCTACCAACGGAATTACTGTAATGAGAATTGTAAAGAATAAGAAAAATAAAAGTGTGATTTATTACGAAAAAAAGTAACTAAATTATTTTATTATGGTACAAACAAAGCCTGCACCACCCATATTAGAGGAAGCATGCCAAAAAAATATTGCACTAATTTAATCCATTAAATAACTGTTACACGAGTACTAATTCTTGAGAAAGATACGAAAATCACTGGGGACTGGAGAACTGTTTTTGGAGATGGAAATGCGGAATGTATTATTCTAGGAGAAAAAATGGGAAAGGCATTAGGCTGTTAGAAATCAGTAAAAATTAAAACCGAGTTGCCATAACACTCTACATTTAACAGAAATATATGCGTAGGAACGCCAGTTAATACTGGGAGTCTTACACTAAACTGTAGAAGAATTCATAACCCAACACGCACTAGAGTGGTTATAGATTCCGATAAAAATTTAAATTTTTAGGGGAAGATTGGAATTAAAGACCTTGGCAAACCAAAGACACTTTATGGGCAAAGCAAACAAAATTACGTAGAAATAATGCCTGGGCAACGCAAAACAATCTTAAGAAATTATAAACCGAGGGCTAAGAAAAAACAGAGAAAAAAAGGTGGACGGTGTAACGTAGTGCATAAAGAATGAAACAGATCGAAAATCTTAGGTTTCAGAAAGTGAATGAATCGCAGGATAAAGGACAAAAACGCTGAAAGAATTTAAAGTTGAAATTTGTAGATGGAAAATGGAGGAAAGGGTGAAAGATGGGTATGTAGGGAAATTGCCACCGGAGCGTGCATCCCACTGCTATTAAATTAAATTAAAACAAATTAAATTAAAAGACAAAAAACTAAAAAAAAACGACAGAATTTTTTTTCTAAGAAAAAGATAAAGTTGAAATACAAAAAAATATCGTGAAAAATTGTTTTGGACAGTCTGAAGAGGTAAGGAGAAAAGTATTTGAGTGTGAGTTTACAGGAATGAATAGATACATGGAGAAACTGAGGGCAGTTTGAAATGTAATATGTTGGAGACAGATGAAATCCAAAGTATACAATTTTTCTGGATCTGTAGAAAGGAAGGAATTAAGTGCACGAGACAGGAAAGTTACAGATTTTCACAAAATTTCAAAAGAAAAAGCTATCCGATAATTAAGAAAACTGCTATACTACCTAAAATCTGAACATTACTGGCTTCAATGTTATTAATAACGATAGTATAGTTACAAAGATGAAAGTGATATTACATGAAGGAAAAACCATGGGTGCAATGGAATTAATTCTGATTTGGTAAAGTTATGTCTGCATCAGCTCTTAACCTCAGCAGGACATGAACAATGATTTGCTGAAAGTTGATTTAATATCTTCGCTTTTCATCCCAATGAACACGCAGCCTGGTGGGTGAACGGTTTAAATCTCCATACGACCATCCAGATTTCGATTTTGTATTATTTCCGTAAATAATTACAAGCGGATGCCAGGATGGTTCCTTCAAAAGGCCATGCTCGAATTCCTTCCAGTTTCTTGCTCTCCCGTCTCACAATCGCCTCCCACTTTAATGAACTAGATCTAGGCGATCCGCAAAACTGGAAAAAAAACTTCACGGACCAGAAAAGTTTGAGGAAAAATTTGCAAAGATTAATTGATCTAATGATCTCAATGCTGACGCTTTAATCTGAAATATTTGACTCGACTGCAATTGTAATACTATTGATTGTTGCAGCGAACTATTACAATACATTTTGTGACTGGGACATAGCACGAGTTTTTTTTTTGTAACAGTTTAACGTCCCTTTTTAACAACGTGGTCTTTAGAGACGGGAAAGGATGGGGGCAAGGAATGGGGGCAAGGAATGGGAAGGAATTCGGCCATGGCCTTTTGAAGGAAGCATCCCGGCATTCGCCTGGAGTGATTTGGGGAAACCATGGAAAACCCAAATCTGGATGCCCGGACGGGGATTCGAACCGCCGTCCTCCCGAATGCGAGGCCAGAACGCTATCCGTTACACCACCACGCTCGGTCATAGCACGAGTGTTTTTCTGTTATATATGTTGCACTTGAATTTAATTTAATTTAATTGCAATGGAGCACAGGCTCCGGTGGGAATTTCCCTACACACCCATCTTCCCCCTATCCTGCACCCACCTACATTTGCCATCTACAAATTTTATCTTTAAATTCTTTCAAAGTTTTCGGTAAATTATTCATCATTTCTCTTGGTAACTCATTCCAATCCCTGACACCCTTACCTAAAAAAGAGAATCTTCCCACACCCTTGTGCCTGAAATCGAGTACCAGCTTGTGGTCATGGTCATCTTTTCCCTTCCATGCACTACTTTTCATACCTATTGCAATATCTTTCCATGCCTCATCGCCAGCATATGCCCTGTACACTCCCATGACCCACCTCATCCTCCTCCTGTCTTGCAATTCCAGCTCCTTTATCATATTGCATTCTGTGATAATTTCCAGAAACAAATCTAGCAGCTCTTCCTTCCATTTCCTCTAAATTTCTTAATTTACGAAGCTGTTTGTAACCACGCAATTAATTTGAAATACAATATGTTTTGATGAATGACATCAAGGGCGTTGCCAGGGTGGGGCGCTCCCTCTTTTATGTAGCCCAGTGAAAAATATATGTAAATAAAAATTCCCACTTTCAATATTTAATTTACTTTTTGAAATTGACGCAAGGCGCATTAGATCACGGTCATAGTTAATGCGTGTGCCTGGTCTTACATAGTTGTGCGTTTTGATCGGAGTTAACAAATATTGAAAAAGAAATTAAAAAAAGATTTTTTTTTTTCGAATTTTAGCCAGAACCCTCGCATACTAGTGCTTTAATAAGTTAATTGATTGTTTAATTTTTTTTGTCCTCGTAAAACCATTTTCAACATTTTTTAAAATTAAGTTTCCTTGCTTTTGCCTCACCCTGAAGCTACACCCTTGAATGACGTCATAATATTATCCTTTATAGCTCAAAAGAGGAAAGATATTTATTACTTTTTATTGCGGGTAATCTTGGTGTCAGTGATACAAGTCTGTAATTATTAATTGTTTCTTTGGCTCTTTGCTGCACTGTATTTAGAGCCGGGAGGGAATTGTTAGTAAAGAAAGTAAACACCATCGTTTATCAAGTGACATCCAAGGTAGGTATTTGGAAAACACTGAAAATGGAAATCAGGATTATCGAGTATGCTTCCGCTCACACTGTACGTTTGGTCAGGATTACCGGATAAAATTGAATACATTAAAAGAAAAAATAAACAAATACGTAGTTTCAAGAGACTGGTGTATATTAAGATATAATGGAATTCGTTTAATTAAAGTGGTATTTCTAATTACCTTTACTTTATATTATCTATAGTTTGCTGTAACGGAAACATGTGCTTCTTATTAAACTCACAATTTTGAGAGGAGAATTGTTAATGAGTTGACATGATGTTTAGGGATTTTTTTGGAACAGTTCTTTACCTAGATATAAACATCGCCTACTAATATAACAATGAATTTTTGTTTTTACATATATAACGATGAACAGGTTCGTGATGTAACTCTCTGAGTGTGTATGTGCTCTTTCAACTATGGTTACCAGAAGTTTAGGCAGAGATTAACTCCTTACCTTTAGATAGGGGACTGAATATTCCTCTTTAAACTGTAGGAAATTTAGGTTATATTTACTTCTTCGTTTAATTTTTCCATTTTTAAATGTACTATATTAAACATTAAATAAATAGCGGTATGGTTTTGTCGTCGCGTAGGCATACTTGACAGCTGCAATAGCTGGGTCCGCCTTTTGACCTAAGGTTAACTTTTAAAATAATAGTTTATAACAGTGACAGAAATTACAAAACAGTTCAAGATAATAACTGAACATTGATAATGACAATGTAAACTATCCAATTATTAAAGTTCGAAAATAGCAATCCAGATTAATAACAAACTTCTAAATCTAAAATAGTGAATAAACAAATTAAAACAACGTGTTGCCATATTACAATATCATTTAGTTTTTTTGGATTGCTTCTTAAATGGCACCGAAATACAAATAAATATAATCTACTTAAAAGATTATGTAGTTTTGTGTATAATTGACATCTAATTGTAAGATCCTAGATGTAGGTTTACTAAATAATTTGTCAGACAAATATTTGTATAGTTTTCACCTTGATTAAAATTATTTTTAGTTTTCACCTTGACTACAACCAGTTTTTTAAAACAAATATTTAAGTTATTAAAAATAACCACAAAAATGTATAAAATTAAGCTGCAAAATAATTTCAGTAATACACATATCCAAAGGAGAATTAAAAATATCTCTCTTTATTTTTTATTTTAAATGTTTTTCATTACAGATAAGAGAACATCTTTGATAGAAAGTTTGTAATTGTTCCTCATGTATTTCCATCGGAATGCATGAAACTGCCATTCATGATATAAAATTAATCCTTCAGAGCAGATTTTTAAAAAGAAATCGTTCGAGAATCCTGTAAGTCGCTATATGTATAGCCACGGGATAAGGACAACGCGGTGGAAATATTATTTTACTAGGCTGAATGCGTGCAGATAATGAGCGATTTATCACAGCTTCCTTTCCCTCCATGCACTTCCATACGTCTGTTTCGTCCCATGTATATTAACATATAAGTATTAAAATTACCAAGCAAGGTCCGTCCGATCTTATTCACTTTCAAGCTATCTCGGTCATAAATTAATTGCAGGAGAATCTGATGGGTTAGGCTTACGTTAAAAATTTTACTTCTATAATAATTCTAGAACTTGTTTTAAGTAGAATTGCCAAAAACGAAATGACGACAGTAAAAGTTTTCAAAAATCTACATCTCAATGGTTGCTTAGAAAAATAATTATTAATTTAACTGCGATGGAGCTAACACTCCGGTGCCAATTTCCCTAGTCATCTAATTACCATATATAAATTTTCTTTAATTGTTGGAATGTTGTAACATTTTTCTACCACCTGCCCAATGTGATCTGCCCAGTTAAGTTTGTTGTCAAACGTTATGCCAAAATATTTACACTTCAAGCTTTCAACAAGAAATTCTTACCACATCCCATAATCATAATTAACCTTTAGTTTTTTATCTGTGTACCTTATAAACTGACCCTTCTTGGCATGTATATTCATTCCATGCTGACCATCCCACTTAGATATTCTATTCAGGTCAGCCTGCAGCTGTTCACAGTCTTCACCTGTTTTGATCGTATTGTATACCATTATATCATCTGCAAAATACCTGGATTCTGACCGTAACCAATCAACACAATCATTCATTAAAATATTGAACAGCAACGGTCTCAATACACTACCCTGTTGCACTCCCATATTTACTTATACCTCTTTCGATAATGTATTTCCTACGCTAACACTTTGCTTTCTGGCTTTTAAAAATTCCTCTACCCAGCAAGTTACTTTTTCATCCAGTGCAATAGATTTCAGTTTATTTAAAACCATTTTATGACTCACTCTGTCAAATGCCTTAAAAAGATCTAGTGCCATACTATCAACTTGGCTTCCCTCGTCCAATTCATCTGAAATATCTTGCACATAGCTCACCATCTGAGATTCACTTGAATATCCTTGCCTAAAGCCATGTTGTCGATCAGAAAACCAGTTTCTTTCTTCACAGACATTTCTGATATAGTTGCATATAAATCTCCGCATCATTCTGCCTATCATTGATGTCAAACTAATTAGCCTGTAATTTTGAACCCTATTTGTAACCCCCTCCTTTACTATCGCTCTTTTACAATCCTCTGGTAAGCAGCAAGATTCCAAACTCATTTTTAAATAAAATTTCAAGGTAAGGTACAATATCGTATCCCAAAATCTTTAATAAATCTATAGTAATATTATCTACACCAGTCCTTTCACGTTTTTTTTTTTTTTTTTTTTTTTTTTTTTTTTTTTTTTTTTTTTAGGTTTCTGTGTTCCTTCGTAATTTTCTGAGAATTTATTTCAAATTTTGTAGTTTCCTAATGTTTACTTTTAGGGATACTGTCCTCTGATTCATTCCCTCCCATCACAGGATGATTGTCCCACTAAACTAATCACTCAATATTTCTGCAATTTTAAAATCCTAAAGTACAAGAAGGAGCATATGTGTAAGCTTGTTATCAGACATGGTGGCGAGATTGGCTGTGCCGTCTGGCGGCCTAGTGCAGTAAGCTAGGTATAATACAATGCCCCACCACGATTTTCCGCCACCAGTGGCTGCCGGCCTGGTCGCGGGGCACGGCAGCCAGTCGGAAGCCAGTTTGTGGTGACGCCACTGGCTGCCTTAGTGTAATAAGCTCAATAAGACTCAATGCCCAATGACGAGCATCGCCACCAGTGGCGCGGCTGGTTACGCCACCTGGCGGCCTAGTGTAATAAGGTCCTAACTGTCAACTACTAAGTCGCGATTGTCAGCAGCAAAAAATCACCCTGACCTTCTGTTGGCTCAACAATCGAAGACCACGGGCTGCAGAAGTCGTTAAAAAAAACCACAACAACAACAACAGATATGATCATTACACCACCTGTTCCAGCGTCTCCACCTCAGGACATAATATTATGATGTTTAGTTCAGTCAATACAGTTCGTGAAGAATAGTGAAGTGCCATAATATATCGTCTGCAGTAAATTCCTCAATTGTTTGGAAGTATTTCAAGAAGGCGGACACGAGAAGTGCTTCATGTAATTTATGTGGAAAAAAATACAAAAGCAGTGGAAATACGACGAATTTAGCTACACATCTGAAGAACAAACATCATTATGCATACGTTCGATTAACCATAAAAAGTAAAACCAGTAATATCATATCAAGGTGCATCCAGTAACACCAGTGCGAGTGGTGAGAATGAAAGTTTCAGAAATGTATCAGCTTCAGTTTCAAATACCAGAAACAACAGCTTTCTGATGAGAGCGGGGATTTAGTTGATCAGGTAAAATTTTCTCTACGATTATTTCGTTTAATAAAATGCTGGTGCCAAACTAACGTTAATCTCTAATGTACTAGGGGGGGACCCAAAAAAAAACCCGGGAAATTCTTCATAACGTCTTTATTTTTTAATATTTTTACACCAAATTTTGATTACCTTCAAAGTATTCTCCACTGACGACAATGCACTACTTCAAATGATCGTTCTATTGTTTAAATCAGTTTTTAAATTCACTTATCGTGATGTTCTTTATGCCTTCCAGCGATTTTTGTTTTACCTCCTCCACAGTCACAAAACGCTTTCCTTTCATGTCTCTTTTGAGTCAGGGGAACAAAAAGACACCACAGGGGGCTAGGTGCGGTGAGTAAGTGGGGTGGACAATCGGTGTCATGCCGTTTTTGGTCAAAAACTGCCTTACGGAGAGGGCGGTGTGGGCCGCCAAGTAGAACTCCTGGTTGACAGTTTGACCGGGAGGAACGAACTCCACGTGCACAACACCTCTGCAATCGAAGAAACAAATGATCATTGTCTTGATGTTTGACTTCACTTGGCGAGCTTTTTTGGGACGAGGAGAGCACACGTCTTCCACTGACTTGCTTGCTTCTTTGTTTCGAGGCCGTATCCATGGTACAACGATTCATAATCAGTAATCACTTTCGAAAAAAAAAAATCAGGGTCCACTTTGAAGCCCAAAACATGCCTGAAGTCGACGCTCCCTCTGCTCGTCTGTGAGAAGGCGAGGGACAACTTTGGCTGCAACCTTTCTCATGTGCAAATCTTCAGATAAAATCATCTGAATTGAACTCCATAATATTCCAGACATCTCAAAGAGTAGACCAATGGTTCGGTGACGGTCTTTACGAACGAGGGCATTGATTTTGTCGACGTTTTCGACACTTCTTGTTGTTGAGGGGCGACCTGAACGGTGTTGGGCATCAATTGCAATTTCTCCATTTTTAAAACGTGAAAACCACTCGTGACTCTGGTTTTACTTAGGACAGCATCCCCATAAGCAGTCTTCAGCATAGCAATAGTTTCCGCGGCCGATTTTCCCAACAGGAAACAAAATTTCACAGCCACGCGTTGCTCTCGACAATCTGCCATCACGTTTTCGCCGAAATTGAAAAAGTTGTTTTACTAAAAAAACTATCACGGGCGATCCGATTCACTCACAGCGACACAACTTCGCACACTGACTCAGATGGCATGATATTAACGGGCACCAGGTCGAACAATGGGTTCCCCCACTCTCCCTCCCTGCCACAGCACAATTCCCGTTACTTTTGGATCCCCCCTCGTACATTTACCATTGTAATTGTCGCACCAAAATACAGAATTAAAAAAACGCAGTTACTGTACGAAGTACAGTCTGTAGAAAAAACTGTTATTTCGGGTTGAAGTTATGGATAACTGTTTCCCATTAAGTCTTCAAGGAAAAGTGTACTCGAAAGCCATAAATAGGTAACAAAAGTGTAATGCTCACCGAAACATACGGTTACGCACATTACTGACAATGTCAAAAGCCGTATCCAGCCGCCTGTAACGTAATTAATATTATAGCCAGAATTTGGCATGGCAGCCACCTTCTTAACTCAAAATCCACTAAACACCATGGAATATTAGTCTTCATTCTGGTCCAGGGTTCATTTCAACCTAACAACACCCGCCGCTAATACATCCCCTTAAAAATCAAAATGCGGAAGTAGCACATTCACGGTACTATAGTGCGCCTCACGAACGATGGCGGGTCGCGCAGAGAGAGAGATAGGAATGACAGAGAATATGCGACGTTACCGCGTTTAACTATTCGCTGTACTCTTCTAAGGCTGATATCACATACTTCATCAGTTCTCTCCTGAGCTCTGGCAACGTCGCAGTTCGGCCATCTGGCATCTGTTTGCTCTCTGCTTTGCCTCATGCCACTAACAATAAATGTGGTCAAAATATCCAAAATAAAACATATTTCAACGTAGTCTTAATCGTTTTCGATATGTTTATTATCATCAATACGAATAAAAGGCTAAGCTTGGTCACTATGTCATTGTGTAACTGTGTCATGTGGCCATGCCGCGCAACTTGCGACCAGAGATGTTACTACCAGCTCGAGGTTATTTACGTTATTTAATAACATTTCTATTTAGTTAAGCATCCTCGAAGAAATCAATTGCCAAAACATTGAAATAGAAGTATATATGGCGTTTAAATTAACATAGCAATTGATTGCTTATTATTGATTTATATCAGTTTGATGTAGATGTTTTTGTTAAATTCTTGGCCCATTGATATATAAGCCTGAATTTTAGAGCAGCAGTGTTAATAATGACTCTTATTATATTGAAATTTAGTCTTCGTTAAAACGACAACTGGCATTTGGCTTTATAGCAGAAGGCATGGCAATTTAAGTTTTTGAAAATAATGTTACTGAATAAATCACGTCAATGGTATAAAGTAGTTCTAAGCCACCTGGACCAGGATTAATGCTAATATTACGCGGCATAAAGTAAGTTCTTAAGATTTAGTTTGCTTTTCTTTCACTGACGCAATATTACCAACGTTATTATTTCAGACGCATGTAAATCATTCCAACCGTATCATGATGTTAACTAGAATAAAATTATTTACAACATTATAAAATCAGGGTTATGAGCGTTATTTAATAACAATTGTATTTAGTAAAGCAAATGGGAAGAAATGATTTGTCAGAACATTTTCTTCAACCCATCATTTTTGATGGGCTTGGAAGCTAGTTGTAAAATCTACTATATAATTTCCTGAGCTCACTCACTCAACTCGATAGCTAATGGCTGGTGAACGGTGTCTCGTGTCAGCCTTCGCTCGCAAATTAACAGCGACCAGAGATATCATCAGAAGAAATTCGAGGTTATATCCACAATTAAATAGCTAAGCAACTGATACCAAATTAATTGCCATAATACATTCATTAAGTTTGCATTAAGTGGCATTTCATAGTTCAAAAATATAGATAAATTTTACGGCTGAAAAAAGGTCAATCTGCTTTTCAGTAACTTAAAAAAAATTAAATCACTTATGGCATCTGCTGTAACCACGAATGCCAATTGTCATTCCGACCTAGGATATTACAATTTAATTAAAGCCTTCACTAATGTTGCTGACTGACCAAAATTATACTAGTATTTTATAAAAGAATAATTTGTTTTTAACGGCTGTGACTTAGTAAATTTTAAAGTGTGCGATATGTTGTCTGTGGCAGGAATTCAGTGCCTCTCTTAATGATGCTTGTGTGTTTGTTTACAAAAAAACCTGTTTCGTAGCAAAAACGAAGGAGTGATTCGATTGTGTTGAATAATCGCATTGTGCATCTCACTACATAGCAACCCTTTTGATCACCAAATCGTGACACGAGAAGAAGCGACTCTAGACTTGCACCGGGATACGGCGTAAACAAGACACAACAAACCGGCGTCTTATCTTTGCTGACATGGAGGGGGGCAATACTTTGCGACTGGTTAAAACTTTATAAGACTGAATCAATTTTGTTTGACCGCCGAAGCTCGATTTAATGAAATTCGTGTTGAGTGTCAGACACTATCAGTGTTTTCACTACCTCTATCAGGAGGCTGGTATATGAAGACTGAAGAAATATAAACTATTCATAATGGAAAAATCAAGCTAAAACTATGTGAGTATGGTGCTAAAATATACAGTTCGCAATTAGACGCAATGGTTAACAGCCTCATAATTTTTAGGTTTCGAGTTATCCTTATGTAGAACTGAAGGAATCGGCAGAGATATTCCATCAAACTTTCGTTCAAAGAAACACCAATTTATTTATTGTTAGTATGACTTCTTTAATCTAATTTATCAAAGTAATCAGTTGCCTCTCTATATTTGTGGGTTAACTTTCCTTTGGCGTAAAGAACGTCACAAAGCGAAACTAAAATGATGGTATAAAGATTAAATTCATTTGTGAAGGTACTCTACGATCAGCGGCGGATCTCAGTATGGAAATATTCTTCGATTTTCCTGGTCCCCTGATATTGATTATAAGGGTTGGTGAGATTTAAAGGAGAAGAAAATATTTCTATTTCTCGTAATTTTTGTAGTAATACTATATTGTGTGTATGTTTGAGTTAGTAAGGCAGAAATACTTCAGTCAAAGTACATTTTTGCGCAGCACAAATATTAAAATCTCTTTACATTTTTATTGCCCATTGCGAGTGTAGAACTCTATAGGTAATTTTTACGTACATGTGGAATTACAGTTTTTAGTTTAAGTTTGCGATTAAATATGCCTTAAGGCGCCGGTTTATTAGGTATAATAAGAAGCCAATTACAGTTTCCTCGAGTTTTAATATTCGTCACGTTTGCTATTACGTCCTGTAATTAGCTGCTACTGTAAAACATTAATCTAACTACGAGCAACGTTATTAGTGTCATAAATTAGAGATTTAGCCATTTCGCAGATTCCGTTTATTAAAGATCGTGATTCGCAATCGTAAATTGTTGAGTGTGAGACAACCGTTCTAGATCCGGCTAATCGTGTCATAAACTGCACACCATCTCTCCGTTCTGTCTTTGCAGACAGTAACAAAGTAAACCTACTATTTTTACAACAAAGATTTGCATCTGTTACTAAACGTGTTGATTGTAGCACTGAGGAATATGAATCAAAAAGTGATAAAAGTAATTAATATTTTTAGGGCTTTACTGCTGGTCAACTTCTGTTTGATTTAAACTGGGAGCTTGATGGGAAACTCGACCATGATATTTATGAAAACGTTGAGCGTTAACCATGCTCAGGGAATTCCTAAAAAGGAATTCGACTACTACAGACCTAACCAGAGGAACATTTCTAAGCCTAACTGAAATGATTTTGAGTAATCATCGCGTTAGCAATTTGAACTTCAATCTCGTATTATATAAGAAGATAACAACCAAATAGTTGTGACCTGTTTTCTCCATGTAATGAAGATTTATTTCAAATACCTGTTTCGTTATTATTATTACTTGAAGAATTAAAAAAAAAAAACAACTGTCTGGGTGCCACTTTAATTATTTTATTATGCGAATTCTTAAAATTATATGAAAATAATGAATTCATGTTTTGACCCTCCGTTATTTAATTTTTACCTAAACAATTAGTTTGTTTCTCTTTTGATTGGGAGTTTATTTACTTAAGAAAACATTAAAGTAAAATAAAATTATTTCAGAGATAGATATAGCGAAAAAAATGGTTTACGAAGTTAAATAGGGAATGCAGAAAAAAAGAAAACTATTCTTCAAAAATCGTAAAAATCGGTGAAATGTGATTTTGTTGTTGGATGTTGAGATATTCTCATAAGTTTTTCATTTTAGACTATACTTCCAGGACCATCGTATATGTTAAAAGATAGAATGATAAGTTGTTTATTCTCGCACTATGTTTTTGTTGATAGAACTTTTCAAATTTACTCCCAACAAATATAATAGTAATTCACGACTGCAGCATTCTTCGGAATAGTCGAGTGCGTATTGTATTGTATGCATCGTTTAAATACCACGATCAAGTATCTTCTTCTTTTAATTATCAATCCGAAGATTGGTTTGTAACGATTCTCTGCCTTCCTTTTTAATTCTACATAGCTGCTGCATTTAATGTCATTCATAATTTGGTTGCTATAGTTTAATAATCTTATTCTGTGGTTTGTTCCTTTTTTCTTTCCTTTAATAATCACCTTAAGAAAACTAATGTGATACAGAACATGGTCTATCACCTTGTCTCTTCTTTTCTGTACGTCTTTCTAGAATATTCGTCCCTCAGAAACTCTTCTGATTAATTCATCATTGGTGACATAACCGATCCCACTTATCCTCAAATGCCTCCAAATCGTACATTTTCCGCCATCGCCATGGTTCATGATTCTCTTCCATATAGGGCTATCCTTCAAACATACGTTTTTAGAAGATTCATACGCATTGCAAGCCTGATGTTGTTAGAAGTGAAAGTTTCTTTCGTTTATTAAAATCATGTTTAGCTTGGTTGATTACCGATATTATATCTTTTCTGCTTCTCCCATCATATGTGACTATACTTCCAAGATTTGTGAATTCTTTAATTTGTTGAATTAATCGTTCCTCTAATTTTAATTGGATTTGTTTTTGAACGTTCCTGCCGCAAATTAGGCTTTTTTATTTTGAGATTATAATGCTCAGTAAGGACCTTTCTGTTTTAGCAAGTGTTTTACTTTTCTGAAACAACTGCAATGCTATCTGGAAATCTCAGCAATCTAATCTACGTTTTGGCCGTGAATAGAAATTCCTGCCTTTACATTAGTCCTTACAACTTCCAATGCTCCATTTATCAGGCATATCCTTGGCATAATAAACGGATTTGAGGGTTAGCTCCTCTTTTGCATCTTTATTTGATTAAAAAATAATAAAAAACCGGTTAATTCTGAATTGATGCAACGTGATAGTTGATATGAGAATTTGTAAACGAACTCCAGAATGCATAACTAACAAATATCAGTCTGTGATAAAAAAAACATAAGGTACGAGTGACATTCAGGTTTAAGTTGTAATTTGAATTTGTCACCTACTAAAATAAGACGAAGTTGTCAGCACTACCTGATATGCAGCAATATCTCTAACTAATTTGAGCCATTCAACTGCCAGTGTTAAATGTTGCATGACTGATGGGTACGAGCGAAATATGAGAAAATATATTATTATCGACTCACGACACGCCCAAGTTTCGCACCGTATTTTGTGTGGTTCTACTTGGTCGTATAACGAATACATATATTCCCATTCACCTCCCTTTTCGAGTCTGTACAATTTTGACAGACAATCGACACACTACCCTACAGAAACTACAATGTGATTTTTTTAATTTATCGAAGATCATAATTCATTTCAAAATACTCTTTATTTATCCATAAAACCAGGGGTATTTGCAATATCTTTTAAAATTACTCACGCCATGTTTCTTAGATCAACATGACTACTAACTAGTAGCCATGTTTAGCTGTTCAGAAAACTAACTTTGTATTTGAGAACTAATCCCACATAGGTCTAAAGGAAGATGAACGTTCTACAGATGTCTGTCTTTCTCTCTGCCAAGTATTCCTTTAGGTTATCAGACAATCTATTTTCTCTGTTCAGTTTCACCAGCATGTGATAACACGGTCTTTCGGTTTTAAATTTACTACATTTGATCTTTACTGTGGCATTTTTAGTAAACAGAATACTAAAAGTTAATAATAATAATTTGATAGACTGTCTAATATCCTTCTTTATGAAAACATTAAAAAATTTCTTTAATTTGACTTTGTTTAGTTACTTATACTAAACACGATTTAAGAAAAATTTATTCGTATTGGAAATCACGCTGAAAACACTTTTTAAATGTTTCTGACTTCAGAAAACTAAGTCACGGATATACTTTTTAAGACACGAAAATGCTCTTTCAATATGGACGAGCGCCCAGTTACTGGTCATTCTATAGCTATATAATGGAGCTAGATAAGGGAGCATCCATAAACCCCGTAGCTTCGGTTTGGCCTCCTGTGAAAATCCCCCTCACGTTGTCCAACTTGGCTTTTGCCTCTTCACCCCCCCCCCCTCCCACCCCCAACAAACATAGCAGTAGCTTTTTTCCCTATTGATTCCAGAAGATATTTTGTACTGTTTTCTCTTGTAATTATCGTAAATTACATACGGAGATAGTTAAATGACAGAAATAACTATCCACAGGCAGTTGTGTGTTCTGTACCTTATTTTAACTGTGACAGATAATGTGAATAAGAAGCTACGTGGTTGGGCTTGAAACCCCCCCCACCCCCACGTAGCTCAGTGTACCTTTCCAGCCAACCCCTCCCTCCCTAGACGGAGCCACGTAGTTTATGGACGCTCCCTAATGCTCTGGTCATTCGCGTCTCTATGGCCCCCCCATTCCGCGCGCCGTCCACAAAGCTTTTGATGACTCCTACAAACGCATATTGCATACTATACAGAACATTTCTTATCTATGTTAAACTAGCCTCGTACCCGCGACTACATACGCGTAGATTAAGAATTTTTTTGCCAGAATTAAATATAGAAAGTTGTTGGTAACGAAGGATTGGTCCCAAACAATATCGAGTCGGCATAATATGACAGGAAAGCTATCACTATATCATTCTACCGTCTAACCTGCCTCTTGAAGAGAATCAATTCCCAACATATTTCTGTCACTATTCGATAAGATTTCAAAATTTCGTGTCTACAACTGTTAATCATACTGGAAAAAATATCCTGTGCCCTTCATACAGCTTTCCTTATAAAATTCCATCACAACGATATAGCCATATAGTCGTCAAAACGTGACAAAAAGACAGAGACTTACTTCCGTATTTATATTAGTATTACTGTGGTTCACACTCACACAATGACTGCGCACAACACCTGAGGGATCATGATAACGTAAAAAAGTGTACACCTGCAAAATTGCAAGACTACCTACGATTTGCCTCGCATTGCACCCCTAACTTTATAATATCTACAGTTTAACATTCAATCCAAATAACCTACTGCCCAGGCCTGACTCTTACGATGAAAAACAATTTTAAAAATCTTAGCCTCGACGGAGATTTGAACCGGAGACCACGACGTTCGTAAGCAAGCTCTTTAGCCACTGAGTTGCCAGTTCACTACACGGAAACACGGTCTGGAGACGTCAACATCCAACGTGTCTGTCTATCGCCGTATTTCGAAGTTATGAGACAACATGTGTTATTTATACAGATAATTTTTCAACCAAATGTAGACAGTATTTTTCTCCTTGTTTTAAAGGATAAGTGTGCAAAGTTTCATCGAGATCGGATGAAAACTGTGGATTTGTATGAAGAACAAACAAACCAACAAACAAACCAACCAACAAACAAACAAACAAACATACATTCATCTTTATATATAAAGATTATGGAACTAGCGAAATAATTTAATGTGATAAATATTAAACAATTATCTATACTACAGAAAAGTTGTGTCTGTCCAGTAAATTTTTTTCTGGATGGATAACTGCAGTGTGAGCAACTGATGATAAAAATTGAGAATTTTTGTTTTCACGTAGAAACTAATGGATGAATCTTAACTAAACTGCAGAGTAATAGATTATGTCATCGGTAGGGACATAGGATACTTTTTACCCGGATACGTTGGAAATCCCCGATGATACAGAGTCAGAATCAGTAAATTTAGAATCAAGCAGAAACTAATGAACGCATTTCAATGAAACTTCACATAGTAATATGTTACGAAACCGGTTCTGATATAGGATAACTTTTATTCTGATTAGAACATAGGCCTCCTGTGGGCCAAAAACAGTAATTTAAAAATTCTTGTTAATCTGTGCTCATTTCTCGCAAAAAAGTATTGAAAAGTACAAGAAATTAAGCATAATGATAGCTTATATCATGAGCTAACATATAGGATACTTTTTATCTTGCTTAGTACGATATTTCGTTCATTATACCGGAGTAAAACCATACATTCTGGAATTATTATATCCATTTAAATCTGTCTGGGGTAGCTTTTTTGCAGTCGAAATGCCTAGCGCGATAAGTGATATATATATATATATATATGCGGTGATGTCGTATTCGACTTTACGATTCTATTTAATATCACTTTTCTTTTGGTGTCATCAGTCTTTTGACTGGTTTGATGCAATCCTACATCCCTTCCTATCATGTGCTAACCTCTCCACTTCTACATACCCATTACAACCGACGTCCTCAATTATCTGCATCATATATTATAATCTCTGTCTTCCTCTACAGTTCTTACCTTCCACTGTTTCCTCCACCGACAAATTAATCAATCCAGCATGTCTCAAAATATGAGCTACCATCCTGTCTCTTCTTTCTGTAAGCTTTTTCCATAAACTTGGTTCCAAAACTCATTCATTTCGTACTTTATCTGTCCACTTAATTTTCAGCATTCTTCTGTAGCATCACATATCAAATGCTTTCTTTCTGGTATTCATAGAGTCCATGCTTCGCTACCCTAAGGTGCTATGCTCCATGCACAGAATTTTAAAAAGTTCTTTCTAAGTCATAGATCAATATTTGAAACTAAAAGATTTCTCTTTTTAATGAAAGCTTTTTTGCTAGTGCAATTCTGCTTTTAACATCATTCCTGCTTCAGCCATCGTTTGTAGTTTTACTTTCCAAATAGCGGAATTCACTTACCTCTTCAATCTCATCCGATCCTATTTTTATATTTAATCTACTATGATTGGTATCATTTCTGCTATATTTAATCACTTTTGTCTTGCTTTAATTTATATTGAGTCCAAAATCTTCTCAGTATTTTGTTCATGCCATTGAGTAGCATCTCAATATCTTCGGCCTGTTCTGCTAACAAGACAACGTCATCAGCAAATCGTACCATACTGGTTTTATCTCCTTGAACACTTATGCCACATGAAAATTTTTCTTTTACTTCTTTTATTGTTTCCTCTATATACAATCTGAATATTAACGGGGATAGTTTATGTACATACAAATAAACAATCTGTTCGTACATACATGAGGCACCACCAATTCAAATATTGAAGCGTGTCTGTACTCCCTCTTGTTAAGAATTAAATTAATTTTTGTTTGCATAAATTATCAATTATTATTGGTTGAAATTGCTGATATGAGGAATCGGGATGTTGCTTTGCTCACTAACTACACCGTTGTACCTACATTTGAGATTAATATACGTTTATTACAGAATTGTTCTTCTTAAAATGTTATTAAAATAGTATGACACAATTAAACATCTTGAAATCCAACAATGGGTTCATATTACATCAGTTCTCAGGGTTTTCTGTAAGTCAATTGATTAAGTTCAATGGGACACTGAGATTTTCTCGAGGGCGACACTGGGTTGATCAATGCGATAATGATTTGCGGTGACCACCATATCGGCGGTTACATTAGGAGAAGGCGCCGAGTCTGTTGCCTGCTGTCTTCTGACGCGATGATTCTATTTTTTGCTTGCCGTCGGAGACCCAGGTAAATTCGGATTCGACTTGGAACACAAGAGCAACCACACACTGGCGTTAGTCTCCACAAATCTCTTCTGCACGCTGGCCACATACCCACCACACAGCTCGCAATACACTGAGTGCTACTCGGCCCAAAGTCACATTTCGGAATGTAGCCATGCAGTTCCGTTTTTCGCACCTTCCATCTGTGCGAGATTCTCGCAAATATATTTCGTTGTAGCGTGGCAATATATTATTTTAAGAAATATAAACTTAACCAATTAGTGGTAGTTTCAAGGAGAGATAAAAGCAAATAATGCACTCAAACGTCACTAAATCATTGTATACAATTTAAATTCAGAAGGAAAGGATGAATTTCAAGAAAACGGAAAAAACAGGATGCCTCTTCTGCATTTACCTACCAAGCCAAGATTTCTTTGATAGATTATTTGTGAATTAAAAGCACAAATATGAAATCCAACGTGATGAAGTCGCGGGAATATCTATTGGAAAATAATAGCACAAGTTCGCTTTTATTATATTAATATAAATCGTAAATAGACAAACCTTTCATCTACTGCATTTTTATATCCTTAACGATTTAGCCAGTAATCAAAGAAAATGCGATGGTTGCTAGCATTTATCCTACTTTATTGTTGCATTTCATAATTAGTAATAAATAATTTCTAGCACTATTTGATAGAAATAAAAACCATAATATCGGTGACAAAAGTTGAAAGCTGTTACGAAAGTTTTATTTCATTGGAAAGTTTATCTGTATTGAAGTGTGGGATCTATGGTTGGGATTATATCATATATCTTTGGTGGATACCTTTTGAGATTAAGAACGGATTATAATTTCCTACTTTGGTGCTCTGTCACGTATAGTCATAAGGCATACCGCAATTATTAAACTAGATCATTAGCTTTCAAACTGTTCTGTAGTTTTTACGTGATATAATTTCAAGTACACCCACATACTCAGCCCGCTACAGATTTATATACGTAGAGATTGTAATTTCGTGTGCTGCAGTGTGTCTTGAAGAAAGTGATGACTGTATTTCCAAGAGACAATTTATATTCATGTTAACAGAAAAATGAGCGATATCGTTTTTGTGATTATTGCTAAATAAACCTTCTCCTTCTATCTGTACAGCAACGTATAATTTACATTAACATATTGAGGATATTTTTTTTGGTCACCAGCACCTAAACATAAGACATTTCCGTTCCATCGCCCGCATTCCATGTAGTAAAACACAAATTATAATTGTTAACTAATTATCTGTTTTGTTTTACGATGATGTTCTGTATGTGCCATACTCGAGTTAATTTAGCGAAATGTTATGTAACTTTTTAACTGCGACGCTTAATTAGTCCTGACAAGCGTACGCATTAAATTTAACTCGCGCCAACAGGTTGGAGTTACGTTGTTGATTTTATTAATTAATATCCTTAACCATAGAATGCGGGACCTTGCACTCCTGGCGACCCTACTATGATATTCCCAGTGTGGTGACTAACAGGAGGTAGTACAACATACGAAGATCGTAATGCAGAGAAACCGAAGGACAAAAATATTACTCAGCGCAAAAATAACCGTTACAGGACCTGTCGAACGAGCAAGAGTGCATTGACTGAGCATCCAAAGATCTTCAGCGAGTAGGCCTGCTAGATCAATCGCAAAGAATAGTAGCTAAAAGGCTGAAATAGAGACAACCTCTCAAGACGGAAAGCGGTCCATTGAGACTGAACTATTTAAGTAAAGTAATGTAGAATAGTAATGTATATGTCGACATAAAAAATTAGTCCCAAAATTGGAAATCATTGCATCTTACTAGTCGAGAGAAAGATGAATTTTTCTTTTTGACAGAATAACACTACTACCACTTATGAAAACTTGCGCCAAATTCTGTGATAACTTAAATTTTTTTCCGGAGATAGTATAATTAGAAACAGCTCTACATGAGAGGTTCCAAATTTTGACTTGAATTTCAGGATACATGCTGGTGGGCACCATGTACCAAATTGATAAATTAAAGACGAAAGCGAACTGTTACTGTCGAAATAAGACTTAGCGTGGAAAAACAGCTGCCCTTTATCTGGAATGAGTGCTCAATGAAATTAAATATATCGAAAACTCAAACATGAGATCTGAGATTAGGTCTGTCTCGACTAGAAACTGAGCAATTTGTATTGATATGTTTTTCCCCGGCAGTAAAACCTAACAGTTAGCTAGTTGGCCCTTGAAGTAATTGCCAGAGATATTGCAGTACAAATGGTACAGACGCTGTGAAGACGTGGCGTGGCGGGTTGGTTCGCAGTTGGCAGGCCTGTCACGCGCTCCCTGGAGCCACATTTGCATGCACAGGTCGGTGCCGAGGTGGCCGGCATGCAGGTGAGCCCCACACAGCTCCCTGCTTACAGTCTACTGTTATTCCACAAAAGTTGGTGCAATTTTTTCTTTCTCTTAGTTTTACAATTCACACAGCGAAATTCAATTTCCAGACTCGATGAGGGATTTTGTGGATGCTGTTAAGCTATTTGGTTGTTTCATGCTAGAAATCTGTAAGCTAATTTACTTGTAAAAGTTTTTTTTTCTGTACAAGGCAATAAGTAGAGTTAATATTGAGCACATTTACGTGACACTCTTGAGATAGTTCAGGACTCAGGGAGAGATAGTACAATTACTAACAGGTTTTAAAATGAGTTGAATACAAAACTTTAAGTTGGTGTTCTAATACTAGAATCTAACAGACTCATTGGTGCCTGTAAATCTCATTAATAGGACAAATTGAACTTAGACCCCCTATTTTAATTCATACGATGTCTGTTTTTATATATATACTATCATTTTTCCGCTGCTTTGCTCGAGTGGACCCTGATGTGTGTAGTAAGCATTTAACTTAACCTGCAGCAAAGCATTAATGTACGTACTTAGTAGACCCTATATATGTAACATTTATAGTAAACTAAATTTCATAATTTTGTACGTTTTTTGGAGTGTTAGTCTTGATGTAGCAGTTTGATTCTAACATACTATTGTTCAGACAACTTAAGAAATAAAGAAACAAAGTTACATAGCCAAAAAACAAGATTAACAGAATCCAAAGGGTGTAATATTTATCTGTGTTATAATGTGATCTTTGGTGGATAGTAAGAAGTGTTCATCTGAGATGCAGTTCATCACATATGTGGTGCATATTTGTTCTCGGTACAAAAGAATTATCGATTCTTGCGCTGTTCCACGGTCATAATCTATATCACAGATTTTAAGCTAGGCCTTAAGATTTCAAATTGTGATAACGCTATCCAAATTGGTTCTGTTGTTTCTGCGTGATGCCTGGACAAAAGGACCGACAGACGCAGTCCGCTTACAGATTTAAAATAGTATAGAAATATCTTAAGCAAAAAAAAAAAAAAAAAAAAAGAAAAAAAAAAAATGAAGAGAAAATATTTAGATAAGTGCTATATTAGTGACAAACAATGAAAGAAGAGGAATGAAGAGGGTATAAAACTACATAACATGATTAAATGAGTTGAGTATCAGTAGAGAAACAAGCACACCCCAGAGTGGTATTATTTATCCATAATATATCAAAAGAACCAAATAGTGGAGTCTGGTTGGTGAGTGGTTAACGCTCTGCCCTGGTATTCGCGAGGGCGCTAGTTTGATCTCTGGTCCGGCCAATAAGATTTCGGTATTCAACGGTTTTCCATCATTTTACAAAAGCACTTCAGGTGCAAGCTGGGACAGGTTTCTTTGAAAAGTCGTGGGCGAGATCCATCCACTTCCTTGTCCTAAATTCTTTCCCGTCTATTAAACTCGACTTCGCCAAGCCGTAAAAACCTAACAAAAAGGAAACAGTGGATCAGCTGAACTAAATAAACAGTGAGATTAAAAATAGATCTAACTATTTTGCATATTGTAGATGTGTATGCCACAGGCATGTTCCCATATTTTTGTCTTTTGTTTCAGTTTCCCCCTTCGATAGTTGCCATTAAAACAGGTTAATTAATCACATACACTGATCAGCCAGAACATTATGACAGCCTACCTACTATCGATATAAACCCGTCCAGGCGATAGCAGCGTCACCTGACGAGGAATGACTGCTAGTCAGACCCACACACGGTGCATGTAGTATCAGTGAGCGTGCTGCCCGTGTTTGGAATGAGGAAGGCGCGCGATCTATATGAGTTTGACCGAGGGCAGATTGTGATGGCCCGGAGCATTTCGGAAACTGCACGACTTGTCGGGTGTTCGAGGAGTGCTGTGCTTAGTGTCTTCAACAAGTGGCAGCACGACATCGGCAACTACGTCTGAAATGGGCACGTGACCATCATCACTGAACGTTGGCACAGTGGCATAGCATTGCATGCTCTGATGAATCCCGATACCTTCTTCATCATGCCGATAGGAGGTGCGAATCCGTCTTTACCCAGGGGAGCAGCTTCTTGACACCTGTACTGCGGGACGGAGACAAGCTGGCGGCGGCTCAACATTCACGTGGGCATCCATGGATACAGAAGAGCTTATGCAAGGCACCATGACGGCTACTTGCGTTCCAGACCATTCCATAGAATCTTGACGCCGTGTAGTACAATAGAGAAGAAAAACGGAAACTGAGAAAGCTATATAGATCTTACTTTAGATTAGATGATACTTTTAGTATGACATAGAAACATTTTCCAAAATCCTGTAGCCTGTTAGTTGATAGTAACATAATGAATACTGGAAGAAATCTATCAAGACAATAAAAAAGAAAATAAGGGATTGGAAAAATACAATTGAGCGAAATCTTACAACAAGAGAGAAAAAATCATACTGTAAACAGAATATTTGTGATTTAAAACTGTAACATTGTAGAAAAAGGTTAAAACAATTTTTAATGAATTTTTTCTTTTGGCAGAAAACAATGGTTTTTACTGCTCACAGATATAATTTACAAGATATGGAAATAAGGAGGGAGATATTGATGATATGAAGTAGCAGAACAACATTCGAAATCCTCATGTAACTACTGTCCAGAAGCCAATGTCCACATAACCTGTTATCTTAATGTAAAGTATCACTTCCTATATCTTAGAACATTTATTACCTTCAGGTAATTATGTTCTGGAGAGCAATGTACTTGATGATGCTTACTGACACAGTAAAAAAAAATAAATTACTTTTATCATAGTGATAACATAATCACTTCACATGTTTTAAGAACTTTCTTCCACAATAATACGATTAAATCTTTAAATGTATTTGTAAATTGTTATAGTAGAACCCAACATCAAAAAATTGTAAAATTTAGATTTACTTTATCATATATTTCTAGATTTTGTATTATCCTCCAGCCCATCAGTTTCAATACTTCCCTGTCATTCAAGGTTTGTGCGAAAGAAACGCGATCTTCGTTTTTTTTTTACCTTGTTTTTAAAGCAGACTTTTATTTTTGTGACTAACGTTTCTAATTGACTAATATAAGCCTCTGGTCTTATTGTTCACAATCAATGTTGTATAGTTAAGATTATCTGTTTATGTTTGCACTTTCTTAGTATCGAATTGTAATACTTGTCACAGTTGGCTTGTAAGCTCATTTTATATTTTAAAATTTGTTAGTATTTGGTTAGTATTTGTCAATTTTTATACGATTGGCTGGTGTCTTCGTTTATTTATCTCTGAGACATTTTGTGTTTTCATAACATTAGAAATGCAGTTTTAGCTTAAAATTTTTGATTTTTAATTTTGCACGGAATTAATTTAAAGCAAATCTTCAAACATTCCTTTACTCTTGCGTAAAAGTACATTATTTTTTGCTTCCAGACAACTGCTAACATACAATTTTTCTAATTATTTATGTAAATAACTAGTTCTATCGTTTCGTCAGTTATTTTCCACTTTTTTACTCCCTCCCCCTGTATTTTTGCAGCTTTTTTATTCAGTTGAGATCTGTCCTGTAGTAGTGACTTTAATTTCATATTGTACTGTAAACTATTACGGTATTAATTATTACTAATTGCGATGGAACTCCTGAATGCCCCGGTAGCGATTTACCCACACACCTAATCTCACACTCTGAAAGGTAATTTCTTCCTTGTTTAAGGTAAATTGTTCGCCACTTCGAAACCTAACTTAGTGTCCCCTTAGTTACCCTCCCGTCAACTAATGCGAGTTCAGTTGACAGAGGCGGCTCAAGGTCACTCTGCTCTATCCCCACTCCGCTACCCTGAGCCCTATATGCGAAGGGGTGAAGAATGTTGGCTAGTAAATTTGCCTCTAGTTTGAAACACAGGGAAAGGTGAAGGTGAAGGTGAAGGTGAGGTAGGAGCGGGGCAAGGGGAACATGACCTTGAGACGCCAGTTGAGGATTAGCAGAATATAATTAAGCGCCAGTATGTATAAAATAAGGTAAATGGTTCATTTATTGAAGTTAACTGAAATTGGTTCGTAATGTGTGGTGTTTTGTTCTGTGTAATATGTGAAACTGTTTTGAATGAGTCTGTTAGTGTGTTACATTCTACCAGCTACCATAACTGAACATGTTTCGAAGTACTGAAATTGCTTATTTGTTCAGAGGAACGTCAAAAGCTCTTTGGTTCCTTATATATTCATGAGGATTATTTGTATTTTGTTCCAAATAGTTTTAAATAAGTTTTACTTGTTTATAATAGCCACAGGTTGTTTCGGACACTGTTTGGCGCCTTTGCAGCCGTCGATAATTTTTTTGCGGCTTTTTAAATGTCACTCGCAAAATTGCTATGAGGAAGCTACGTTAATTTGGTAAAGAGCCTGATGCCTCTTAGGAAAATTTTTCTCTAATAATGTGAAATGCATCTCGAGTTTTCTCATTTGAAGTTACCTGATGATCATAATAGGTAAAATTAATAACTCTAATGGAAGTAATTTTATTTTGGTTACCATTTAATTTGTATTTCGAGATATCTCTCGTGTTGACTCGTATCAGGGGTATCTGAACCTTGAAATTTACTACGTAACGAGTTCCACTGAAAGACTTAGTTAATTTGTGTAAATCATTTTCCAATCTTCCTTGATAATTTATTTAATTTATTAATTAAACTTCACACTCAATTATGCCTTAAATCAAATGCTAGTTGAATGCTTTTCCAGTGCTTTAATTTCATTTTTTTTTTGGCTCTTATAAATTCTGTTGGTGATTTTTAAATTAGAAATTTGTATGATCATTCAGATAGAAAGATTTCGATGTCCTTTCCTTATTTAAAAAATTAAATTAATTAAATCATTTTTTGGAGGTTAAATTTAGTGCACTGTTAGGAATCAAATATTTACATTGTATTTGCTATTCATGTAACAATATTTGATATCAACAGTATTTATTTTTTAGAGCCAACCAGCTTGAATATCCAGTTTCTAGTATATACATATATACGAAAGAAAGAATGTGCGTTCCTTCAGATTCATGATTTATTCAACTCTGTTTAGTCTTTCCAATATTCAGTATTAACATAGGTTTAACAGGGTTTAGAGGAACAAATTCGTTATATCACCTCTAATAATTGTTTAGCAGTAGATTTATTTTGCCTCTCCAATTTTTAAGACTTAAAAAAACAAATACTCTCTGTACGTATTGTAACTTTGATTTATATATGAGCTCCATGGTTTTTGTTCTTCCTGGTCGCCAACCTCAACTTTCTCCAACTAGTAGTCTCTTAATGAGTTTGTTTAGAACCTTCGCAATTGTGCACATTTGTTAAGTTAATGTAGACTTACATTTGAGCCATTACAGTACACAACGGAAAACAGATCACTATTGTTGCGCTGTCTGCCGGTCTGCCACAGCCCTATAGGACTTGAAAGGAATAAGTTGGAGACTTCAGATATGCACGAGTTAGTTGTTTCGTTGACACAAAACCACATTCAAAATTCTGTAAAATTATATGCTACCATAAGCATGAGGTTTAAATGTTTGAAGGTCGTTAAACAGGGAACTAAGACAATATTTTCAAAATCTTGAAAATTCGTGTAGTGGCTGTCAAAGTTGTAGTTTTAGACAATTTTTGTTACCGACTGTATCTTTAAAATGGTGTATGTATGATAATTTTTATTTCAAACTAAAGATTGCACATGTGATACAAGAGACAACGAAGCGCAGCGTTGGAAGCCTTGGAGCGCAGTCCACTACCTAATGATCCAACAATGATTTTTGTATCAAGTGACTACTTTCTGATCTACCACATGCTATATAACTATTAAGTTCGAATGCAGAACACAGGCTGGACTTGCACTTGTCCGGCTGTTAAAGGAGCCGTATTGATGTCGCTACACGCTCTGTTTGTAAGTAGGTTCTAAACTGGTTTTGCTCAAGTTTATTCTTATGTTCACTCTAAAAGCTAATATCGCATTTAAAATTTTCGAAAATTATATTCTACGGTGTCACATGTAGTTAAAGTGGGCAGAAATGTTTATTTCTACACAGCGTATGTGAAATTGATATTGAGAGCTTGTCAAGCAGGGGCGCTGGTTTGTTTGCAAATGATGTTTTAAACGTTGGACTTCAACTTTAATTAACTTGTGGTGTGTGAAATTTATACAGCTATTTAAAGTACTAGTGTATTCATAACGCTTTTAATGGTTCTGTGTAATAACTGTTCTCGATTTTATTATTTATGCCGAGTTTCATATTCATGTAATGGAGATCAATTAACATTACAGTAGTAATTTTCATGTTGCACGGACATTTGAATCATATAACTGCAAACTGCATGCTTGTTATGATTACAGTAGAAACGTGTGGCGTTTTTCGTCGCAACTCAGTTCCATATATAGTCGCTTTGTTGAATTGTGGCGTTAGAAATAAGAAATTAATCTATGGAATACCTGAGATAATTTTTTGTTTTATATAAGATTGGATAAGACTTCCAGATTTCATAGATGGAAGTAAATAAAAAATACGGACACAGGTGAAATTTGTGTTAACGATGCTGTACGGAGGAAATCATGCATAAGTTACATTGAAATTGGTGAAGTAAAAGTATTTTATGGTTATTTACTGTGCATTAATTTTCCTTAACATTCTGAGACACCCGTAAGTTAGTTTATTACTTTATAATGACTCAATAAAGATGAAACACATCTCTACTAACAATTGTTTGTTCGTTGGTAAGGGATAAATTGGTTTTTTTTTTGTCTTCCTGGTGTCATTGTTAGTCGTGTAACTTCAAAGCAAGACTTCATAAATTAATACCGCGTTTAATACTCTAGTTCTATCTTATCTCTTGTGTGGACAGCAAAAATTGTTCGCTATCTTTTAGTAATTACGTTGTAGGCACCAAAAACGCCAATTTATTATACCGAAATTATTTTACATGAACTCATTATCTACTAATGTATGATTTAATTTAATTTTATCATAAACCAGGATAATGTTATGAAAGCTTCGGTATCGTGTAAAACTTGTTCTTCGAGATCTTAGCTGATTTTTGAGCTAACAGATCCCTGAATCCACCATGACTACTTTTACGGTAAATATCGAACCACTCTATAGTTAATTGTTGCATTTGATTCTGTGCAGTTACCTCAATCTGTGTTATAGATTTTGTTAAAACTGTAACTATATTGTCACACATCAGACTTATATGCTATTATCTAAGTAACTATCCATTGCAAAATGTCCAAATTGATTTTCTCCCGCCACTTGCTTATCGTCTTTCTGCAGTAACTGAAATAAACTTTTCTAACAATATTCCCATTCTGAAGTGACACATTATTGCATTATTATTATTATTCAGTTATAAACCTTCCTTATTCAATTTCAGTTTCGAATATATTTTAGTTTATAATTCTTATTTGATTATTACGAATCAAACTTTTTTCCCGATTACAGTGCAGTTCCCATTTACAGTACCAACACACACGTTATACGTCCTAAGCATTTAATTCAATATATTTACAATTTCCTCCGTTGGTCATTAAATATGCAACTAGGCTCAAAGCACGTCAAAAAATGACGGGTTTAAGGGAATGTTATGCAGTTGCTTACTTAAATAGATTTGTTATAAAAAAAAGCTCATTGTAATTGTTCGTAACTTATGCTGTAGCTTCAGTTTTCAACTTTGGTCCAGGGCATTTCAGTCTAACCACAATCTCCGCTTATATTGCCGCTATAGAAGGAAAGCTTCAAACACACGCGAATTAATACATTCCCTGTATCGCATGTCAATCGCGATATAAACGTGATCCAAAATATTTTTAAAATAAAAATCCGTCTTCTAACAACTGGTTTTATTTTTAACTTTCCTCTACCAGACGCGTTTCGCCCTTCTGGTGTGGGGCATCGTCAGTGGCTATAAACAACATAATATTTTGATCATATTTGTGTATGCGAATCTAGTACATTAATTATATACATATATTCATGCTGTAATATTGTATCATCTGTATGTTCAATCTGTTATAATTATTCTATATATTGTTTTCATAGTATCTATGTTCAAACATAAATTCACTTGTTAATACTAAATTATCTGTACAGTTACAAAGTTATGTACATACACTCTACTTACTAAAAATTGTAGTGGCTAGCACATGTCAGTCCGGAACAGCACCCTCTGCATTTTTCTGCACCGTTGTGCCTTCCTACAGTTTACCATTATCTTCTTTAATATTGTTCACTTCACTTTATTTTATTTAATTTTCTGTTAAATTGCACTTTTAACTACACCAAAATAGTTATTGTGTCTAAAGCGATTTGTTTGTTTTGTATATACAGTTATACCAACCTATTTCTGTTGTTTATTGTTTTGTTCACTCTATGTTAAACTATATCTTTTTTTTTTTTTTTTTTTTTTTTTTTTTTTTTTTTTTTATCATCTTAACAATTATTTGTGATTTGTGAGTGACTGTGTTGGTTTACATGTGTTATGGTGTTTTCTGTTGCTTTGTATAATATTTTGTTTGTTAAATTTGTGAATTCATTTAGGATCGTTTTTCCCTGTGTAATGGCTTTGTGAATTTGATAACTTTCTTGCACGATCCTAAATGAATTCACAAATTTAACAAACAAAATATTATACAAAGCAACAGAAAACACCATAACACATGTAAACCAACACAGTCACTCACAAATCACAAATAATTGTTAAGATGATAAAAAAAAAAAAAAAAAAAGAAAAAAAAAAAGATATAGTTTAACATAGAGTGAACAAAACAATAAACAACAGAAATAGGTTGGTATAACTGTATATACAAAACAAACAAATCGCTTTAGACACAATAACTATTTTGGTGTAGTTAAAAGTGCAATTTAACAGAAAATTAAATAAAATAAAGTGAAGTGAACAATATTAAAGAAGATAATGGTAAACTGTAGGAAGGCACAACGGTGCAGAAAAATGCAGAAGGTGCTGTTCCGGACTGACATGTGCTAGCCACTACAATTTTTAGTAAGTAGAGTGTATGTACATAACTTTGTAACTGTACAGATAATTTAGTATTAACAAGTGAATTTATGTTTGAACATAGATACTATGAAAACAATATATAGAATAATTATAACAGATTGAACATACAGATGATACAATATTACAGCATGAATATATGTATATAATTAATGTACTAGATTCGCATACACAAATATGATCAAAATATTATGTTGTTTATAGCCACTGACGATGCCCCACACCAGAAGGGCGAAACGCGTCTGGTAGAGGAAAGTTAAAAATAAAACCAGTTGTTAGAAGACGGATTTTTATTTTAAAAAATATTTATGCAACAACTGCGGAACATGGCCTACAACCAAGTTAAGTGATCCAAAATCTTCACGGGATCTTACATATTTCTTTCTTATTATCTGTGATGATGATCGATATTTTAGCGGCTAACACAGCTTACATGGGGCTGAAATAATTACCCCAGTGAAAACAAGGAAGCTAACAATAAATCTTAACAACTTAAATTATGCCACGTAAAATTAGTTTTAATTTGTGGTTTAGGCAGCATAGATCGCCATCAATTTGGAACGTCTTTCATTAAAACCAAGTAATGATTTCAGTGAAAAAAGCAACTGAAAATTAATATGCCAATTTAAACGAAATACATAATTTCCTTTCAGGTTTCTGGCAATTCATTTCTTAACTAAATACAATTGTTAAAAATAAAATTCAGTGTAATTCCTCGTGATTTGCGGTGTAGCAAAAGGTTTCCGTTTCCATACTGGTCCGTGTTGCATTTCAACATAACACATACTACGCTAAACTTGCTGCCAGAAAAACAATACTTCAATCTCAAGTATATAATACATTTACTGTATAAATTACAAGGAAAGGGTAAATAACTCATCACTCACCAAAGTTGAAGGCAGCGACGGGAGAAGAACATATATCATGAACATACCAATATACACAATAATTCAGTCTAAAACTACTGTACAGCATTTTAGTGGCAATAATGCATCGCGATATAAATTTGCTCAAAAAACTTCAAAAGTACTTATATCTTTCTTTTTTGTTATCCGTCATTCAGATCGATATTACAACGTTTGGATGGCTGATACAGATAAATGTTACTGAAATAAAAGCCTCAATAATATTGCCCAGTGAAAACAAAGGGAATTAAAATAAATTTTATAAACTTACATTGTGCCACGTAATATTTGTTTTAATTGTAGTCTAGGCTGCACAGATAGCGATCGGTATGCAACTATTTTCGTTCGATCGAATTAATAACTTCAATAATAGGACACAGTTTAATTTTAAAAAAAAATTATTCATTGCCCTCTGCTGTGAAATCAAATTCCAATTGTAATTCTGACCCATGCTAAATAACAATCTAATCACAAATTTCACTAATATTGATGATCGAAAATTAAAGCTTTTATCTATGGACAAAGAATTTAAGGAATACTTCTACATATCAAACAAATACTACGTAAATATAAGCATCTAATGATTGACATGTCGATTTAAACGCAATACATACTTTTCTTTCAGTGTTCTGACAGTTAATTCTCTTCGCGGATGCTTAGAAGTGTTATTATTTATTAAATAATGTGCATTACCTAGAACGACATCTCTGGTCGTAAGTTCGGCTACGAAGGCAATAAGCATGACGTCATAGCGCGACGTCATAGTGTGACATCATGGCGTGACAGATGACCAAAACTTGCATTTTATAAGTATAAATTATAACGTCAATCCTTCTACAGAAATTACGTCATTGGGACTTTCTGAGACTTTTTATCCATCTGTTTTTCCCCAGCGATTCTCCTCTCATCCCGTACATCAGAGACGATCCGCATCAACAAACGTTTGTAAGCTGAAATAATACGACAATGCGTCTTTTTTTAAAACACTATTATTTGGTAGATACCATCTATCTGACTACCCATACCATGTTTGGGAATCTTGTTTGACTTACTAGCGGTATTAATTTTTTTCTTTAATCCTCTACTGTCAAATTTTTTTTTGCATAGTTTCGCTAAAATAAAACAAATTTACATAAAATAGTTCAATAACTGCTATGTATCCCCAGTGATTAGTCTCAAAGATTGAAGTGAGATCGGGAGAGGTAGGAATATTAGGGAGGGAGGGGAAGCTCCACCCTGCTACAGGCGCCGGAGAGAGCGGGAGAGAGATATTCGTACGATCGAAGTCGTCTCGTGATGTCCAGACCACAGCTCAAGAAACAGGTCAGAGATGACCCAACGCCCCATCGCAACCGTGGTAATGAGGCTCATCTGGTAAATTCATGACCTAACATCGGTGCACACGAGTTAAAAGATAAGTAACTTGTAGTCTATTTTTCAATAGTAGTAGCAGAATTGCTTTCACTGCATTGAGATCTGCTTTAATTATGAGGTTAAATAACCACCTCGTTGGCATAGATGGTTTTGATACCTTATGCCAGCGGCTCCCAACCTTTATTGCTACACGACCCGCTTTTAAGTAAAAAAAAAAAAAAAAAAAAAAAAAAAAATCTCGACCCACCTATAATGAGAGTCTATTTAATATCAGAATTGGAACTGATGTATGACCTCGATATGCTATCGACTATCCTATCCTACGAAAAGGCAAATTTTCGTACAAAGAATATACCATGAACAAAAACAAGAATTAATAATACATAAAACTACAAACATATTATAGACCGGGAGGCGGCTGCACAGGCCATCACCTCAATAAGTTGACTGCTGAAATTCCAGGATTAGAAGTAACTCTATCAGCATATTCAAATGCAACTGGTCTGCCAAGTCGCTTTTTGATGGAAACCGCTTGCATACCTGATTTTAGTGCAGTCCTCAACCAACTTTCCATAATCATATTATATCTACTCTCAATAAGAACAAACGCAAACAATAACTCACTCTCACAAGCAGAGAAAGACAGTTTCAATCAAATACAATGACAATGAGTGGTATGCACGCGCATCTCTGCTCCAGAGCAGGGCGGGGAAGAGGGTGTTCAGGGGTTGCCATAACGATTGCGCGATTGCTGCCGCTGCTATATCTCACAACGAGGTTATTGCATAATACTGGCTGACTGTTTAAGAACACTTTTTTCCTCGCAAAGTTTTAATTTAAGCTAATAGGTTTCATGATTATTGCACTTGTAAAATATTGTGTTATATTTTTCAAATAGATGAAATAAAAGATATATTTTTGTGGCAAAAAACCTCGATTGCTCCGCGACACACCAAAACACACGCCGCGACCCACCAGTGGGTCGCGACCCACAGGTTGGGAGTCGCTGCTTTATGCTGACGTGGGTCTGACATGAGGTTTAGGTGGTTCGAGTCCTCGTGGTGAAGTATTTTCGTAATCATTACTTGGCAGGTAAGGTAGGAGAGGTTGTGGTCATAATCACCATATTTCGTACCAGTCTTGGATTAAATTCCGAACATATCCATGAGCGTGGAGTGATCGCAGACCAAACATACACATGACCTGGTTGGGAAGTAATTTTCATCACCAGGACGTGGCCGGCTAGGAAGGAGCATAGTAGTTCCTAACGCACCAAGTCCGAGGTTAAATCCCGAACACATACAACAGTGTTGATGGTGATTCATCCGTCAGATGTGGATCTAAGTTTGGGGTTCCTCTATCGGAATAGCAGGTGTGAATAGACTGTCACTGACTCTCACCCTCTCCCTTCCTTTATGTTTAATTAATTAACAACGCAAGTAAAACAATTAATAGAACATAAACACATTACAGTTATCCGCACAACAGTTTCGCTTACAAAGACTTCAGTCACTGGGGAAGGCAAAGGGAAACTATCAAAGTTAAACTTCCTTCTCGGCAGCGTGCCAAAGCCTGGGTCACCGTGTATTACGAACATCATCATCACAGACTAATATGATGGGTCCATTTGTGAATATAAATACAAATCTTTAACAAACAACTGCGGAAGAATGGCCAATAACCAATTGATGATGGGAACATGTTTCATTAATAGTTACGTATCATTAATTAAAATCGACTGGATTGACTTTAAAGAGTGCCAGAGTTTCTTCAGATTCCTGCTTGCTCACTGTCATTTCATCTGCTGTCAAAAGTTTCGGGATATAACCAGTTAAATATATTTCAAGACCACTTTCTTAGAATGCGAACTGCTGTTCTTCTCGTAATGCCTGCTATCACATCAATCTGCCTAACTATTGAACTATTGATCTCCTGCCTGTTTTCATCAAGCAATGTAACCTGAAAACATTTTTCTAATATCAATGCTAGGTCTCCCACGATTTTTTTTATGTCTCCGTTTTAAGTGTTCTGAAGGCACGGGCAACCTCCACTAATGTTCTCACCACGGCCCAATTCCCTTATGTAAAATGATTTTCCACTAAAGTATTCATCACCATGAATTTCTTT
Source organism: Vandiemenella viatica (assembly GCA_031002005.1). Taxonomy (NCBI): domain Eukaryota; kingdom Metazoa; phylum Arthropoda; class Insecta; order Orthoptera; family Morabidae; genus Vandiemenella; species Vandiemenella viatica. The sequence goes on from CM061920.1 coordinate 371,313,166, forward strand.
ACCAGTTCATATTAAACGTATTGCCACACCCGCTATCAACACAAGTTACATAGCAAAATTTCTTTACAGGGTGTTATAATTCTGTACAATATTCTTCTAAGGACTAAGGAATTATTTATAGTTTTCGCGGTGTTGTATGATTTAGTTTTCGTGTCTGGCCACCAACTGACAGATCAACCCTCGTAGTGTCCGCCGAGAATTGCTTTTTTCAACAGCTCACCACGAGGAAGTCAAGATGTCGTCCACTGACATGGTACTCGTCCAGTGTTTGAACTCATTCCTCCAAAATACTCGAGAACACACATGTTCGATCCCTAGTCGGACCACCAGTATTTCCATGGATTACAGAAATGACTCTAGAAGAACACCGGAAAGATTAATTAATAAAGACTATGGTTTATTTTGTTCTCGCCGGCCTAGGTAGCGTAGAGTGCTAGCTCCGCGTGCCGAAGGTCGCCTGTTCGAGTCAAACCGAGGGCAAGAGTGTGTAAGTGTTATACGTGTAAATGTGTTGTCCATGTGTCAATACTTGATAGCAACAAATCGCATTGAGCAGGCTGTATGGCCTCAGTGGCCGAATGCTATTAAAAAAAAATGTTCTCGTTCTTATCTCAGATGAAATGACCTCGCTAGCGACTAACACCAATATCTGGGTTTCTTTATGTTGCTGGAAGAATGTAAAGTACTTTAGTGCTCCATATTTCGACGTAGCTGTAGGTGAAAAAATTGCTGTGAATAAAACAACAGTAACTACTACCGTTCCTTCAACAATTTGAATTATTTAATACATTATCAATAATTTTCTTCTTTTTATTAAGATAAGTTTGCGATGAGGTCGGAGGACCAGGTGCTTGCGATTCGTGAAGGTAGAGTGTGTGTTTTCATTCTTGATCTGCGAAACTGAGGTAGGAAAAGATGGGTTCAACGCCATGTTCCTTACTTCGCCAGGAGTTTCTTCCAGGATACACACTGGATAGCAGGCTGAGTGAATATGAAGAGCTTCTCGAACCATCGGTTTCAATGAAAAAACCTCATCTTCCTCAGTGACTGAAGCCTGGTCTTCCAGGTCATCGTCAGATGTTCTGTTGCATCAACTATGTGGTCTATGTCTTCCTTTTGTTTCTTCACATTAAATATGCGTTGTTATGGTATTAACAACAGGCTTCCTTTTTTGTCTGGAAGCATTGACAATTCATTATTTATTTAAATAACGAGGCCATCAAAGGATTTGTGAGTGTGCAGTGTGGAAAATTCTGTAGGAATTGAAGTTGTCATTTGATATTGTAATTAAGTATAATTTTACTACCAAAATTTCCTCTACTTTTGGAACAGATTTCGAATGCTTATATTACGATGAGGTAAAGCTATTCTTATGTAACTATTGGGGCGAAATGTTTACCTATAGAATTTCAATAAATCTATCGATTATAATGCGAAATGATCAAACTCACAATACCTAAGCACCAATCTCTACTCAGCAATAATAAATTTCTTTTAGTTGAATTTTATGAAAATTAATCTTTTATGTAAATTAGAGAAATTAGAACAGATGTCTTTTAGCTAAAATACCTTAATGAAGATGTTTCAAAATGGAAACATAATTATATAATCGAATGGAGGCCAATGTATCGTTCTGATAGAGACTGTGCCACAAATCTCAACCAGGCTCTTGTGTGTATATATAAAAATGGATGTTGGATATATATATATTCGAGATAATTAGACTTCAACACCATTTGACCGATCACCATGAAAGTTGGATCGTATATATATTTTTCCATGGGGAAGGATTCTGAACAAAAAAATTTCAAAAACAACCCCCTCGCACCCTTTAAACTTCTTATATATATATATATATATTTTGTACAAACCCACATTTTTATTCGATTTCGATGGAACTTTGCACACGTATGCTTTAAAACAAATAGAAGAATACCGTCCACATTTGTTTTACAAAAACTCAATCCTTCTTCCCCTTTGCACCCCCCTTAATTATTGTCAATGTTCTTTATACAAAGCTACAGTTTCTATCCAATTTTGAAGGAAGTTTGCACACGCATACTTTAAAAGAAATTGAAAAATATTGTCTGTATTTTGTTTACAGAAACCCAACTCCTCTCGCTTTTTCCATACCATTAATTTTGGACATATTCTTTATACAAAGCTACAGTTTCTATCCGATCTTGAAGTAAAGTATGCTTTAAAACAAACAGAAAGTTTCTGTCTACATTTGGTTTGCAAAACCCAGCCCATCTCCCCATTTACCCCACCCATCTTCATTACAAATGTTCTTTATAGGAACCCACAGTTTTTATCACATTTTGATGGAACACTGCACTCCTACAATTTTAAACAACATTCTGTTAACAAAATCCACTCCCTCATCCCCTTTACCCCATGTAATTTTTGGAAACCTTCTTCATACAAAGCTAATGAACATGTATACTTAAAACAAAAAAAAAACAAAAATACTGTCCACATTAGTTTTACAAAAACAAAACTACTCTCCCTGTTAGAATCCACTTTTGCCACGATTCTTTATATATACCCAAAGTTTTTATCCAATTTGACACATGTAAATTATGAATCAAACAGAAAAATATTGTCTACATTTGGTTTACAAAAGCCAAATCCCATTACCCCCATACCTTTTAATTTCCAATGTTCTTTATAAAAATCCACAGCTATTAACTCATCTGATTTTAAATTATACCAGATTATTAATAAAAAACATGTGTACTAATGTTTCAACATGTGCGTCAGATTTTAACTTGGATCCTAAGCTTCTCATTGTGAAAACCCATTAAAAATTTGTATTTTCTGCGCGATGCTGTAACAGATATATTCCAGAAACAGATTTAAGTATGTGATATGTATTAGAGCTGGGAAGTTTCATGTTTTGATCATCGAGTGGCAACTTTAACAGATGTTGCGATTTGGTTGAAATGGAGTCTGGACCAAAATGTAAACCTTATCACAGCATCCAGTTCACCCCGTTCTGGAAATTGTTTGGGTATATCAACGTTTAGTTTACTTCTGTAAATTGGTGGTGCCAAATTTAATGAAACTTGGCACACATGATTCACATCGGAAATCTATAAACAGGGTACGGGTATATCATTCCCGATTAGAGCAACGGCTGGTACTCTGCTAGTTATATGATATATTGAAATAACTTCATACGCGCGGACTTAGTATGTCATTGCTAGAACTGGATATACAAGGTTGTAATTTTGTAAAATATGTCCGAAAAAGCACGGAGACGACATAGCATGATGGGGAAGCCATCACCAGGGAAGCCATCACCAAACTATTCTACCATTGAACCTGTCTCATGAAGAGAACTAATCTCAAATATGATTAAAAATAGCAACAAACTAAAGTAGGAGGGGCTAACTGTGTGAGGCTACACACTACAGTTCCCCCGGAAGATTTTTGTTTGTGGTTTAAAATTGTGTCAATTTCTGGGGACATAATGTCAATACCGGTTTGTACACAACATTTTTGGTTTTGCTGTTCTTTCCTGAGATATACAGCTTTTAAGGGTTGGAGACCCATAAGCTAGCTACATATGACTGCCCAAGGGTAAACAAGTCTTTTCTAAGTGTAAGAACGAAGACTTTCCCGGTGTATGACTGCAATGTCTTCACGGGTGTACCACCGGATTGTGTTGTGGAAACACGATATTTAGACGGCTAGCTCCATATTAGCTGGGGCCGGAACAAGAACTATAGTCACGCCAACTGGTAGCCAGCCGCCAGTTTGTTGCGGGCCTGGCTCATAGTAAGCCATCGCCGAGGCCACGCAGACGCCTTTTTTTTTTTTTTTTTTTTTTTTTTTTTTTTTTTTTTTTTTTTTAAATGGGGGAGCACCCAAAACCCGCTCCTCCAAGCATGGCGGCCTTCCTGTTAACTACTGCTCGCCTCTGCACATGCATTAAGTTAGTAATTCTATTGGTGATCACAGGAACGGGATTGTGATGTATTCCATGCGTCCAGGTGTCCACCCGTTTACATGGGTCCATCGGATAAGATAGACAGAAACTTTTGAAAGAAGAGACAAGGCAGAGGGAAAAAAGTGCCAGGGTTTTACCCCCGGGAAAAAAACCTCTGCGACAGTTATGGTGGGATATAAGGGGGCTGGCTAAGATACTGCCAGTACCGCGACAGAATCTATTCTACAGTTGAGGATGATGTGGGAGGTGTTGTTAATTTGTTAGGGTGTCATACATTTACTTACCCCGGGAGCGGCATGCCGTCTCCCGGTGTGGATGTCCGTGTGGATAGCGTGTTGTGCCTGGCGCGGTCCTTGCAGCCGCCACGTCAGTGTAGTGCCCTGTGGCAGCACGGGTCCCGGCGTTCAGGCTGCAACGTTTCACCCAAGCAGAGGTCCAGCGCGTGCGACTCACGACGTCCCCGCAACCAGCGGTCACCTGGTCCCCGTGCCATGACCGACGACCGCCGACCACGACTCGACTGTTCAGCCAAGAGGGGTAGGTGGAGCATCCACCAGCCACATAGACGAAGTGGTTTCACCGGCTTGCGCCGCAGCGATTTCACTGTCAACCCCATAATTCCAGCGTCCTCGCCGCGATGGAGCTCCAGTGTCCCCACCAGGCGGTACGCCGGTTTCAGCTTATGCAATGGCATCCCAGCCGCGACGGGCCGACGGCGCCAGACTCTTATCGCTTCCACCGACATCCCGCCATGCAGGTTTGCCAATTCACGCACAGCAGTAGGCCCGCAGCGCCCGCTGCAGGTAGCTCGCTGAGTTCTGCGCCACGTACGTGCCAGGGATGCGGTGATCTTCGTCCGTCCGGCTTGGCTCGCCGCTCCACTCAGCAGCGGTCAGCCGGCATAGCGAGCCGGCGGCCGCCCGGCCCCCATACCGCTTCACTTCTCCCAGTATCACGCCGCAGTGCGCCACTGGCGTGCCCGTTGGCGGTTAGCCAGCGTCTGCACCGCAGCGGTTCGCCCACGGCCACGCAGTAGAAATCAACCTGCCAAGATGGCCACCCCAGTGCTTCCGCCGGTGCCACACACTGTTACGGTTTCCGGTATTCGGTGATTGGTACAGCTGAGGCTGTGCACTGCACGGTTCCCGGTATACGGACGTTGTGCAGTACATACCAGCTTTCACGCCAGAGTGGTGGCCGGTATTCAATCCACCGCAGGCCGCAGGCCACCCGCCTTGGTGTTTTCTGCCAGCATTCCCGCCGCAGAGACACCGACAAGCGCACCGAGGCAGACACCGGTATCCGTCCAGAAGCAGGTGGCCAGCCCCACCGCTAGCCCGCTCCGCAGACATAATGCCGCCGCACCGAGCCAGCGCTCCATCTCCTTCCTGGTGCCGTCTTCTTTTGTCCGGTTGGTTACGCCGCTCGACACAGCAGTCATCCGGCGGCCGAGCGCCCCGGCAGCCCGCAGCCAAACACGCCGCCGCACTTCCCCCGGCGCCATACCCCAGCAGTGCCCCCAGCGTACCCGTTGGCGGTTAGCTCACTTCTGCACCGCAGCAGTTAGCCCGCAACCACGCAGCAGAAGTAGACCAGCCCGAGGTCCGTCACCCTAGCGCTTCCACTGGCGCCGCACACTGTAGCGGTTCCCGGGATTCGGTGGTTGCTACAGCTGCAGCAGTGCATTGCATCGGTTCCCGGTATGCGGAGGTTGAGCAGTGCATACCAGCTTTCACGCCAGGGCGGTGGCCGGCGTTCAATCCGCCGCGGGTCGCTAGCGCCCCACCTTGATGTTTCCACGAGCATCCCCGCCGCAGAGTCGCAATGTACACCCCGAGGCGGACACCGGTATCCATGCGGCAGCGGCCGGCCCACTACGTAGCCAGGGCCTCCCCTCCGACATCAGGCCACAGTACCAAGCCGACGCTCCATCTTCTTAGCGTTGGCTACTGGAAGTCCCTAGCACCGAAGACGAGAATGGTGGACATTGCTGACGATTGCTTTTTTACGAATAGTCCACCACTTCGCCCCAGTAGCCAAGGGACTCCACTTGTCGAGGCTGAAGTCGCGCTGCTGCTGCTCCTCTCTGTAGGTAGGTACGCTCCGGTCGGCTACCCACGAAGCCGCCGGACATGTATGTAAGGAAGAGCGGCACCCGAACCATCTCAGTATCTGTGGGTCAGCCGACCAGTGCCGATGTCTCTTTTCTAAGTGTCCTCCTGCTACTTTCAGTATCTGTCCTTGTGATCTGTTGATAGTCATCGCATGAGGATCGAATCCACATCACTACTACATAATAAGTTGTGTCTATATATTAATTTTATGAACAGGTCAAATATAAACTGACTGCGGGAGAAACAAAGCCTGAGTGACCGATAGAATTTAAAACGTCATACGCCTGTCTGTCACTGTTCGGATAATTTTCATGACAAAATATGTTATTTTTACGAAAAAGTGTCCTTCATAATGATACAAAATATTTCCTTGTAAAATTTCACCAAGTTCGGTTTAGCCGTTTATTCGTGAAAAAGTAACAAACAGAGAGACAGAGCTAATTTCTCATTTAGAGTATTAGTGTAAATACTGGCCAGCATTGTTTCTTCAATCAAAGTTAAATAATACGTTACTTTAAATTTTTCTGTTTCAAAGTTCTTCTAGAAATGATTCCCATCGATTTAAGTTCATATTTATTCAAGGAATAATCGTAAAATGCATACAAGCGATACTACCAGTACTTTTCCAAATTTAAACAAGACAGTGGTTGATAGACTCTAAGTGTTGCGCTAGAAGCGCACTGGAAAGTATTTGTGCAATGAAATTTCTATAAAACAGCAAAGACAGTCCGACATTCGGTTCGCGATGTTATAATGTCTGTTCGTCGGTTCGCGATGTTATAATGTCTGTTCAAGAAAACTAAAAAAAAAAAAAAAAAAAAAAAAAAGATTGAAGGCGAGAGCAAACAATAAGACACAGTTAAACTACTATCACCCGTAAGTTCTTTCACTTTTTTACTTTATAAAAGGGTTACGAGAAGAAGACAGGTCTTCTACCGAAGATACCCACGCGGAAGATATGAGCTCATTATTTGCAGTCAATGCGTAGTTAAGAATTTCGCAAATGCAGTGAGAAAGTCAGTTGGGTTGTAGCTCCTAGAAATAAGTTAAACTACTAATGATGAATTGCTGTAACAGTTTTAAAAAAAACACTATCCGATATATAAACGTTGGTTGAAAGCGCTTGTAAATTAGCCTTTATCTGCTCCTCCGCTGATGGCGGCTGATAGTTTCTAGTATAATTGTACTTCTGAGACTAGGATCTCAACACTGATTTAAACTCCATCAAAATCCGACCAGTAGTATTTGTGTGAATCAAGTTAAAAAAAGGGACGCTTTCCCACGATTTTTGAAGACACTTAAAAATGAATCGTACCCTATTTTATTCCTGAGACTATGACAGTATATTACACATTATATTAAACACATTATACTAGGTAAAAAATTATGAACAGCCGGATTTACAAGTAAGTTATAAAAATAACACAATCTTGGAAACAAAGAGTATAAAATTCTTTGGTATTGAAATAGATGAGAAACTCAGTTGGCACGAACATATCACTTCACTACTGAAGAAGTTATATAGTACCACCTTTGCAATACGAACGCTTTCTTTAACAGCAGATCTAGACTTAACAAAACAGGTGTACTCATATTTCCATTCAGTGATGTCATATGGCATAATTTTTTGGGGAAACTCTTCACAAATAAAAACGTTTTCATAGCTCAGAAAAGAGTTATTAGGATGCTGTGTAGGGTTAAACCAAGAACTTCTTGAAGACAACTTTTTTAAAAAACTCAATATTCTTACAATGACTTCACAATATGTGTATTCTCTCATGTGCTTTGTCATAGATCATTTTAACCTGTTTACATCTAATTCACAGGTACACAATTTCAATACAAGAAACAGAAATAACTGGTACAAAATACAAACATCTCTGTCATTAGTACAAAGTTAATTATCTGTTTAATAAGATTCCAAAGAGTTTAAAACAGTTTGTAGATAATAAAGATATATTTAAAGACACCTGAGAAAGTATCTTATTGGCAACTCCTACTCCATTCAAGAATTTAAACAAAATATTTTATTGTGTTCAATATGATCTTATGCAAAACTCAGTTTTAAAAATTAATGATTATTGTTATTCTCTTTATTTGTCTTTGGAACATATAATTGTTTTTACTATGATTATGACTCATTTTGTATGTATGTGCATTAAAGATGACATGTTTCACATCCCAGAGTTCCTCCCTCAGCAGGGTCCATGAAGCAAGTTTGATAAATAAATATAGATGAGCTATATATTATCCGAAATCACATAAAAATCCGACCAGTGGTTAGTGCGTGACAACGTTCAATGAAAAATGAGTGCTGATTTGTTGACTTTTAAAAATAATTTATCAGCTTTCCGCAAAATCAGATATACTCTATTTTACTCTTGGAGCCATATGCTTTGCTTTGAAACCTCATCTAAATCCGGTCAGTAGTGTTGAAGTAATTCCTGTTTGTTCAAATAGACACACTTTACTTTTTTCTCTTTCCGACGTAGCATGACGATGAAATATTCCACATTTTATTGCTGGGACCTGGGCTACAGAATGTTCAAGTTCCCGTGCAAATCCGTTGGGTAGATTTTTCCCGAGAAGCGAAGAACAGGTCAATTGCTTTTCGCAGTGAAATATTTACTATCCAGCATATAAGTAGGTCCAGCGCTTATTCACTGCTGTATTATGTAATCAAACTGTCAGTGTAAGTTGATATCTTTTCTAAAGTTAATGAAAATTTGTAACATTATGCGCTTAAACATACTTTACATAAATAATACTTTCAGCATACTAAGCAATCGGTAATGATTGACAGTAGGTCGATATATCCTTGACGCATACGATAATACCATAAATTAAACTATTCAAAGCTTAAATTTATTAATAATAACCACAGAAATTCGTACATCCATTCTCATATATTCTACATCACAATCAAATAACACTGACATTTTATTTGAATATTCCTCTCCGCAAATGTCAATGTAAAAATCATTCGCCTTATCTACATGAAGTTTACTAAGTGATATTATAAGTATCTCTTTGGTGTGTTCAAATTTACGATAATTTGAAGCAATTTGCAAATAAAGTTTATTACCTCAAAGATTAATCGTGGAAGAAAGGTTACTGTTGTGTAATAAGACTGTACCCCAGTTTTAAATGAGGAAGCGAAAAGTGACAATAAACATAGGTAGAGAAAGTATCAAGGAGTTAAGAATATACTAAAAAAATAACTGCAAGGAAAGTAATGGGAAATATAGGATTTAGCCATTGAGTGCCGCCACAACTACTTTCAATATATCTATTAAAAACCTTCTCGCTGAAAGTTTTTGCGATAGTAAATAGAACGGAAGTTAGTTAACGACAACATTTTACATTATGCAGCCTGAACAAGCAAGCGAGTAGTGTAACCGTTTATCTTTTTAAAAATAACTAGCGTTCCTATTTAATTACTCCTGTGGTAATTTTTTAACTTTCCAGTAAACGCAAAAAAATTTTCAGCTATTTTGTGTGATTTGTTTAGCTTTTTTCGGTTGGTTGAAGTGAAGATAGTAATTTCAATAGTAACGTCCGTGGGAATAAGTATTAATTTTTTTAAAAAACGTCACGTAAAGGTTTTTATTAGAAAGCACATAACTTTGTTCCACAACTAAATGTTATTTTTTTATATAAATTTTCTGCACTTATGAATACTTTGCAATATTGTAGGCCATGAGAGAACACCGTGAGCTTGGCTGATTTATTTTCTAGAATCGCTCTGTAAAAAATGAAGGGAGACGATTTCGTCTAATCGTCAGCATGATTAGTAATATTATGGTAATGGGCAAGGAGCGAAGCGAAATCTGTCGTCATAGTAAAAAAATAATAATAAATAATAAAATAAAAAAATTGCACGTCCTGATGGAATATTAAGTTGAAATGTGAATATAAAAACGCAAAGGAAAGAGGATTCCGCATGAGAAGACGAATGGTGCCAAGGATTACTGAGACAGTTTAACGGTGTGCTTCCAGCAGGTTGGTCGTCCTGGAACACTGCCAAGACATCTGTTACAGCCCCAGCGTGACTTAGCCTTGCGCATTTCAACCTTCTACTTTTTTGTTATCTTCAAGGAAAATATGAATCGAACGTTCAAAAGGTTTTACGCTGTGGCATGGTATTCGGAAAGGCGCAGGTTCACATCCCCGTCCGGGCATCCTGATTTCAGTTTTCCTTGGTTTCGCAGAATCACTCCAGCCGAATGGCGCTGCCACGGCCGAATTCTTTTCCGAAGAACCTCGACGTTGATCAGCCGCAAAGCCCGGAAAAAAGTTTTATGAACGTCTGAAAGAAATAGAACTAAACAGTATTAATATTATTCATGTCTTAATTTGAAGGGACGGTGATGTCATTATCACCCAGCAGGCGGAATAGATGTGTTAAAATCTTGGGTATACTGATATGCAACGGCCTCAAGTTCAAACCTTAAGAGCGGCGTAACAACCGCTCTGATTACGGTTCTAAGGAAGATCATCATTGTTGGTGATGTCTCAATTTTTTGCTTCAAAATTGTATAAAACACGAACAATTTAATCGTACCTCATATAGAACTCAGTTGAAGCTGTTTGAAACGTTTGCCGACGTCAAAGGTTACGCTGTATCTCCACCTCTCCCCTTTTACATTTCACTTAGTGTCTGAATAGCTCCTTAACTGTAGGAGTAAAATCATCGACAGAGGAAGCCTATGACCCATAAGAATACATCAGTAAAGCAACTTTCTTCATTATAAAACAAACGCAGTATGTATCACGCTAAATACATTTCTGTGTTACAGTTGATAAAATTTACAGCAACAAAACAAGTAATTTATTATCAAAGAGTCAGATCATATGAAAATTTTGACGGGAGAAATTAGACTTGACGCCTGACATTAGTAACATAACAGGATATTGTTTACTTGAGGATGTGGACTAGGAAGCAAAGTAATAAAAATAATGTTTCACTGTTCGTACTGGCAAGTCTTGAGTTAATTGTAGTTTACCAAAAACAATGAAAATGTTTAAATTTCGTAAAGACAAAAGTAGGTGGGTAGGGCAGTTATTCTTAAAAAATGTAAGATCAAAATTAGTAAGTAAAGGGAAATTGCTACCACAACAAGCGATTCATCACAATTAAATAACAAATATTATATACATTAAAGAAATTAAATAATAATCGTAAGAATTTTAATATTTAAACTTCACGAATTATTATCAAAATCCGTGTTTGTTTGTTGAAAAAAAAATTAGGCACATTTATAATAAAACGAAATATTTAAACATTTAAAATATCAATTTATTTAATTTGTTTTTAATCAGATAGGAAATTTTTGATTCAAGTTGTTTTTTTTTTTTTTTTTTTTTTTTTTACATTTTAATATGCTTTATTTGTTTAATATTAGTAATAATAAAATCTTCTATTTAATGCTAGGCTTTCTAAAGTTTTTAGTCTCAATAAGCCAACATATGTTAACCAACAGATGTTTCTAGCTGTGGTTGCTTGTTGAACATTTCTAAATAATGGGACTCTAGTAGACTTTGCCATGGCCGGCCAAAACAGAAATAATTATCACCACTCAATACTGGGAATTCGAGGTGAGAGGGCAACGATACAGAAAAATACGGAATATTTAACCAACAGAAGTTTCTAGCTGTGGTTGATTATAGAACATTTCTAAATAATGGGGCTCTAGTAGACTTTGCCATGGCCGGCCAAAACAGAAATAATTATCACCACTCAATACTGGGAATTCGAGGTGAGAGGGCAACGATACAGTAAAATACGGAATATTTTTATGGTGATGAAAACATCTTTCATTCAGCCACT
>CM061920.1:371326064-371392962 GCA_031002005.1 Vandiemenella viatica
ACAATTGCGTCTTTTCTGACCGCAAGGAATGAACAAATTGCGTAGTGTTCCACACAAAGTTACGGACAGAAAAACTCCACGCGATGTTGATAGGCTGTGAATTCTGAGACTGATTTCGCATTTCTCCGAGGATTGGAAAACTTGCCGACGCTTGTCTGGCTTTCAAGAACGACATGTACTGTACATCGTTCAGCTCTTGCCCTACAAATGTCTTATGCTTTACTGACAGTTTGCACTTAACTATGGATCCAAGACAACTGAAATTGTTGTGTTTCCTGATTTCAGATATTTTCGCGTACAAACTGACAATTTCACTAACTAAGAGTTGAGTGGTGACTTTAACAACCGACTCACTCGCAGTCTGTAATACCGCATTCGGAGGATTTTGTGGAGGACTAAAATTACTACGTTCGGCTTCCAGAAATTCGTCCAGTGACAATTTTAACTCGGTTTGTGCCGTCTTAACGAGCTCAACCGAAGTTGCTACGGCAGTCACCTCTGAGCTAAGTTTTCGGATGTTTTGTTCCGTATGGTCTTTGACCTCGTGAACAAATTCCGAAATTTGCCCTAGGTTTTGGCCGTTCTCGTTTCGCATCTGTTCAATGGACAGGTCGGTGGCGTCAAGTCTTTTGGATAATTGTTTGTTGGCCGTTTGCAAAGAAGCACAAGTAGTTCTTACTTCTTCCGTACTCTTTTCCAGCGTAGAAACATTTTTAGCTATCTCAGACTTGAATTCAGATATTTCTTTTGTGACCTCAGAACGTAAGGTGGATAATTTTTCGTCCAAGTTTGTTAATATCGCAGCTTGCGAATCAAAACTCTGCCTAAGCAAATCCGAATTTCTCTTATTTTCCTCCTTTTGTGAATCAAAACGCTTGTTTAATTCCAGAAATTGCTGGCTTGATTCCTGTTTTTGTGAATTAATTTGAACTCTTAATTCCTCTTTTTGTGAATTAATTTGAACTCTTAATTCCTCTTTTTGTGAATTAATTTGCAGGCTTAAATCCTGCTTTAATTGTTGATTCGTGCTCTTATTTTCCTCTTTTAGTGAATTAATTGCAGTATTAAATTGTTGCCCTATTGCAGTCATCAACATGTTAAGCATGTGCTGTTGGGTCTGTTCTGAATGTGTGAGCGTATTCTGTGCCATTTCACCGACAGGAGACGGAAAATTTTCCATATCTTCCTGTGGCGACAAAGTAGACTGCGAACTATATGAGTGGGTCGGAACTTCAGAACTTACGTTCCCCTCGCCTGCAGCCAATATTTCGCTTTGTTCCGTTAACTGAACCTGATCGTTCATGATTTCGGGAGATTTTTGCCTATCAAACTGATCTTCCATATCGAAATCTTTTATCGTACGAGATCGTAGCTTCATATGACCACAAACAATGAATTTACACCGCAATTGTGCAATGACGAAATCTAAATTCACTAGCAACTAAAATACCGCGAATTTCAATACACACAAATACATATACCCCTCCAAAATTCAGCAAGAGAAAAGCAACGATGAATCATGCGACACAACACCATAAAAGCTGACTTACTTTCAAACACATGGGCAAAATATGCGTGTCTTTAATTTTCTTAGAAGCTACCATGCATTAACAAAACAATACTGACGTTACTCATTTAAAAATTTGAAAAATGATCACAAAATTGTTACAATACAAAGTGTATTGCATCTCAATTGAAGTACACAAATGAACTTCCTTTTAAAGCGTTGAAACAAAATAAATTTTATGCATTGACACAAAATGAACTTTATGCATTAAAATATAAGTGAAACATCAAAAAATAAAATCTTGTATGAATATCTATTGACTACAAGAATGATAAAACAGCCAAAAACCATGTGCAACATTCCATGAAACTTTCCGAATTTGGGCTCAAACTTATAATTTGAATTAGTGCCACCAATTCGCAGACATTAAGAAGTAATGTCTCATCTGGCACCAGCGTTGGGCGACATTATGTGGTAGGTGCCTTGGTGGGCAAACCACATTACAATTATATTTCATACCTTTATGATTAATAATTGTGGATTTTCAATTTTAATTTTAATGAAGGAGTGAAAATTATTTAATGTTGCAAGAATCTCGACGTTAGTTGGAATTTAGGAAAAATTGTCACAATATGACATTTATTTTCTGATCACTGGCGATTACAAGTCTGAGCGAATTTATCGTTAACATGAACACAAATTGGCAAAATCATAAAAGCAACGCTCAGAGTTACAATTAGCCGTCATGAGCAAGCAAACAACTGTATATTTACTTTTAAATATATCTCAGAATCAAAATGCAAGAAATAATGACAGTTGGAACAATAAAAATACAAGTTATGATGACCTCAGACAAAGGTATCATAATACTGTGACTTTACAGTTAAACAAGAAAATCATGGGCGCCAGAATGAACAATATATCATTCGAAAATAACTAGTTCTGGCAAATTATGCCGCTAGCTCAGGGGTTTTTACAATTACAAAGTGAGAACATGGACCTATCCTCTCAAAGTCGCTTACGGGTTCTGTTTCACGGAATGCACAATCACATGGCTTGGTCGTAATCAATTACCATTGTAGTTCTGCGTCTGATGTCTGTGATGAGTGTAGCGGACCCACGATATGTGAGATTATCTCACAAGTCGGCTATAGGCATCTCTGGTCTGGCAATGCGCATCATCGCATTACCGGCTGTGTTGCGGTGATACGCTCGCTCCAGCAAGGCAAGCTGCAGTTAACGAAAGAAGTCAACTTTCCAAGTCAACCTCAGACTGGTGCGATCGAAGTTAGAATGTCAGCTCCTCGCTCTTCGGTCCACGAGGAAACTTCTTGCTCCGCCCATTTGTAGTCTCGAAGCTCACATACAACAAAAATTCCCAGGATTTTGAGTTATACGCTCATTTTGATTGGACCTTCAGGTCGGCACCTAATGTCACGTGATATCCTCGATATGTGATTTGGCCAAAGAATCCAACAGAGGTCGGACATATTCGGCTAAGTTCGCCGGGGCGAGAGAACATTCGGGTTTCGGACGGCAGGCTTTTCCGGCTCGGTGAGTGACCCATCCCCAGGGAGCAGTGTGTGTGGTCCGGCAAAAACCCAAATCCGCGACGTCCCGTCGCCAAGGCTCGGAAAGACCAAGATTAGCTTCAAGCCTACATAGCTCAATAACTCTTTAATATTCGCTTTGCTACGATACACTGTATAAGTTCACCATTTCATTACAGTCCTCACTTGGAATCTTGCGTACTTTATAAAATTACAACAAAAATCTATTCACGTGGTCGCCCAAGATTTATGTAAATTACTCTTATATTATTACATATATAATAAAAAATGCACCTTGTAACGTGGCGACAGCGCGGCTCGTTACACTAAAGATAGAATGAAACAGTCAATCAAAGCAGGTGTACAAAATTACTGCAGATAACAACTTAAACTAGAACCAACACATTAAACATCTAGAAAATAATAAATTGATTTCAATCATAAGGTAATCTGAACTTTTAATTTATAGGCCAACCTTATTCCATCAACACTACATGTTTTCAAGTGATTTGCCCCTGAAGACCCATCAGGAACAAAGGCAGGATTCTATATCCTGCAGTACAGTTTGTTACATTCGATACATTATTTACATTATTTGAATGCTGGGCGATGAATTGTTGACACGTGGAGGTATTAATGGATTCTGTTTAGTTACATCCATCTTTTAAGGAAATGAATAAATAACTCAAGAACATTCCCTCTCGTTGGGATTGTGGCCACGGTAGTAACTATGTGGAATAATTAGCATAAGCTTTATGTAGGGAATTTGCAATCAAGCTGGCTATATAATCCAATAAAACCACACGGAAATGAGTAGAAGATTGAATGTAGCTAACTTTTGTGTTAAGTTCATTTATAATCTCAAAGAATGCTACTTTAAGATTCAATTGTGTTTAAGAAAAGATTAATGAACATTTTACCGGCAGCAATATGTAAAGCTGTAATAAGATTACTGTGTTCGTTAGTAAATATGACTTTAACGTTTAAGTGAAGAAAACATCTTAAATAATTCTTGTGATATATACTTGCTTGTTACCCAGTGATTTCACATACGTTGATCGTATCGAATGCAGTAAATCTTCGGCGAAGACTTCATCTAAGATCTAAGTGGAATTTTTCCAAATTTTTCTAACCAATCGTTAATGATTTTGGCAGGCTGACAAGCCACATAGTAGCCCTTAAAAGTCCGTTGTTGTTTCGAACATGAAGGCCATGAATGGCGGAAAATGGTTTCTAAATGGCTTAACATTACCATTTCTAGCCAATTATCAGTTTATTTTAACAGAAATCCAAAACCATTCCATCTAAACACAGCCCGTACCATGATTGAGGCACCATTAGCTTGCAAAGTGTCTTCACGACAGTCTTGGTCAATGGACTTGTAGAATGTGCGCCACATTCAAACGCTACAATCAGTTCTTACCAACTTGAATCGTGACTCATTTCACCTGCAACCTGTTTCCGAGTCCTGCAGGTAACAACTAATGTAATTGTTAGCCAAGGAGAAGCGTTGCAACTGGTGGAGTTCTGATAACAGAGGCACTAGCGTCGGTCGTCTGCTGCTATATCCCACAAACATTAAACTTCCCAATACTGTTTGAACGGACACTTCTGTCGTATGTTCCACGTTGATCTTTGCTGTTCCTTTTACGCAGTGTTAACCGTCGTGCAGACGCAGCTGGATTATTATGGAGGCGTCCATTAATTACGTAGGTGAAATAGAATGGGGGAGGGGGGTGGAGTGCAGTGAAATCTTTCCAAATCTAACCGAGGAAAGTGGGGGGGGGACGACAGAAATTTCACGCCATCTTTTTAATCCTATGAAGACCACTTGAGATAATATATATATATATATATATATATATATATATATACAGGGTGGGGCATTTAATGTGTTTTCTGGAAATATTTCGGAAAGAAAGCATTTTAACAAACAATAACCTATATAAAAAATAATCGTACAGTAGGGGGCTACAATTATGTGATATTGGTTTTTTCACAGGTGGCGCTGTTGTCGTTACATCAAGGTCAACTTAATTCTTTTAAATGGGAACCCCTATTTTTTTTGAAGATTCCGATTCCTCATGAAAAAAGAAAAATAGTTTGCTTAACTCATTTTCTGTTAGCCTCACAGATGGCGCTGTAATCGCGAAAAATGAATATTCGCGTTTTTTGTGTATAATTTTAATTATTGTTTAAATAATTACATGTAAATTTCATTCTGTAAACATGGAAGGTAATTTTAAAGGATAATGACGAAATTGATTTTTTAAATGCTTTTTCTTTCTTATTTGCAGCCATGTCTACAGCAGGTGCTCAAAAAGGTGATCATTTACTTCCAGACATTTTTTGACACACTTCGAGCTGTTCAGGCATCATTTCTGCAAAGGTCAAAGAAAAATTTCCATGTGGCAAAAGTTTTCAGGTAGAAAAAATCAGTATGCTATGTTTTGCTGACGACATTGTCTTATTAGCAGAGAGGGCTGAGGATATTGAGAAGTTATTGAAAGGCATGAACAAAATACTGAAGGAAGATTTTGGACTGAATATAAATCAAAGTAAAACAAAAGTGATGAAATGTAGCAGAAATGACACCAATACTAGCAGATTAAATATAAAAATAGGATCTGATGCAATAGGAGAAGTGAGTGAGTTCTGTTACTTGGGAAGCAAAATTACAACCGATGGCCGAAGCAGGAATGATGTTAAAAGCAGAATAGCATTAGCAAAAAGAGCCTTCATGAAAAAGAGAAACCTTTTAGTTTCAAATATTGATCTAGGAATTAGAAAGAACTTCTTAAAACTCTATGTGTGGAGCACAGCACTTTACGGTAGTGAAACATGGACTTTAGGAATACTGGAAAGAAAGGAACTTGAAGCATTTGAAATGTGGTGCTACAGAAGAATGCTGAAAATTAGGTGGACAGACAAAGTAAGAAATGAACGAGTTTTAGAAATGATGGGTGAGAAAAGAAGTTTATGGAAGAAGCTTACAGGAAGAAGAGACAGGCTGGTAGGTCATATTTTGAGACATGCTGGATTGGTTAATTTGTTAGTGGAGGGAACAGTTGAAGGTAAGAACTGTAGAGGTAGACAGAGATTAGAATATATGAAGCAGATAATTGAGGACGTGGATTGTAAGGGGTATGTAGAAATGAAGAGGTTAGCACAGGATAGGAAGGGATGGAGGATTGCATCAAACCAGTCTAAAGACTGACGACAGCAAAAAAAAAAAAAAATATAGAGGAGTCAGCAATCATTTATCATTTGCAAATTACGCTTTGAGTTGCTTTAATAGTGCAGCGAAGCAAAGCCTGTCATAATAATACCTGTTGATATCTGAGGTATTAAAACAATTAATCAATGTCTCGTTGCTAGGCAACAGATAGTCCGCGCACCTTAAGTAGCTAAAAAAGCCCGTTCAAACATTGGGCCGCGGTGGCTGAGGGGTCTCGTGCGACGCAGAGTGCCCTCGGAAATAGCTGAGGGGGCACGCCCAGGGCTTCGGCCCAGTTAGGTGGGGAAACCTCAGCTACCGCAGGCCTTTTTACTACCTTTTTAAGAGTTTTACAAAGGCGTTTAGAGTCATATATTGGATTCAGCACGTATTAATAGCTTGTAAGATAGTGTTCTAAAGGTCCCGTGTTCGATTCCACCCGTAGTGAATCTTTTTTATTTAAACTAATACACCTTTGTGTAAATCAGAAGAACAGAATTATAACTTTTTCCTTATATACACAAGAAAACATGTTTTAAAAGCGATTAATTAGGTTTGTAATTATATGTTATAATTATATGAAAATGTAATTGAAAGCTCTGTTGTATGGAAATATTTATCGCTTTTACGGTTCCATTAGAAAAATACTTGTGAAATACGGTTTATTGCGTAAAATTTACGTTTTTATGCACTATTAGTACAGCGGTTGCTCAGAAACTTGTTTTCTTGTTCCAAGTTGATTTCTTAATAGGGGTCTACACGTCTAAGCCAGACATTCTAAGGCTCTGTTCCAACGTAAAGAGGGGAAAGAAAGTAATCGATGATATCTACGTTTATCTTGGGAGTGTGTTTTAGTTCGAAAATCACAAATTATCCTATAATTGCAATATAAACGGTTTAAAATCGAAACTTAGAGCGCACGGTAATTTGATTTTGGAAACTGGATAGATGTTGCCGTATCCTCGGGGGTCTGTTATAAGAAATGAGCCAGAAATATTATTTGTAATGTTAATTTAATCTCTTCAGAGTCTCAGAAATAAACAATTGGCACAGTACTCTGTGAGAGGTGGTTTCTTATAACATATTTGTTTTGCATAGATGTGTCTGACAGAGGATGCCTGTATACTGTTCAACCAGCTACTCATCTCCGAATGTTCGTTGGTGAGAACTAACTTGGATACCTGACGGGGTATGATGATGAGCATCTTCAGAAAATGCCTGTTGGTACCTGCAGGTAACACCTGTTCCCCATGTCAGGGACGGCTATCAAAGGCAGCTGTTCAACATTCAGGGTTGGTGTACAAAGCAAAGTGATAACAAATATAAAATACTTTAACGAGAAGCGCCCAATTCATAAGGACAGCTTAAATATGATGTATAACATTGTGCAGCCTCGCAAAATGCTAGTTCTATCCTGCAGTTACCCTGCAGCAATCATGATGCTGGATGCCTGGGAAAAGTGGGTAACCAGTATCAAAGTATACGATCATAAATGGGATGGGACAGATTCGGTAGCAAGATGATTTCATTCACTTTATTGTAAGGAGAATTTTGAAGCGAATATTTAGAAAGGAAGGACGGATGGAATGGAGAGAATGGTTAATGGATACATCATTTATTACAGTAATAGAAAAGAAAATAGGATGAACGTAATATTCTGGCAATTCATTTGTTTGCAGTAGGTTAATTATACAAAATTGTTTTTATATAATGCTCATATCTTGATTTTGTAATGTTTTACATTTTTCGTTTGCACTGTGCTTATTAAAACAATTTAAATTCTTTATAAAACTGATTTAATAGTGAATTATGCTGTTACACAATGTGTCAGTTGCGATTCTGGTCAGGTTGACCACAATCTCCACTAATGTTGCTGTTCGGAAATAATAGCTCTTATTACCCTCATATGAATAAGTGATGGGTATCACCTACGGTGGTAGTAGGAATTTGTACTGCAAAATGTACTAAGAAAACACGGATATGGATCATTTTTAATGATATTTTTCGTCATATGAGTACCTTGATCTAGTTAGACTCTAGGAGTAATTGGTGAGGGTAATTTTCTTTTTAATTAAATGCGTTTACTTTAAGTGACGGAAAGTATAATTTCAAAAATCTCCGTTGTTTCTTATCTTCTGTCAAAAAATTTCATTGGTTATGTGGTAAACTAGTTCTTATAACTGCCACAGAGTATACAGTGTAAACATAGAATGCCCTTCTACTTACCTGAATGTCTGAATATAATTGTAAAATGTAATTTCAAATGAAAGTACCATTATAACTTTGAAATGTACGATTGCCTCGCATGAAAAATTTATTATCCATGCTTTCCGTGTTTTTGTGCAGTTACAGTTACCACTACAACAAATAATTACCTTTTATCTGACATAGCAATCACACTTTCTTTGAAGTGAAAGAAAAAAAAGTGGCAATAATTTTTAAAAAAATTACACTTTCTTGTACCCGCGTCCTCCCGAATGAGAAGCACAGCATTACCGCTCACTGATCATACTCGGTGAGGCTGCATATAGTTAGTTCGGTAACAAAAAGAATAGTTCATCCATACAAAATACAAGTAAGATGTCTGAAATACTCTTGTAACGTCACTAGTATCACGTCATTCACCTAAAGGTATTTCTGCGTAAGACATGTATAATACTATGTGGAAAATCAGAATATTGCACTCACGTAGAAAACTAATGGTCCAGTGTTAGATACCGTTCCGATTATTATAACGTCACAGACGGCTCAAGATGTCTATTAATGCATGGGCAGTAATTTACCATTGTATGTTTTGGCGCTAACTACAACTTTGTTACATATTTTACAGCTTCGGCTACACTTTTTCTCAAAGTGCCAAGGAAGCAACTAGCCGTATTTTCAACTGGATTTAACATTATTTCTACTTTGCACAATAACCGGTTATCATTAAATACTACCAGTATAATGTAAAACATTTAATGTACGTAAGAAAGAAATATATTGATAGTATAACAATGATGGAGCGATTTGACAGCTCAAGTGAAATTAGTGGGGAAAAAAATGGTGTCTGCGCTAACTCTCAAAAAATTCTGACTACAATCCCGTGTTCGAATCCCGGTGGGGGCAAGAATTTTTATGATTTGTATTTGATCATATGAACAACGCTGGGGCGTTCTGTGGCTCGGAATCTACGTTAAATTGTAGGTCGCAGAGGAAAGGAACTGGCCGTCCTACCTCTGAAACAAAACCAACTTTCAGGTTAGGTTTTTATACTGAATATATATTTAATCTGTCCAATCAAATACTATTACATGAGCAACTCTAGTAAATAGATTAAATTAAATTCTCACAAACTTATCTAAGAACTTTGATGGAATCTTGCATACTGAACAGTAATTGAAAGATGCCGATCGATGATGGGTCACCAAGGTACTAATCCAATAAAACCACACCGAAGTGAATGGAAGATTCAAGGTAGCTAACTTTTGTGTTAAGTTCATTTATAATCTTAGAGAATGCTACTTTAAGATTCAATTGTGTTAATGAATTGATTAATGAACATTTTACCGGCTGCAACATGTAAAGCTGCAATAAGATTACTGTGTTCGTTAGTAACTATGAATTTAACATATAAGTGAATATAAAAGTGGAGAAAAAAAATATTAAATAATTGTTGTGATATATACTTGCTTGTTACCCAGTGATTTCATGTAAGTTGATCATATCAAATGCAGTCAATTTTCAGCGAAGACTTCATTTAATATAAAAATAAATTCACGTCTGGTGATCTAGATGGAATTCTTCCAAATTTTTCTCACCAATCGTTAATGATTTTGGCAGGCTGACAAGCCACATAGCAGCCTTTAAAAGTCCGTTGTTGTTTCGAACATGAAGGCATGAATGGCGGAAAATGGTTTCTAAATGGCTTAACGTTACCATTTCTAGCCAATTATCAGTTCATTTTAACAGAGATTCAAAACCATACCATCTAAACACAGCCCGTACCATGATTGAGCCACCATTAGCTTGCCAAGTGTCTTCACGACAGTCTGGGTCAATGGAATTGTAGAATCTGCGCCTCATTCAAACCCTACAATCAGTAAGTTGTTACCAACTGGAATCGTGACTCATTTCACCTGCAACCTGCTTCTGAGTCCTGCAGGTAACAACTAATGTAATTGTTAGCCAAGGAGAAGCGTTGCAACTGGTGGAGTTCTGATAACAGAGGCCCTAGCGTCGGTCTTCTGCTGCTATATCCCACAAACTTTAAACTTCCCAATACTGTTTGAACGGACACTTCTGTCGTATGTTCCACGTTGATCTTTGCTGTTCCTTTTAAGCAGTGTTAACCGTCGTGCAGACGCAGCTGGATTATTATGGAGGCGTCCATTAATTACGTAGGTGAAATAGAATGGGGGAGGGGGGTGGAGTGCAGTGAAATTTTTCCAAATCTAACTGAGGAAAAGGGGGGGGGGGGAAATCGACATAATACTCACGCCATCTTTTTAGTTCCATGAAGACCACTTGAGGTAAAAAAAAAAAAAAAATCTTATGAGGGGAGTATTAGGGATGTCCCTCAAAGTCTCAGCTTATCTTATAGGTAGCGTCCCACCAGAATAACTCATCAAACCTCAGAATACGTGGTCCCATGACGGGAATTAATTTATACGTTTCTTCCGCCGTTCCACTGCCATCTGGTTATATGCATCATCAAATTCCATGACATTTGGCCGTTCGGTGTATTATTGAAATATTAGGCATATACACATCAAATTATTTAATTGCTTCAGCATACGGAATCGTAATTTCTAATGGAATCGGTAACTAACAAATAACTAGTCACGGTAAATTCTTAAGGTCTTCAAAAAAAATTTAAGCCAATTAGCTAATGGACGTGCGAAAATTAGGGTCGTATTAGAATTCATGACAACGCTGTCCACTTTCTTATGCATTTTTCTCAATTTAAAGAACAAATGCTTCTTACATTTGTAAAGTTCACCCCGAAATTTTCAAGAAACTATGCCTCTCTACAATTCTAGAGAGTATCGTTTCAGCTTTTATCATCACCTCTGCCAACACGTTCATCAAAATCGCGCTAATGACAGCTGCGTGAATAATAAGTTATGAACCAGCTTGTAAAACCAGATGAAATTAAATATATCTGAGTACCAATTCGAGACACTTACAAGGACTCCACCGTAGGATTACTAAGAAAAACCAAAATCTGACATCAGAGAGTAGGTAGGATCCTTAGGATTTGGACACTAGTCCTGTTGAGACGGTTTCGACGCCACATCTCCTACATCAACGTTTTTTTTTTTTTTAAACTGCTTAACGCCTCTTTAACAGCGAGGTCTTTAGAGAAGGGAAAGGATGGGGTCAAGGAACGGGAAGGAATTCAGCCATGGCCTTTTGAAGGAAGCATCCCGGCATTTGCCTGGAGTGATTTGGGAAACCATGGAAAACCCAAATTTGGATGCCCGGACCAAATGCGAGGCTAGTACGCTAACCGTTACACCACCAAACTCGGTAACGTAATGAATTATTAAAATATACGATCAAATATGCCTTTCGGCTGACACAGGATCTTGACAGTGCCCTAGAAAATACAACTGAAAATTGGGAATAAAACCACCTGCTTATTTAATGAATGCTGATTTTTTTTATTTGTCGTGGGAATATAGGAGAGACCAACCGAGAGATCTGGCCTCGCATTCTTGAGGACTGCGGTTCGAATCTCCATCCGAGCATCCAGATTGGGGTTTCCTATGGTTTCCCCAAATCACTCCAGACAAATGCCGGGATGACCTCAACATCTACGAGGCGTAAAGCCATAAGTAAAAAAAAAAAAAAAAGTAGAGACCAGGTTATGTGTTGCTACAGTTTCCTTGATATTTTTACATTCCCATTACCATCATTATTCATAAGTTATGCTACAATATGTTGTAATACTATAAAGACAAATTCGGTCTTGTGGAGTACATTAAACTCTGGGGTCTACGTTTCGATTGTGTCTCGAGTAACAGTAGTTCGCACTTGATACGTTTTTCGACTGTTTTTTCTCCATTTCCGTGAAATGTACTTTAGAAATGTAATGCAATATGGCCCATATAAATTAAGAAAAAATTTCGCTTTTGAGGCCAACCTGTATTATGAAGTTAAAAAAAATTTCCAATATCGAAAGCAAGAAATAATTTCGTAACCGACTGTCAAGTATTATAATGTGAAGTATGCATTTATGATGTAAGAAATGCAAAATGTTGAAGAATCTGAAATTTTGTGACATTTGACCTGAGAGATTTAATCTGAAGTAAATGCTACAAAATGCACTAGCATTTAGTTAATTCAACGCAACTTTTACTAAACATACTTTGTTATTTATTATGTTAGCAATAACATGTGAAAAACTGTATCTTACTATACCGTAAATTTGTTTAGAAACGTCGTTAAAACCTTCCTTCGATGAAAAATGATATAATTGTTACTGGGTGCCGCAGTCGTAACTAAGAACTTGGTGTAAGTCTCAATTGTACAACGCTATTTTATGGACCTTCAGCAATCATTTATCATTTGCTTTACTAGTGAAACGAAGCGAAGCCTCTCATAATAATACCTGTTGATATCGGAGGTATTAAAACACTTAATCTATGTCTCGTTGCTAGGCAACAGATGGTCCGCACCTTAAGTAGCTAAAAAAGGCCGTTCAAACCTTGGGCCGCGGTGGCTGAGGGGTCTCGTGCGACGCAGAGTGCCCTCGGAAATAGCTGAGGGGGCACGCCCAGGGCTTCGGCCCAGTTAGGTGGGGAAACCTCAGCTACCGCAGGCCTTTTTACTACCTCTTTAAGTTTTTTCTAAAGGCGTTTATCGTCCGATATTCGATTCGTCACGTAATAATAGCTTGTAAGATAGTGTTCTAATGGTCCCGTGTTCGATTCCACCCGTAGCGAATCTTTTTTATTAAAACTAATACACCTGTGTGTAAAACGGAAGCACAGAATTATAACTTTTTTTCCTTATATACACAAGAAAAAATGTTTTAAATGCGATTAATTAGGTTTCTAACCATATGTGAGTATTATACGAAAATATAATTGTAAGCTTTGTGTATGGAAATCTTATCGTTTTTACGGTTCCCATAGAAAAATACTTGTGAAATAAGTTTTATTGCGTAAAATTTACGTTTTTATGCGCTATTAATATAGCTGTTACTCAGAATTTTGTTTTTTTGTTCCAAGTTGATTCATTAATAAGGGTCTCCACGTCTAAGCCAGCCATTCTAAAGTCAACATCATTTAAAATGGTTCTGTAATAAGGAGGAGAAAGAAAGTAATCGATTAATATCTATAATTTTCTTGCTAGTGTAATATTAGTGTGAGAATCACAAATTATCCTGTAATTACAATATAAACGGTTTAAAATCCATACTCAGAGTGCACAGTAATTTTATTTTGGAAACTCGATAGACCTTGTCGTGTCCTCGGGCGTCTGTTATAAGAAATGAGCCACTTGTATCGTTTATAAAGGTAATTTAATCTCTGCAGAGTCTCAGGAATTAACGTTTGTAACAGTACTCTGTGAGTGGTGGTAATTTATAACATAGGGGTTTGCATAGATGTGTCTGACAGGGTATACCTTTATACTGCTCAACCAGCTACTCATCTCAGAATGTTCGTTGGTGAGAACTAACCTGGATACCTGACGGGTTAAGATGATGAGCGTCGTCAGGAAATGCCTGTTGGTTCCTCCAGATAAAAGTTGTTCCCCATGTCTGGAACAGCTATCAAAGGCGATTGTTCTACATTTCATTGTTGTTGTATAAAGCAAACTGGCAGGAAATATAAAATACTTTTGCGAGTTGCGACGAATTCGTAGTGGCAGCTTAAATATGATGTATAACATTGTGCAGCCTCGCAAAGTACTAGTTGTATCCTGTAGCTAACCTGTTGCAATCACGATGCTGAGTAGCTGGGAAAAGTGGGTAACCAGTATCAAAGTGTACGATCATAAATGGGATGAGACAGATTCGGTAGCAAGATGATTTCATTTACTTTATTGTAAGGAGAATTTTTAAGTGATGATTTATAAAGGAAGGACGAATGGAATGGAGAGAATGGTTAATGGATACATCTTTTAACTCAGTAATAGAAAAGAAAATAGTTTGAACGCAATATTCTGGCAATTCATTTCTTTGCAGTAGGTTAATTATTCGAAATTGTTTTTATATATTGCTCGTATCTTGGTTTTGTAATGTTTTACATTTTTTGTTTGCACGGTGGTTATTAAAACAGTTTAAATTGTTTATAAAACTTATTTAAAAATGAATTATAGTGTAACACAATGTGTCAGTTGCGATTTTGGTCAACTTGACCACAGCCTCCACTAATATTCCAGTTCGAAAATCGTAGGCCTTGTTACCCTCGAATGAATAATTGACGGGTATTACCTATGGTGGCACTGAAAAATTTACTAAGGAAACACGTATAAGGATCATGTTTAATGATATTTTTCGTTATATGAATACCTTGGACTGGTGAGAGTCTCGGGGTATTTGGCGAGGATTTCTTTCTTTTTAATTAAATGAATTTACTTTAAGTGACAGAAAATATAATTTCAAAAACGGGTAACTGTTGTTTGTTTGATTGATATATTTCGTGTTTACATATCTTTAGAGTAAGCTTTCTCTGAATTTTTAGTAAACTTCGATTTTTCTTATCTCTTATCAAAAACATTCTTGGGTTATGTTGTAAACTAGTTGTTATAACTGCCAGAGAATACAGCGTAAACATCGAAAGCCCTTCTGCTTACTTGAATTACTGAAAATGTAAACGAACGTATCATGATACCTTTGTAAAGTACGATTGCCTCGCATTAAATTTTTTTTATTCCTGCTCTTCGTATTTTTTGCAGTTACCTCTACAACAGATAATTAATTTCTGACTTCGCAATTACACTTTCTTTTAACACTGTCAGAGGTCTAAAATCAGATTCAATTATTATTTATTTATTTTAAAAAAAAATACACATCCTTTTTTACCCGCGTCATTCCGAATGAGAGGCACAGCATTACCATTCACCCAATATACTAGGTGAGGCTGCATCTAGTTAGACCGGAAAAAATAATAGTTCGTCTATACGAATTCCAAGTAAGATGTCTGAAATACTCATGTGACGTCACTAGTATCCCGTCATTCAACTATAGGTTTTTCTGCGTAAGACATGTATAAGACGACGTGGAAAATCAGTATCTTACACTCACCTAGAAAACTAATTGACCAGTAATCGATACAATTCGGAAGAAAACATTTTAATACTGAATAAAACACCTTGATATGAGTCAGAAAAATGAAATCATCTAAATTTTATACATTGTTAATAAAAAATTTGTTATTGTGTATTCCGTTTTGTAATCAGATATAGTTTTATGCCCAGTCGAAGTCAACGCTATTAGAGGTGGGAAAGGTGTGTGGGCTGGGAATGGGAAGGAATTCGGCCGAAGATTTTTGAAAGATCCATCCTGGTATTCGAGTGATTTGGAATAATATAGTGGAACCACGGAAAACAGACAGTTGGATGCCCGGATGGGGATTCAAACCAGCGTCCTCCCGAATCTGAGGTCGGTCCTTCCAGTGAAGAAATATTCAGCCTTTCATTCTGTACAGCTATCAGTAATTGCGATAGTATTGTTGTTACAGAACATTAAGTACGAAATAACTTTGGGCTTGTGTCCCAGATATGTACAGTACATACAAACTAAACTACTGGGTAATACATCCTCGAATTACTATTCACTGTAGGCAGAAATAATGACAGCTACTATTTACTTGCGAGACCACTGAGGATGTTTATTTATGGCAACTCATGTAAGATGAATACTTGCAACTCACAGCATATAAATGTATAACAGATAAAACTTAGTGACAAAAATTTGTTTGCTCCGCAAACAGGACCTACCATATTAATGTCCTTGTACGACGAACGAAAACTGCATTAACTACATCGTATGCCCTTCTGGAATTTAGCCCAAATAAAATTATTATTATTATTTTATTTTCATTTTAATTGCTCTCTTAACAGCGAGGTCTTTAGAGAAGGGAATGGAAAGTAATTCGGCCATGGCCTTTTGAAGGAAGCATCCCGGCATTCACCTGGAGTGATTTGGGGAAACAATGGAAAACCCAAATCTGGATGCCCGGACGGGGATTGGAACCACCGTCCTCCCGAATGCGAGGCCAAAACGATAACCGTTAAACCACCACACTCGGTTCAAATAAAATTCACACTTGTATTTGCTCATCGAATCACAGTAAGCATTACTCTATCAAGCTTTACCGAATATACGTTACAGAAAATTGTTCCAATATACTGTAGGTATCATAGATCTCTCGAAGCTTATTAAGACTGATTACTTGCTCTGATTATGTGACTAATTGCCTCTTTTTATTTTTAGAAAAAAAGAAATAATTTTGTTCGTGAACTCACTTGTATTTAATGTTTCTAAAATAATGTTCTCAGTTAATACGACTTACCTCTCGCTTACTACAAAACATCCGAGTTCCTGTTTAAAAACAAAACGCAGCTGAATTAAAATTAAGAAAGGAGTCGTTAATGTTAATGAAAGGCAGTGGGATGTTGGTAATCGCAAAGAGCCAGGTCATTAAAACCGCTATAAATTCTCAAGGAAACTTTTATGTATGTGTACCGGCAAAGCTGTTGAACAAGGAGAATGCAATAACATGAATAGAGAGAGTTCGTTGCACTCAGAACATTGTCCCATACTACCCTGCTGCTGACATTGTGTGTGGTACAAAAAATTCGCGTTAATTTGGTTAAAAAGAACTGCACATAACAATATTTTGTGAGCAGTGTCGACAGCAACAATCCTTTTGATGCAGGTCCACCAGCCAACAATGCAGGCAGTAAATGTTAAGTGCGGCGCCCTTCTCGACATAAAAGGAAGATTTATTCTTCCTTCTTTACGATCCAGGCCGCATTTCGTCCGGCCTTTGAGCCATCATTGCGTCTCATAACTCGCTGCTGATCAATTCCTTTCAGACAAAGAACACCAGCATCGACCGCAATTGGTCTTTTTTTTTTTCTCATCTGCTTTACCAATGCAAAGGGAGTGATAAAGCGATCAGCAGCTACCACCCGTAATGGAGATCCCATGGCCTTCTTTATGGGGTGTGGAAGTTGTTAGAGGGTTTCGTACGCATGTTGTCCGAAAAGAATATCAGTAAAGTGGGTAAACTTGTCAGTTATAATCCATTCTCGGTGATGCGCAGATTCAATTAAATGGCGTGTTCGTCCTGTGTGTGCTGTTACACTGTAAACATTTGTTGCAAAATACTTGTACAATAAATAATTGAATAATTAGTGAAGGGTGACCTACTGGCTTTTTGGCTGTAATATGCCAATCTCCAAAATTTTTGAGAAGTAAGGTCTGAAATATCGAAATAGAAGGCTGATTATTAATCTGCGTTAGAATAATATGGTTGCACAGAGAAAGCAGGACACGAAGTTAAAGAAAAATCTGAATGTGACGTAAGTGTTCAAGAAACAATCAGCTTTTTGCGATTTGCTAGTGACAGGATTACTGAATAGTATAAACAAAATATTGTAAGAAGATTTGGACCAAATATAAACCAAACAAATATAACGGTCATATCATTTAGCAGAAACGATAAGTCCAATAGTAGATTAAATATAAAAGTAGAATCAGCTGCGGTACAAGAAATCCGTCATTTACGAAGTAAAATTACAAACAATGGCAGAAGCAAGAACGGAATAACAAAATAAAACTAGCCACAAGAGCCTTTTTCTGAAAGAAATTCCTTTAGTTTCAAACACTGACATGGTCTCAGAGAGGTGTGTATCGATTACAGCAGTTATTGCAAATAAAGCTTGTACTTTAGAAGTACTAGAAAGAAAGAGAACTGTGGCAGCTCACAGAAAGAAGAAACAGGTCTGTGGGTCACATTTTGCGTTAGTGGAGAATATAGCGAGAAGAAGGAATTGAAGGAAATGTAGAACAAAAAAAACGAAGGGAGTGAAATTTTTAAGAATGTTATATGATCTAGATATATTGAGCAGGAAATGTTATGGAATGGTATATAGCATCAATTTTTGGTATATCTTGACATACGGATTACAAACTTTAACGATTGAGAAGAGGGAAAAGTGGAAAATAGCATTATCAATTAAACTTGTGCAATACAAGACATAAATATCAAGTTTGCCCCAGTTTAGACATTTGATGGAAACAGGAATAGAAAGTGTACTAAACGGTTGAACAAAAACATTAAAAGTATTGAAGGAGGATTAAGAAAAATATGATTAAAAACCGTTAGGAAGACAGTTACGCATAGCTTCTTGTTTGTAAGAAAGAAGTGTAATGGGACGTACTGGAATTGTTGTAG
This sequence comes from Vandiemenella viatica, assembly GCA_031002005.1. Taxonomy (NCBI): domain Eukaryota; kingdom Metazoa; phylum Arthropoda; class Insecta; order Orthoptera; family Morabidae; genus Vandiemenella; species Vandiemenella viatica. Next base: position 371,344,737 of record CM061920.1, read on the forward strand.
ACAGACCTGATATGTGGTTTAATTTAATTTAATTGCAATGGAGCACACGCTCCGGTGGCAATTTCCCTACACACCCAACTTCCCCCTATCCTACACTCACCTACACTTGCCCTCTACAAATTTTAACTTTAAATTCTTTTAACATTTTAGGTAGGTTATTCATCATTCCCCTTGGTAACTCATTCCAATCCCTGACACCCTTACCTAAAAAAGAAAATCTTCCCACACCCTTGTGCCTGAAATCGAGTGCTAGCTTGTGGTCATGGTCATCTTTTCCCTTCCACGAACTACTTTTCATACTTACTGCAATATCTTTCCATGCCTCATCGCTAGTATACGCCCTGTGTACACTCCCATTACCCTCCTCATCTTTCTCCTGTCTTACAATGAATCCCATTCCAGCTCCTTTATCATGTCTGTCACTGATTGCATTCTGCGATAATTTCCAGAAACAAATCTAGCAGCCCTTCTTTGCATCTTCTCCAACTCCTGTATTTGATACTCAAAATGTGGGTCCCATACTACACTACCATATTCGAGCAATGGTCTTACCAAAGTTTTGTAACCCAATTCCTTTACTTCTCTCGTACATCCCCTCATCACTCTCTCCAACAAGTGCAGAATTTTGAAACCTTTTCTTACCACCTGTCCAATGTGTCCTGCCCAGTTAAGCTTGGTTTATTCAAACTGAACCATGTTTGTGATATGTACAACTCATACACAAACAAAGTCTGTTTATACACTTGTAACTGCTACCATTAAAGGAATTTCAAATCACGAAACACACTTTCCTTATTGTATACCAAACTTTATCAGTCGGTCCAGTGTTGAAGACAAAATGAAATGCGTTCTCCGTTTCACTGCAGCAGTTTTCAAGGATCTACTGGTACGATAACTGTGTTGGTTTAAAGACAATTCGTCGCAAAGTAAGTCACTTTCTCAGAATTGTTTTTATGCTGGCTGCTCCAGAAGTAGGCGTCTGCAGCACAAACATCTTTTACTCAAATGCGGCAATCCATTATTCATGTCTTTGTCACAGTCAGCCACCACAGTGCAAACCTCGCCCCCCTCCCTTCATGAATGTAAAATATTTGTCCTCGGGACTGTAGAGCTTATAGAATTTCAGATAACACTCTCCGAATGGCTTAGCTAAAAGTGTAAAAGTAAGATATAACTTCTTTCTGTAGAAAGGGAAATTTTTTAAAATAAAACTTCTTTACGTGCATTAATGAACTGAAAAAAGGTCACAAAAATCGTTGACTTCACCAAGTGGTTAAAGATATATAAAATAGGAAGTTACTTCACGCTTATTAACCTCGAGAAATAGCATTCCTATCGGGATATTTTAAATAATTTGTACATTTTATATTTATGTTAACAATTTCCCGCTGCTTCGTTCGCGTTGCCCTTGGTGAGTCTAGTAATGCGTTTGAATTTTGTTTTTCTTGTTGTAGCAAAGCCTCGTATATGTTTAAATTAATTACATTATTTCGTGCGCGTTTTACGTGTATTCTAATGTACCATATTTCAGAAAACTGAAGAAATAAATTGCCAAAAAATATTACCGGACAAAGGATGGAGTGTTTCTTTTAGAGGTGGTATGATCCTTGGTGTGTTTCTCGTAAAGGCATTCAACTGATATGGAGTGTGATCTGTGGCACTCGTCTGTTCTCGGTACGAACAAATTATCATTTCTCGGTCAGTTCCATGGTCACTTAGACTGACAAGATATACTGACCGTTACTTTCACACAGTGAAAACCTCATCCAACTTTGTGCTGTAGTATTTGTGCGATGCTTCCTGAAATACTCAGACATTTGTAATACTATAAATTCTATGCGCGTTTATAGTCGAGTGGGCTCTGAAGAATTAACATAATAGTATAAATTTTACTGCTAATTGTGTCTGTAGATTTTAATTTTGCCTGAGATGATGTTTAGCAATTAACTGAATTTCTTCAAGATAGATTTCCATTGAGTATAATTAGTCATCCCAATAAACCTAAAACCACATATGGAAACATCATTTACGTGTTATTTTCAAGATATCAATTAAAAAGTTCTCAAATTCTCATGTAATATTTCAACCTTCCAGATGTGTTGCGCAGAATACGCTACAGAAATACCAGGAAGGAGGGATAAAAATGACGAAAATAAAGATGTTTTCATTAATTTAATCTACAAGAGGAATCAGATTTTGTGAAATTTAATTTGATTCTATAAATATTACATATATATTATTCATATTTCCTACATGTATGTGAACTTATTTACAAAGTTTACATTAACATAAAATATTTTCAAGTGGCATAACTTTTATATTAAAAAAGGATTGATATCAGGTGTGATATTACGCGTAATACGTAAAAATGGTTTCTTTTGTACGCGTGGCATGAGGAAACATTTTTTTAAAACGATATTCGTATTTGGAGGAGGTCCAAAGACGGGCTAAGGTCTAAATACGGACTACTTGCTGTAAGAGTGGGAAGGGGGTTGTGCGCAGGCACGAGAATGGCCCCAAAAGGAACATCAAGTGGTGGGGCAAGAGTAGTGACAAGTGAACTTGGTCCGTGGCATACATGCCTATGCGCAAATTGTTTAGTCAGAAAACTTGCTATTGGCAAAATCAAAACTTTTCAAGGTATGTAAACTTTATTTTCTCTCTTTCTTACTTGTTTCTTACTTTCTTACTTATTTTATACTTACAGTAAAATAAATGGCTTTTACCTCATCTAAAATTAGATGAACTGAGCTTCATACAGGACATCTGTCCAGTTCAACTCGAAGTACTGCATGGTCTAAAAATGGGCTACCATTGGTCGACTAATAACGGGCTAGCTATTGACAAGTAAACACCAAAATTTCAGCACTCCCGCATCAACGACCAACTGCTCAAGCTTCAACGTCTAAAAGGTTTAGTCCATATGATGTACCTTCGATCACCACCATTGCAAAAAAAAAGCAATCGTGGTCGCAAGTGCGCCAAGACTTGCACCATAACTGGATCTCCTTAAAGAGAATGTGTGGAGTGTACAGGCTTGAACCACTCTCAGATAATTGTGAGAGTTTAATCAGGTGCCTCAGCAAAGAAAAAAAATTGCCAAGACAAACAAAAAGCCAATTAGGTAAGCTCAGAGAAGAGTTTGACTCGGAAGAAGACCAAGGGTCCCACCTACTGATGACATCAATGAAGGTGACGAGTTGGCGATTTATCTACGCAACATGTGAAGTTAGGATTCAGTTCTACAAGTGTGAAGGTTGGGCAGAGACTGAATGTGCTGGAATGGAAATGAGGTATACATCAGTAACTTCTGCAATTGTTTTTTAACTTATTAAGATATAAATTTCCCTTCTTTATACAAGTAGCTCGTCTTTTACGTTCATTTTACGTTCATTTTACATTCATTTTACATTCATTTTAATTTTTTTGATCTTTTGATTTTGGAAAATTAAAATAGGTTATTGAAGCTTTGAACCCTCATATCACCTTCATGATTGTTTATAGAAGTAAGTGACATCAAAATTACCCATATTGAGTGACCAGGTAAATCAGCAGGACCAAAATAAAAGTGGTAGCCCGTGTTTGGACCTTCTCCTCTACCGTTTTTCTTCATCTACACTAGTAATCAGCAGTTCGCAAAACTGTGGGTGTTAGATAGTGTTTTGCGCCAAAATTAATTTCACCGCTGTTTGTTTCAGTAACTAACGGCACGAGAGAAGTAAGAATACATATAATAATCATTGCAGCACCTTATTTCCCTGATTTTATCTCTCCTGTCTTTGCGATCCAAATATGTTAGAGGTCGGAGTATCACCTCGTGAAAGCTTTTCTAAATACGATCTATTAATCATAATCTATAAATCGTTTACCCACAACCGAACTTATGTGTGCATCCCAGTTCTAAAATGTGTGGTATATTTCAGTGACTTCAGTCAGATACTCCGAGAATACTTTTACTGGCATTCCATCGGAACACAATCCTATACTTCATTTCAGAATCTCCAGTTGTTTTACAATATATGCAGGATCTATTTCCAACAGATCCTTATACAGCAATCCACAGGGCATTGATAAACGGGTGTACAAACTGTAGGCCTACTGTACAGATTTTTAAATTCTATGTTGAGAGCGTCAGCTTTCTCGTGACGCCCTTTAATCCTACAACCGTTGTGGACTACTGTCGAGATTGCAACTCACTTTTCTTATGTACGGTTAAAATGTTTTTGCAAATACTACAATATACAAATTACAACGACTCCAGACAGCTTTTACTCCTTTTCAAGTTACTGTGTTTTCAGGTAGACATAATTTGTATATGATAACGGGCCCAATTCCCCAACTTTGTTATTAGGTCTGGTAAATTTTTACAGAGTCAGAAATTTATTATTTGCTATAATTTACTGGCTTTACAGGCAATAAGATTAATCCTACAGACCACTTGCAAGTCTTTTTATTAATTTAGATACTTTTTATCTAAGCACATTAAAGATTTCAATTTTTTCCTTTTGGCTTTAAGTCTCGTCAATGTCTAGGATTGGGGACAAGAATCCGGAAAGAAATCGGCTACTGTCTTTTGAAGGAACCATTTCGACAATTGCTGGGAGCTATTTCAGGTGACCATGAAAAACCTCTACTTGGGGCCTTCATCCGGGGAAAGTGGTCGTTTGATGATTTCCAAGGAGCTCACTATCGGCATACATTATGTGGAAACTTTATTTCGTCATGTATCTTTTTAGTTAATTGTAGGAGGTGGTAGAACTCATACTATCCATGCAGTCGACCGTATTACCAACCAACAGTGGTGGATACAATGACACTTCGTCACGGATTTACACTTCGAGGGCCTTCGCGAATATGTTGCCGCGATAGAGAACATGGGTAATGGGTGCGTGTGGAGCCTCTTCTTGCAAGTATCCGGCCAGCAGCTATCAGTGACTGATTTCTTACGGAAGCCGCATGCACAGAATATTGCGATATTGCTCTTGAATACTGACAGGGCATATAATGCAAGCCCTGTTACAGACAAGGGTTGAGAAAAGATACCGCTTTAAAAGAATCAGTCATGTTATTGTAAACATGATCATGGCTACTAAATTGCATTTGATTTCAGGCCGAATGGTTTCGTTTGACTGAGATAAATTATCCAGGGAGGCTCTGAACAATAGGCATCAAATAGAGAACGAATTTGGCCTTTCAGGTATTAGTCGCGTTCAGCTGAGTGACCAAAGAAGACAGCCCAGACTGGGATCATAACAGCACATGACTGTTGGTTATTATAATATGTACATATTCTAAAAAGAAAAAAAAAATTGGGTTGTATCTAACTGTACATTTTGTTTTGTTGTATCCAAATTGCAACAAATACCAAATGAGGGAATAAAAGGACGACTGAATGTGAATCGGACAGTGTTTGAGGAAACAGGCAGGCATCTGCTTATATTGTGTCGTCATGACAAACGCATGTCAGAAGAGAACCAGTGGAATGGCAACCAATAGATACACGGAAAAGAAGAAGTCCTAGGAAAGGTTGGACGGCTCAAGTCAACCAAAATATTCAGAGGAGAGTTTTAGAACAGAATCGGTGTGAAGATAAACAAGTGTTGTAATGGGGATGCGAGAGACAGTCGTATAAGTTGCAGTAAAGTTGCATAGAAAAAAAAAATCAAACTTTCATTTTAAGCTTCCTAAGTGGATGATGCAATTCTATTACAAAGTAGTATGTGTTATAAAGCACCAAATATGTCATACTGGGATTAAAACTGTTATAGTGTTGAAGTGAACCATTCATATTTTCCAATGGTGATTTGGCGAACTAACGGATGTATTACTGAAGAAAAGAAAGATCTATACACCGAGCGTGGTGGGTGAGCGGCTAACGTTCTGGCCTCGTATTCGGGAGGATGCAGTTTCGAATCCTCGTCCGGGCATCCAGGTTTGGGATTTCCATGGTTTTTCCCAAATAACTCTAAGCGAATTGCGGGATGCCTCCTTCAAAGGCCATGGCCGAATTCCTTCCCATTCCTTGTTCCCAATCCCATTCCGCCTCAAATGACGTCGACGAGGAGTAAAGCCATAAGTAAAAAAAAAAAAAAAAGAAAAGAAAGAAAGGTCTATATAGACTGATTATTATCCTGTACGGAGTATTGATCATGTTAATACTGTACAACAATCAACATTCAGTAAAGCAACTGACTAGAGGCCAAATTTAACGATGGTATTAATAGCTATCGACATTCTTTACAATTCTGAATTTAAACTTCTCTTATTTAGATACAGTAAATTTTACAATATCTCATATAAAAGGTAAGTAAGCTTGGTGCATTATAATGACTGCATTGCGCATATGTTTAGCTTCCACATCAGCAAAATCACATTTTGCCGTAAAATGATCTGCTACACCTATTGTAAAAGCGTGCGAACAATCATTACGCTAAAGGCCCAGCGATAATTGCTTGCTGAATAATGGCGATGAGTTGACATAACAAACAACGAACCAATTACAAAATGTTTTGAAACGGCTGTTCGGTGAGATAAATCGGCTTTATATAGTCGAACGTGTATATAGAAAAATTTGATTCGTACTACATCCATTACATAAATTCAGTTGATTTGTATATATGCAGAAATGGATTGAACGTTACGCAGACTTGTTAATTTACAATGTATTGTTGCAAAAATTCGTTATGTATTCATGATTTTACGTTCTTTATGTACGATGGCATATAAGTTTTTTAGTAATGGTGACCCTTTTGTTGTAACTCCTGTGGACCATCACGGTTTAATTCATATAATATTATTGGCCTGGCTATCCCAGTCGGCAGAGTGACTGGATGGTCTAGGTTCGATATCAGACGAAGTTGTGGACTCTTCTGCGAAGTTGAACTTCCAGAGAACACCCAGGGTCCATCGTATTTCTTTCAAGTAAAGCGTGGTTCTGTTCAAGCCGTTTCATCTTTTGTACCAAGGTGTAGAAAGAGAAACAGGAGATCTTTTTCTTCTTATATCTGCCTTAAGGACATAATAAAGATAGTCAGGATGCAGAAAATGACTCCAGAATATGTATGTATTGAATAGTATGGTAAGATGCCTCGAAAAAGGAAAAATAAATGTGTCGCAAAGTGGTTCGCTTACGACAATGTCTGCGAAGGAAGTCTCTCTCTACTTTTGTTTGTTGTTCTCTCGCCATTTGATGTCATCTGATATAAAGAGAACACGTACCACACTACAGGGCCATGTTTTTAAATGTGAAAACAGAAACGCGCTGGAAATAACAGGTCTGCATTTTCCCAAAGCATCTAGTGTTCCAGTAACACTGGATCATTGAAAGCGTCTGTTAAAGTGTTGAACTCATACAACAAGTATAAATAAATGGAACCTAGTTGTTATAGTTGATGACAATCTGTTTGTGTTGTGTTTGAAGGATTGCACCTCATCTCCATTTTCTGAGTGCTCCCCCCCCCCCCCCCCCTCATTTTCCTCTCTCTTTGTTTATGCTTGGTCTAAAGTAAATGGACACATGCTGTACAGCTATGTCAAACGGCTACTTTAAAGTCATTCGTTGCACATTTCACTTAATTAAGCTGTGAGCCTACGGCCAGAGCTGATCCTTCCTGCGGGCTGTGCGTGTTTAATTACGTTCTCAACCCGCCACCAACTTGTGCTTCCCAAATTTGCCCTCTGCGGTTTGCTGATTCTCTTTGAAGTTTCCAGCCGGACGGTTACGTAAACACGCACTTCTAGAGAACTGTGTTTCGTTCACCTTGCTTCACGAGATCGGTGCGCCGCAAGCAGATTTACTGCTGGCGTCGGCGGTGTAATGGTTAGTGCTTTGGTTTTCATTTCCTAGCATCGCCAGTTCGAGCCTATCCTCCGACGCCAATGGTTTTGATAGCATTGTTATAAAGTCGACTGAGTGAACCAGTGTTAACGAATTTTGAGTAATTCTACATAAACGTTAAGGATTTTAATCTCTAATTTTCTTCGTAGCTTGCCACGTAGATGTCAGTAAAACAACTGTGTGTGGATGGACTATCGATGTTTAATCTTCGACGTTGATCGTAGTTGAACTTTCGGAATGGATTTCGAGCGTCACTATAATTACTATGCAATGAGTGCTGGAGAAGAATCTCCTTGAAAAGAGGAGGGGATAAGCGTTCAATCGTGTTATCCACCATTACAACGACGTCAAGAACTCAAGTACGGAACTCTATATCCATAAGATCCATTCAGATCCATTTAATGGTATCTTATTCAGTTTTCCCTGCCAAACAAAAAGTGTAACCTCTGAGACTATGCGTTTTACACAAATTAATTAGCTTCAAATACACAACTGTCTGGGTAAATTGCAACACGCAGAAAGAATGGTCCGAATCACTCCAAAATTAGAGTTAAACCATTTAAGTGATTAAGATTGAAAAGAGATGGCGTACACATAGGCCCAGCAGCGCCTGTTTTTGTGCGACCGGAGAGGTCAATGTTAAGCCACTCTTAGTCGAAGCAGAGCCGTCAAACGAAGTGGAAACTTGCAATAAGTGGCGGCATGCCTTGTCGATGTCAGAGAGCGCAATATTAGGGAGTGAGTTCAAACGTGGCAGAATGATTGGTCTCCGTGAAACGAATTTGTCGCACTGTGACATGGCGGTTCATACAGGGCACGCAGCTGCGACAGTGATGTGTGTATGGAATCACTTGACAGAAAAGGGTCGTACACAACGAGGATCGGACAACACAACGTTACCACAGCGCGTGATGACCCCGTGTTCTCCGGATGGACGTAACCGACATAACAATTTCGTGTACAGTGTTGGCTCTATGTTGGAACACTGCAGCGGGTTTGGACATATCTGCAATGCCGTCTGTTGGAGGACTTGACTGGCGGATCGCATGTCATTAAGTCGGCTTTCATTGACCAGAAACTACCAACGAAACAGAATTAAATAGACACTTCAACGCCTTCATTAGCGTTCTGAGTGGCAAAATGTAGTGTTTTCGGCGGAGACTCAATTCAACTTGTGTTGCGGTGATGACCATCCTACCATGATGAACGGAGTCGGGTTGACTGGATCACTGAGATGCACAGCAGACTAACGCCGAGTGTGATGGTTTCGGGTGCTATTGGATATAACAGACGATTACGCTTCAACTGTAAAGAGGACAATCTATAATTAAACCAATACATCAAGGCTTTAGAGCCGGAGCCACTGTCCCTTCTGGAGACAACACCACATGCCATACTAGCAGGACAATGCCCGGTCACATGTGTGGAATGTGCAAGCCTTCTTCGAAGAACGATGGGTGCGACTGCTTCCCATGCCTGCACGTTCACCTGACATCTCACTCGTCGAACATGTCAAGGGTTGGTCGGCTACTTGTTCGTTGTGGTCCTCCTGCAACCGCAGTCGATGCTTTGTGGACACCTCTACATACAGTATGGCAGTATGTTTCCCATCAGCATATCCCGGTTCTCTTTTATTCTATGCCATGGCGTCTACGGGCTTTGATTCTTGTGTTGTGGCGACTTCACACCGTACTGACTTCTCATTGTCAAAGTGTGTGTACAGTTCTGTAATTCTAATCATTTGTGTATTGCCTTTCCCCTAATCTGTGGAATAACTTTCATGTTGATCAAATGGTTCCTTCTTGGTACTGTAATTTTCACAAACAGTAGTATACAACGAAACATTATTCCAAGAGATGTTCGTAGACTAATGATAGCTAAACTAAATTGAGAAAAATTAAAAGAATGTGGTTGCATGGTCCATTCAGTAAGAGATAAAATATTCGCTTCTCACACGTCTACCTCCAGAAATCCAATTTGGCCGTGCAGAAGCCTTTCTGTTGGTTTGTGGTTTTAATTTTGGTGGTAATTCATACAAAACCATCACACAAACATAAACAGGCAATCGTCTTCTTAGTGACATCTAATCAATTACACACATTTCCGTCCATCATTGTCCTGCCGAAGGAGGCCTGGCAGCGTAATGTGCGACTGATCTTTCATTATAATTGATATTACCTTTATTCCTTTCTGGAATTTAATTCGCCTATTGTGCTCAAATTACTAATATCGTTCGTATAACGCCAGGACATTAATGACATCTTTTATATTTTTTTTTGTATTTACGTTACAATTGGGAAGACTGCATCTGGGATTTGAATAGGTTTACTACAATTCTGTTAGAAATCAAGAACGTTAGTCACCAAAAACTGCATCATTTACCTTCTTGCGTATAACTTCTCTACGCCCTTTAAAAGTCGGACCATACTAGGCCGCACCGAACCCGCACCGTCACCGCACCGACATTTTTCTTGTTGTTGTTGCTAACTCAATTGAAGTGAGTTCAAACGACACTGCATGTTGTCAAACATTCGGCCGTCATTAGTTTGGTTTACTTTTTGACGGAGCTGGTCGGTGTCGGGCTGGTGGATGTGGAGAAGCGTTTAGAGAGAGTTCGAAAATTTACGGTCCTTTTAATGTTGTTTTAGCGATACTGATTGCCTTAGAAAAGTGTCTTTTTTTCAGCTTCACTCCAAGGTTAATAAGACGTTGCTAAAATGTAGGTAGACTCCTAGCCTGTTTGCATTAACAAATCAAAGCTTTGCCAGAGGTAAAGGTCAATTTTAAGGCCCGTAAAAATTGCATCCGATACCCGGATTTGAACCGGAGACCTTCCATATCCGAATAACACGCCGCAAGCATCTGAATCTAGAAGTACTGAAAAAAATGTATTCAAACATACAAAATACAGTTATGTTTTGGGATAGCAAAAATAAATGATGCAAAAAAGAGTACATTTACTTTTATTTTGTTAGAATATTTATTTCTCATTACGTTCAGCTTTGTCTCTTGACTCAGATGGTTACAGCGTACGTTTGGGATACTACAAGTACCAGGTTCAAATCCCTGTCTCAGATGTAAATTTTATGGGCCTTAAAATTGATATTCACCTCTGACAAAGCTTTGATTTGTTAATGCAATGATGTTAGGAAGCTGCGTGGTTCGAATCTCACGTTAATCTGCAGGTCTCCTTCTCAAATTAGGTGACAACGATATAGGTGTACTGCGCGGCTGATAAACTCTGTGATTACAACTTCGAGATCACATAAAATTATTTTAGAAAATATTTGTTAATCTATGTTTAAACTAAAATTTATGATAATCTCATTCTTTATTAACAAAAAATATTGAGTGAATCGTAAGGAACCTCAACCAAACCCAACACGTCAAATATGAAATGAGTGACGCTTGATATTTCATTCTGACTGTGTTGAGAAACGCGAGAATCTTTCAGTTCAGTACAGTGTGATGATAGTTTTTTAAAATTGCGTCGGGAAACTATTTTTGTGCATAAGATATCAAACAGTGACATGATAACAGGAGTCAGGAAAAAAAAAAAATATTTTAACGAAATGTATTGCTTTCGTAAATTATAAAGTTCACCTACGAAAAATAATGTACAGTACTCTACAGTATAATAAAGTACATGTGGTCACCACAAATCACTTTTAAGATAATTTTTTAACATTAATTCGGTGAAACAGCCAAGTGTAAACGTTAAAGGAGACTGAGTGGGAACCCACCTACGGACCAGCAGTGTGGACGCGAGGGGGGGGGGGGGGCGTGTCGGTGCGATGACGGTGTAGACCAGTGTCGAACTAGTGTGGCCCGACCTTAAGACGGAGATGTAAAGTACGGGGGAGGTATGAAGGTTTCAGGTGTATTCGTTACTCCTGCTTAAGAATATAGTAAATTCACTCATTTTAAAATTATTTCTCTATAGCTGTAACTTTCAAGTAAGTATTTGCGGTTTTTAGGTAAGTTTCCGCAATCACATAGGCGAATGCTGGGATGCTTTTCCACTTAGCGGTTGATATTACTACGCGTTTCGCAAGCGAAACAATGAAATAATTTAAGTTAAAGATGCGTATGCAAAAAGCAGAATGAGCAAATACTTCCATGAAAGCAGAAACGAAAAAGAAGTATTATAATCTCTAAGGATGGTGAAATGAATTACTGTATTTCACGATCTTCGTTACCAACTCAATTTATCTTCTCAGTAATCTAAATCCATTTACAAACTGAGGAATTGAAATTGTAAGGCAATGTTCAAAAATATCTGGCACATGCAAAAAAAATTAATATGGCCTGTTATGATTCTCCGAGAAGGAAATTGAATTGTTTACAATTTTCTCATTGGTTCTCTATTGAACTCATAGGTTTGTTTCTTCATAGTTAGTGAACGTCATATTTATGAGCTAAAACATTACGTCTTTGCTAGGTTGAGAGTAAAATGTGTAGGAGTTACTATGATAATTACATAGGCCCTTTTCTTTCTGATACGAGTAGGTGCAAATGACTATATTTTGATTTCAGTGATGTCCTATTCGATGCGTGCCATTACGCAAATTGAAGGTACGCATTTGCGTTATTGCGCATTGAACTTTAGGTAGTGAGTGGCTTCATGTTAATTGAGCGTAAGAGCCGAATGGTGTAACGTTTCGAGGACGTACATGAAACATAAGCAAATTAAAGATATTGACATTTTCGACACGGCAAAAGCATTTCAACGTATTGGATGTGTGAAGAAGGTCACTTTTACAATCTGAAATTATCGTCATGATAGATAATGTGCAGTGGCGTAGAAGAGGTAGGTATTTGTGGACCTATACATTTACTTTGTTATTGAATCTCCTGATTAAAAATTCTGCTAAGTCCTTTCGCAAATTAAATCTTTGTAAAATGGATTAGTGTTAAAATGTCTTTTAGATATTTATCTTTCCCTGTAGCCAGCAATGAGGAAACCTCCAGCTTAGAAATTGACTATAATAAATCCACTTTTCCTTGCTTTTCGGTTGCGTGCTGTTGGTACGTTTTTGTGCCACTATGAAAAAAGTGCTAAAGATAAGAATTGAATAAACTTCTGTTTCAGGGAACGCTGGATCAAAAAATGTATTAACTTTTATACTCGTGTTTAACAGCTGTGTGTTTAAGTTGATTATATCCTTTTGGCAGTGTCAAGCTTCACGGAAATTTCTCACGAGGAAGTTATGTATTTGTACATGCTCGTAGAGCAAAGTTTTTAATTAGATAAACCACTGCACAATCACACAATATGTCTGATATTTGATTTCTACTACGACATCGTTAAGCTTGCTATATCAGTATTATGTTTTAGATCGTTTTAGAAGAATACTTATTATTTAAGTAACTATTTATTATGTAACGAAAATTGACATGAAACTACTTATTTACAAACTTTCAGTCTTCAGTTTGCAGAGGAAGAATAATTCTTTCTTTTGTTGATGTTTTCTCAAGCTAATGCCATAATTTATCTTCGATTTTTTTTATTGGTGCTTGGCTTTACGTCTCATCACATTGAGGCCTTAAATGGGGAGGGGATTCGGACACAGCCTATTGAAGGAACCATCTAGGCATTAGCACTTAGTAATTTGGGGAATCTCGTTGGTAGGATGGCGGTTCAAAAACAGCGGTTCTCCAGAAACTATTATAGCCTTCTCGGGTATTTATGAGTGCCTTAATAAATTTGTAGGTGTTTTTGAATTACATTTTGTCACCAAACAACCTTTCACAAGTTTCTCATGGTTCACCTTCTTTTTGGTGAAACACTTATTGTTTATGCACCCTTTTACACTTGATGAATTTCTATTTCCACAATACATTTCTTAAGAATTACACTGCACACTGCATTCTGAACGATCGAAGTTCTTTTGTGTCTGTTCTCGAGTATTAAGTACAGTTAAAAATTTCATTAATGTTGTTTCATCACACTCAAACTAACATCATAAATTACATTTAAACACCATTATTTTTATACATTATATAACAAGATGTGCTAATTCATATCTGGGCATCCTCCAGTTTGCTGGGGTGCGTTGAAGTATCGTCATACGAGGCACGGTATATTACAAAGGATCCAGATTAGAACATTCGAGCTGTCCGTTCAGTTAACAGAGGCGGTTCAAGGTCAGGCTGCTTAGTCCCCTCTCCAATGCCCTGACCCCTACACGAGAAGCGGAAATTTACCACTGGTTTACCAGGACACTGCGGTCGTATTTGAGATATAAGAAGGGAGGGGATGATGCGGTGAAGGGCGAGGCCAGGGGAACATGACCCTGAGACGCTAGTTCGGGATGGAATGGTTATAGTCCTCTGTATTACGATTAGAAGGAGGTACCGAGCCCGTTGGGAGAGTGGTAACCCTGGGGTCTTGCATTTGGGAGAATCCTTGTTCGTTCCTCCAGATTTCGGTTTTCCGTGGTTTCCCGAAATCACTGTAGACGAATGCTGGAATAGTTCCTTCAAAAGTCCATGGCCGAATTTTTCTCCGCTGCAGCCACTAATGACCTAGACGTCGATGAGAAGGAAAGTTTGAAGGAAAAAAAAGTTACTTGAAGGTTTTCCGTAAACTTGTATGTGAATAATACGCCAGTTTTCAATTTCTTCTCCATTTCAAAAACAGTAATTAAAAGTAACAAACACGGATGAATGGCAACAATTATGCTTCCTCTTCATCCTCCTTCCACTGCGATTAGGCGCAGATTCCATTATTATGCCTGTTCGATAAACTGAACTGTCACAATCAAAAATAAATGTGGACGCCACTAAATGCGGTAGTACAATACGGACAGGAAGAAGATGAAAAACCTAATTTGAGTTTGACCTGAATACAGAGTACTTATGTAAAAACATGCTTTAATCGGGACACAAATGATTGTGGTGCGATCATTACTTCGTAGCCGAAAATATTTTTTTTTTAAAAAGAAAGATGCCTTTGGTTTCGTTAAGAAACTGAATTTAAACAGATGTATAAGTATAGGTAGAATATTACTTGTTAGTAAAAAACTCCAGTGCAACTGTTTTTATTTGTTTACTGTCGTACGCATTTCACCTCTCACAGTGGTATCATAAAAAACGATTTTACGTTGAAATCTACACGTGGTGTTTAAAACTTTTTGAATCATATTGATGTAATTCTGAAAATGAAACATTTTCTCGTTACATTATTGCTTCCAGGATTGGTATTTGCTCATCTCTATATAACATGCAAGCAAATGTTACAATTTTAAGTTTACATTAAACATGGTTCTATAAATGATAAACAGTCAGTGTAAATTTCGGTGCAGATTCGTCGCTGATGATGATTTAGATGAGGTGTGAAATACCTACGACAGTACACAATTAAAAACAATTACATTGACCTTTTCTTACTAACAAGTAATTAACTAAGCAACTGAGGGAGAAATGGTCTACATTTATTGTGAGGATATCTACGATACTGAATTTCATTTTTTATGTGCTTATTAAAGGTTTGCTATATAAATAATATTGTTATTTATTTCAATTTAAAACTCCATTCAGGAATAAGAAATTTACAATGAAGCTCTGTTAATGAATGCTAGGTGTCGCTGTTAAAACTATTTTAGAACGTGTGAAATTGTGTACTATACAACAGGATTTATCATAAATCACAATTAGATTCAACAACAAATAAAATATTGTTAAAATCCATTTTTTCATTATGAAGCAATATATTCTAAGAATTTTGCTTCTGTTTCGATCAACCATACGGTCAAAATATATCTAATTTTTGAAAGAATTTCCAGAAAAAAGGTCTGCAATACGACCCAGAATCACTTCATTATTCTTGCGTTTGATCTTCCTGCGCATAACGCTTTGAAATATCAAAGCACACCCTCACATGCGATTGCGTTATTCTAATTTTACGTATGCATAACATTTTAGCTGTCTTCCGTTATGAGAATTATAACAAAAACTAGAAGGTCACTGCAGCAACAGTATTTTTTAATAATAGACTTAGCAGAAAAAAAAAAAAAAATCAAACAAAAGTAACATTTTACCCGTTTTAGCTATATTTTTACGAGAAGCAATCCAATTTAAATTATAATTGATTTCTTATAAAAAGTGATATAAAAACTGTTATTTTTTAACATTGCCTTCCTCCTTTTAGTGCACTAGCGCCATTGTTCATGTACTTAGAGAAAGTTGAATGGCAAGGTCTACCGCTCTTTATATTCAACCAGTATATATAGAAAGGAATTAGGGAAGTGAAAGAAAAAATTGATTTTTTTATGAGTTTAAGAAGAAACAAGTAGTACCTATGCTGTGATTTACTGGTGACATTATCTTGTTGGCAGACAATGCTGAGGATATTGATAAATTACTGAACGGCATGATAAAAACTACGAAAGTTATGAAATGTAACAGAAATGATTACATGATTACATGTTGTGTATGGATTAAATACTGTTGTCTAGGTATAAAGTTGTAAGAAAAGCTGTAACTCTCTCAAATTATAAAAGGTATTATTTAAAAAATCTTCTTCAATCAGAAAAGTCTTTTGGTTTCAAAACTTACCTTAGAACTGGAAAATAACGTTATTAAACTTTTTTAAAAGTTAAAACACACTTATTACTTGTGAAAAAATAAAAAACTTTCTCTTTTCGATCTCAATAATTTCTTCGAAAGTTATATTCCATTCATGAACGCTTGTGTTTTAGCGACATTTGCTCAGCAAACTACATTTTACGTACTTCACAAATTTCTGATTGTTTAACAACTTCATTCGGAAGAAATTTAGTAACTCTTTGTAGTTCCACGGATACAATTCTCGTTTACTAATAATTGTCAAACATCAGTACATATTGGTTGTTGATAATGAAATAGATTCTTGCTTCTCACACATCAGGCATTCCCTTTATTTAACTTAAAATTAAAATTATAATTTAAATTACCAACATAGAATTTTTAATACTTTAAGGCTTTATGACGCTTC
The DNA here is from genome assembly GCA_031002005.1 of Vandiemenella viatica. Lineage (NCBI taxonomy): Eukaryota > Metazoa > Arthropoda > Insecta > Orthoptera > Morabidae > Vandiemenella > Vandiemenella viatica. The sequence continues at coordinate 371,361,551 of CM061920.1, forward strand.
GATGACGTTGTAATAGCTGGATTGTGTGAGAAAAAAGGGGAAGCGAGGAAACTTCCCGGTGTTTGCCTGAAGTGGTTTCGGTAAACTGTGAAAAATAGAAATGTAACAAAAATTATTTAAAATAGCATAGTTTGTTTCAAATAAATTGAAAATATGTTGCTTTTCGATCGTGATGTTGTTTGGACTATTATACAGTTGGACTAATGTTATTCTTGTTTCTCATATTACAGGAAAATTATTAAGAAAAATTCTCAATACTGACACAGAGACCTCGTGAATAATGTCATATGATTGTGCTACTGATCTAGTTGACTAGACATTCGTCGGCCTAAGACCTGGGGCAAGGTAGTCACTGATTCACTGAGAATTACGGAGAGGTGTATGAGAAGACGAATCCTATTTTTCTTTTCTTGGTCAATTTGAATATACATGTTTATAGTTATCTTGGCCAGAGTTACCACACCTGTGGTTAGTTTCGTGGCAATTGTGAGGAGCGACTGCTCACAATGACAAATCGCTGAACTGTTCATTGCTGGTAATTAAACAACCTCCAATCAATCTGGCAGAGTGTATCAAGGAAAAGCCATGCAATAGATGGAGGAGTACTGTGCTTACCGCTGCTAGCTTAAATTAGACATACGAAATTTGGTGGGAAAGAAATACAAACATGCAGTAATAAGACGCGAGACAACACAGAATTTTAAAATTCAAGATTTCAGAAATCCAAATAGGCGCAACTAAGTAAAGAAAGAAAGAAATGAAGGGAAGTAGATGTGGTGACTGGAGATGGTACTTTTTAGAGCAATTAATATGAAATATTGAGACAGAAAACCGTTTCTAAATACAAAAAGTTCTTCTAGATGAAAAATTTACCCAAAGAAATTGGGTAGTGGGTGCAATGTGTCAAATATCATGCTGGCAAAGATCTTGAGAGAACATTAAAAGAGTAGACTTCCTAATATGACTGGAATAATGTGTTTGAATTTGGTAATTCATAACATTTGTAGTAATATTTATGTTGAGATGCAAGATTCGTCGCATGGAAGATAGAAGTGACGGACTGTATGAATCAACTAATGGAAAGACGACACAAGAAAGTCTAAAATTATTCGTAAATTTGTGTATTAAACAATTATATCGAATGTTAAATACGTCTCTTAAAAAGTGTCTGCAGCACGTAAGATATTTCATTCTTTCGTACACATTATTCACATTTTATTTGTCCTTTATAAAAACCAATCAAAATCATAAACACATTAAAACATTATTAATTAACTCAAATCAGTTTGAGATCCCTCCTATTTGACGCTTAAACGTAAATTTCATTTAATTATGGTCTTTGCTAAACAAATAATTTTTATCGAAAAATTATTTAACAAAAAAGATAATTAATATGCCTTAAGTGGGATCCAGCACAGTATGTTGAAATATAAAAAAACTAACAAAAATCAAAGCCTAGGAATATTACATCGCATCAAGCAGGCATCTTAAGTTTACGTAAAGTTCCGCGCGGTCGCCGAACCAAGTTTGAAGAAAAAGATTACAGCAACAGCATTATTCCTGTGCTGTTTAATGGCGAGTAATGGACACTGAATGAACAGATAAAAGGAAAACCTAGAACAGAGCAAAGAGCTATGGTAGGTGGAAGAATTCACTAAGAAATACAGGAATAGATAGACCAATATTAGATCAATTACAAAGGTTGAAAACATTTTTAAGAAAGTAGTCGGTCTAAAATGACGGTGGACCTACATGTTGCTCAAAAAAGAGATGTAAGATGGACAAAGTTTGTGTCTGGATGGATATCATGATGTCTTCAGAAACCAATACGAAGTACGACAGACCGATGGGACAAAAACTTTTGTAGTATGGCTTAAGTCACTAGTGCGTTCTCACTTAGAATATTGTTGTTCTGTATGGGGTCCCCATCAAAAGGGGTTAATGGAGGCATTAGATAAGGTCCAAAGAAGAGCCGCCCGATTCGTGACGGATATATATTGTTGGAGGGAAAGCGTAAGTGCGATGTGGAAGGAGTTACGTTGGGAAAACCTGGAACGCCGAAGGCGTTGCTCTCGACGGAAGCTAATTGAAAAATTCACGATTGACATATTTCAGAATGACAGCAAACAAATATTGCTACCAGCAACATTCGTATCTCGAAATGACCGTGAAAATAAAATAAGAGAACCGATTCTTTTATGAATTCATTTTTTCCACGAGCGGTTAGGGAATGGAATAGAAAGGATTTACCCGGCGAGTAAACTTAAAATCCGACAGGAGTAGCTTTCGATAAAGCTCTCCCGCCATCCTGGTCTGGGTTTTCCATGGTTTTCCCAGATCACTCCACGCGAATACTGGGATGGTTCCTCACAATAGCCCATGGGCGCCTCCTGCCATATACCGTATATCCCTTGCAAACCATTACCCTTTCGGATAGGTGCAATGCACCCTCTGCTACACACTTTTAGTGAATCGCGGAGTAATAGTAATAGTAATAGTAAATTAGCTGGCAGAGACGTGTACAAGATCGGTATACACGAAATCGTCGGTTGAAGTTCAATTTCTAATCTGGACACATCATAACATTATTGAATTGGTCGGTGATGATAATTTTACAGAATTCTAATAACTGAGACGTTAAAATTTATGTCAAAATTGTTAAAGATTTACAAAATCAGAAATAAATGATTGAAGAAACTTCAGCTGCTAAGATTCATAAGTGTCGTTTAGAAAATAGTGACACGGGAGTTATGAGTCTCTAACGCTTGCCGCCCTCAGCCCCTTCTTTGTGACAAGTTATGCCACCCCGCGCTACTTGGTCCCTGCCTTGTTAGGCCGCTTGGACCGCAGCTGTTGCTGTCAGCTATGCAGCCCGCTACACACAGCCGTGCCACGACCACCGCAGGACTGACACAAGACTGCTCAACGTGGGTTGGGCCGCTACGGGTGGCTTGCTGTAATGTCTTTGTCACCTAAAGAGCTCTTGTGTATCTCACCGCAGCTTCCTCCCCCTTCCATCGTTCTCTGTTTTGATGTATTTCTTCATTATAGATATTTTGACTCCTAAAATTGGAAGACTATTTCAATCAAAATTTCAGATAAACTAGTTTTTAAGTCAAAAACTACTTAGACCATAGTTTTTAAGTAGTTAGTTAAGTATCATACAAACAAATATGTTAAACAAAATGTCGAGGATTACTGGTTTCGGTCTTTTTGAAGTTCTTACTACAAGTATATGTAAGTACTCACACAAATTGTTGTTTATGATTTTTATTCGATGCTTAAAACTATTTTAGAGGGTAGGGAATGACATACAGTGGCTGAATAATTTTGTATTTTGAATGAAAGTTGATAGTGAAGTTTTGTAATCTTCACAGGAAACATTTTTAGAAATGTTATCGGCAATCTATTATCCAGGAAAATTTAAGCAAAATTTTATAACAATTGATTTAATATGAAGAAAAGTAAGTTCACTACCTGAGTTAAATTATCAATATAAGATAGAATAATTGCTAGAATGTGTAGTGTAGTTAAAGAAAGTTTCAATCTCTCTCATAATTTTGGCGCACGATTAGAGAAAAGACATAGCTTACGAATTAAAGCAATTGATTAAATATGTTATATGGGATAAAAATGACAACTCAATTTATTTATATTTTATTTCTGAATTTCCGTAGCCAATATATAGCTAACCGCATCTTATAGAAGGATTAGTGTGTCTCCAATCCCACACCCAACTCGTTTTGAATCAATCTTTATTCCACTTTTCTATATAGCAGAATTAGCAAAAAGACTTCTACCCTACAAAAACAAAGGAATGTGATGTTTATTTTTGTGCACCTATACGTTCACACCTCATAATATACTCCAGAACAGTATTAATTCTACATTTGTAATATAATGCACTGTAGATTCCGTATCTTCGTAATACCTCCGACTGGCATTAAACATAGGAAATTCACACAGTAAATTGATATATCACACATTATTTAGTTAGACTATTGCACAAATTAGAAACTACGACGAGCGTAAAAATTTATTTCATAATTATAATTCACTGAATAATAAATGGAAAACAAATGATGTTGTGAGGACTCGGGTTCAAATCACTGACCGGCCATCATGCTTCAAGTTTCCCATGGTTTCTAGAAATCGTTTCAACACAATTCCAGAGTGATTCCTTTAAAAGGCCATGGTGGAATTATTTTTCGTTCCTTGTCCCCATAATTTCCAGCCTCTAAAGACCTCAACGTTGGTGAGACGCAAAGTCATAATTAGAAAAAAAAATATATATATAAAAAATAAAAACAAGAACATTAAAAACAAAAACTTGAAACTATCATAAATTTCTGAAATATTGAAGGAATTGTCTGGTATTAGAATATAGTTTTCAAAGAGGGACTAAAACTATTGAGAAGGACGAAGTGAATTCTTGGTGTTAGGAAAGTTTTTACTTAAAAAAAATCAGCTACAGGGATGATAGCACCCGCGTTATGAAAGGAGGAAGACCGTATTGGAAAATAACAGTATGTAATCGCTCCATTTTGCTTTAAATAAATACTAAATAATAATTTTTGTATCGAAAAACCTCGTGATTATAGAAAAAAGATATTGTAAAAATGATACCTGAAAAATGCGCACTTCATTGCAAACTTTCATAGATTTACGATAGTTAATACTCAAATCATCTGGTTTTAAATATTTTTTTTTAAATACAGACATAATACAAAAATGGAACTTCTTGGGATATCAGTGTAGGTTCTTAACACTATATGATGAATAAAAGTTACAAATATGTTGTTTGATTTCTAGATATATGATGATTAAAAGTTACAAATATATTCTCTGCTTTCTAGATATAACACCATTATCATGAATCATAATTTCCTGTAATTATCATGATTTTTATGAGGTGGTTGATTAGATTTGAATATTTGAAAGATTTTGTTTTTTTTTTGTTGAAAAAGGTTCGTGATATACAGAAGAAATTAAGATCTTTTTTTTTCAAGTACTAGACTGGATATTTGGATTCTAGTAGAACTTTCGGTAAACTCATAACAACTGGAATTAGAAGTTTTAAATTGTTTACTACCATTTATACGCCACAATATTCAACGACGTTGAACTTTAATTAAAGTCATTACTGTATGAGTAGTCCTATTTATTAGACTAATATTAACATAATAACCATTACTTGTATTCGTTGGTTATTAATGATGTTACTACCATCGTAAAAGGAATATGAGATGTTCTGCATTCCTAACAAATATTTCCGACTGACTAATTTGGCAAATATTTGAAATCTTCCACAAAGTCTACATAAACAAAGTTCACTACAATAGCCCTTGATATAAATGTTAACAGCGTGCCCAGCTGGTTAAAAAGTAAGTTCATGAACGTTTCTTATTGGTTATCGGCAGACTCATAATCTACTGAACTACATTCCTATTAGTAATTGCAGTAATACTTCATGAAATTTAGAATTAACATTAAAGGCATAACGTCTGTTTTTGAAACAAATATTAAATGAAAGTTGAAGAAGATGTATTTTTTTTCTAGCTATTTCTTTCCAGATACCATTCTGAAAAATGCAAATCTGAACCCAATTTATTTTTGATGCAAATGAGAAAAAATATAAAATATCTAATGTTAATTATTAATCTAATTGAAATGTTTTAAAAATTATAGCCTTCAGAAAATCTGAAGAGTAGTTGTATATTATTAACTGGAATTACATTATAATTCGTTTACTTTCTTAATAATTGCAAATCACATAAGATAAATCAACGTTTATTTCCAACTAAACACACGTACCCTGTTACGAAGAATAATTCGGTTGGAGAACAGATCTGTGCTAATAAGATAATGGAAGGCGCATAAATACGTCAGAACGCGGAGGTTGCGTTGCGAACTGTTGTAATACCCGAATCAATTACTATCCGTGCCGCCTGATCACACAGTCCATTCAGTCTATTAGTGGCTGGACTGTGATAACGTCACGTGACATCCAGCTTGTGGGGGATGACATCATAACACAAGCGCACAGACGGAGAGAGAGAAATAGACGCGGCTTGTTGCTACAGTCTAGATTAAATCGCGTATGTTTGCGACTGTCATTATCTTTGACAGGATTATATTAGCATAATTTCAGTAACAATATACCGAGTAGACCTTATTAAGTCACGCCCAATAAAAGCACACTGAGGCTATTCAGACACTTATTACATTTATGTTTCTCATACGATAGAAACCATGTAACGTTGAATGCTATTTTTAGTAGATAATTATCCAATTAATTTACAGCTTTAAGGATAAGGCGCTGGCTTCATGAAGCAGTAGTCTCAGGTTTGAATCGTGCCTTACTGACTTGATATAAGTGTTATGTTTTCTATGGTGAATTTTGTTAAGTAATACATGAAAAATCGATATTACCTTATATACAAAATTAGGATCAATAGTAACTGAAAGGACATGTAATATTTAGCTTGTGCATAATGTTATTTATGTTGTTTATTTTTGTCTTTTCTTCCTTCCAGCCCTTACCCACTTCCCGTCTTAGTGCCGATTTCGTTTTTTATTCACATTATTTAAATAGCACACCTTTTATCATGTTACCACTACACACTATCATAACCTAAAAATTATAAGCTATGTACACAATTTAGTATCAATAGCTTCCTTTATAAATTCATATCCTCTCTGTTTCTCGTTTATATAAAATAATCTCACATCCTTTTTTAATTATTGTTTCAATGTTCCTATATAGAGGCCACACTTCCATAGCCAATATGATATTTCTTACGTATTCCTGCCTGTGTTTACACTAGAGTTCATGCTCCCAGAACGAAATCTCTCTACATCTGCACTGTTTCTCAGTTGCTGCTTATCTCTGGTTACAGCGAACACCACAGAGTTTTTATATCTCCCGGCTGAGTGATGTTTAGTCTTTAAAAATTAACATATTTTATTTAAAAACGTACATACAAAAATAATTTCAATGTCAATTTATATGCCTAGTGAGGTCCTTTACCTCACATGCGGAAAGACCAGATAAATATATTTCTTTAAATTTTTACATTTGTAGATATGTAATATGTTTCTGTTTTCGCCCCCTGCAGATGTGTGTTCTTTCACCATCCAAAAAATATGTTTCGCCTTCCATTTTCATGGCAGCATGTGATTCTGGAACAACCAGTGATTTTAATTCCAGCGGAAAAAATACGTAATTATTTCAGAATGTATCAACACTGTTCTTTGACGTTCAAATCTGTATGTTTCAACATAATATGCTCTTGTTGTTTAGCGCGATGTAGAATTACAAATTGTGACTTTATTCAAAATATATTACCTCATCGACGGATGGCCTTTTTGAAGGAAGCATCCCGGCATTCGCCTGGAGTGATTTTGGGAAACAGTGGAAAACCCAAATCTGGATGCCCGGACGGGGATTCGAACCCGCATCCTCCCGAATGCGAGACCAGAACGTTAACCGTTCACCCAACACGCTCGGTATATTCAAAATTAAAACGTTGCACTTTTTCAATGTGTTTTCTGTGAGTGACACATAATACGAAACATTCAGTGATCTTACGAAACACTTGCATGCTCTCGCGCCAAGTGCAACCTACAAACTGACAGCAAACATTCTCCCTTTTTGTAGTTACTCTATCATCTATTATTTTTTGTTATAACCAGTTCAAATTTATAAGACTGATTCAGTTAATAGTATTATTCATAACAATGCAATATGTAGATCTTTAAAGTGGATAGAGGGAAATATGACAATATTCACCTAGATGATTACGGAAAGTATCCAATCCAGAGGGGTGTTACTTACTTCCACGCTTCCAATATTTTCGTAAATATTTTGTATTATACTAAAATATTTAAAATTATTACAATTTGTTTCAGAACTGTCTTTCAAATGGAGTATATAAGTCGGGCACGAAAATTTTAGATGAAAATAATTATAGCTGAACTTAAGAGTTCTTGAAAATTTTCAGAAAAATTATTTTCAGTAAGAAATTTATCAAATTTATCATCTGATTATGAATTTCTCGTACGAATGATGTGCATTTTTTTTTTATCTAAAAAAACACATTTGGTAAAGTGTTAAATTTAGATATTTCGTGAATACCACAAACCTGAAAAAGATCGCTATAGTTTTCCTGTAATCTTTACGAGGTTACGTTAACTATGAATTTTTACAGAATCTTCGTATTAACAGAATCGGATATAAAGGGGAAACTAATGTCTTTCATTGTTTTGTCACCAAAAAATCTTACAGATCGTGGAATAAATAGAATAATCCAAACATTTCGAGAGTAAATGAATTATCAGCTTTCATTATCATACGAAGAAAATATTTCCTTCAATTTTCCACGATACCCCATAACACTACTTTCACCCTCATGAGTTTTCCAAATTTTACATTATAATCGTGTTAAGGTTAGGAAGAACTAATATAGTTGGCAGTTATAAATTTCTAGGTTAAATATTCCATTTATCAGTCAGAAGGTTAGGAACTATGAGACGTTAGAAAAGGTACTTAAATGTAATAACTGTTTGCTCTGTTAGTAATTTTATGAATTTAACCATAAATGGGAAAGAACAGTAAAACAACAAAAAATTTGCTGTATATAACATAAAAATAATTCAGAATTATTTTTGTTCTGTATCTATTTGTCTCCGTATGGTCATTATTTCTCTACCCTTGTGTAAAGAACAAATAACTTGATCAAGATATTAGGGTAAACAACTAAAAACTAATCATAATTCAAAATATACGTGCTTCAAGTTGATCTTTATCTTCCTTGCGTACTTTCTCAGTCGTCGCTCATGTGATGTGATGTAATTCTCGCGTTATTACTGGCCCATCTAGTTTTGTAATATTCAGATAACGTCCTTCGTTACACCTGCTTTTAATGATTGTTTTCCTCTACACCTGCTTCTTTAATGTGATCTTTCTGATAGAAAAATTACGGACCCCGCATGTCGTATAATGTCAACCATGCCCTCATTTTTTTTAATAGAAAATATTCTTCTATTAACCTCTTTCTTCACCCATCATTTCAAAAAACATTTTAATTTCCAGTAAATTCTATATTATGTGTCTACTTAATTTTCAGGAAAATTCTACAAATCAGTAGTTAACGCTCGATTCTGGCATTGAAAAAGACGAGGGAGCGATTATCGGTCCAATCACGCTGATTTTGATTTTACATTGTTAACTGAAAGCACTCTTGGCGAATGCCGGGATGATTCCTTCATAGAGGCGATGGCCGAAATTAATCCCGTTCCTTCCCCACAATCCTCTTCAGAAATAATGACGTAGAAGCCAATGAGCCTAAAAGCTCTAAGTAACGTCCTCCCTTGATTTGTAATTTCCTGTGCTTTTCGTAATATTCAAGGTTATCCCGGAACGAGTACTGTATTACATACCCTGTACATACGGTTTTAAAACGATCTTTTTGTCAATGGTTGATGCTAGAAGCTTTGTTCAATAGAAGAGGGCTTCATTTCGTAGTGCTATTCTGTCTTTGAAATATCACTTGCCAGAAACAGTTTCTACTAAATGTGTTCTTCAATTTGTGTTCCAGTAAATTGTTAACATTGTCACTTCCATTATACTTCATGACCTTTACTGTTTGTTATTAACGTTGGCTGCAAACTACCCTGTGAATTCAATACTGTTATCTCTCTAATCATTATGTCTTGATGTCTACGTTTCATCAATCGTAGAATGATTCTCCATGAAACTTTATCCCATAGTGAAATTTTCGTTCTATATTTCTTATTTTTCGATCATTTAACTGTTGCTTATACCACATAATTATTTAATTTTTATTGCATTAACTTGATATCAAATAAAACATAAATTATTCTTATTGTTTAAGGCCTGCTTACTTTAAAATTTAGGCACATTCACATTATCAGATGCTTTCCCCATTAGCAAACTCTATGACTTTGACTCTTTCTTTCGTTGATACGCAGTTCAAAGTAAGTGTGATTTGTTAAACACCAAGTTTTATTTCTTGTTCTAGTCATTCGATAAAAATTTTAACAGAAGCTGCCACTGTCAAACTTGCGTGTCTAAATTTTCTTAGTAACAACTGTTATACCGTTTCTTTCCACTACAATTCGCAAGTTACAGAGAATCCAGCGAAATGTAATAACTCTAGGATTTCAAGAAAATAGTTAGCTAATGGACGGAATACGTAAACGATCTCCCGGAGTAAATTAGCATGGATTCACAAATTAAAGAGCGATTTTATTCACTGATATCGTCACATAAAAACTTTAATACACTGGGTTTATGGTTTGTTTCTGGTTTGATTTATTGCCTTGGGAGGAGTTGATTGTTTTGAGTGATTCAATTGAGCGGTACAGCAGTTAGGTATGGTAATGAAATTAACGTGTAACTGTGGTATTTACTTTAGCCGTGGTTCCGTGCTGTTTTTGTGGCTCAAGTCCGTCCTTTGATCTCTGTGATGCAGTCTGTCGTTTTTGCCGGATTTTTGCTCCTAAAAGAAGCCGTCATTTGCTAGAGTTTCCACAGTTTCTCATTAACGAGGAGTAGTTATTTTGCTATGTGCTCTATAAACTTCATCATCCTTCCATCAACGAATTATATCATTTCGAAAAAGCTTTAATGTACATTTCTGCCGTGAGCTGCAAATGGACTGTATAAGTTCTCTTTGATGATATATTGTTCCCAACATTGCGAAGCTACGACATTATAATTTCACAATAATTAATTTTTTTATCTACCTGCCGATATAGTGAGGAAAGTATGAGCAAGATATTTATAAAATTCAACAACTTAGGACCTGATACAGACCTTTAATTTTATATTGCTACATGCAGTTTCGGGTGGCGGCTGCAAATATGCGGAGTTATATTTCCAACGACATCAATATCACTACGGGAAAGGACTGGGCATAAGAAACGGGAAGGATATTCGCCATAACCTTTTGAAGGAACCAAAAGTGATCGGGAAACCAAAGACATACAAAATCTTTATGGCTAAACTGGTATTTGAACCCACGTCCTCCCGAATGCGAGGCTTGATGACATTTTGTGTTATTTCTCGTGACTTGGAGGATAAGCCATAGTTACATCAAGATGGCTGCTAGCTAGACAAGTGTTTTAACAGGTCGCTGAACAGTCATCTAAACTATTATTTATGTCACTAGCCAGCATAGTGGAAATTCTGAATGTTGCCAAAATCTAGCAAATCAGTACGATTGGAATCGCAGAACACTTTGACCGTGAGAATTCATTACCATGTGAAGACACGACGTGCTGCAATCGGATGCTCTACACTTCGTAGCATGAAACCAAAGAGTGCTTCGATGTGATGCCTGGAGAACTCATTGCCACGCTGTTTGTAGCTCGACCACAAAGTATCGATAACGGCTAAGATGACTTTGGTCCAAGTTGTGGGTAAAGTTTGCTCCACAACTTTTACAATTTTTTATGATGTAGCCAAGTGATAATACACCACATTCTTACGTCATAGTGATATAGGACAATATTTAATATCCAGTTGTCATAAGCGAGTGTTACGATGAGATACCTAAAGAGGAAAAATGAAAAAGTGTGAAAAATCATGGAAGTGGCCTGAACCGATCATAAAAATATACTCTAGTGGTCATGTTATACTCTTGTTTATAAATTGGAGGATGTGACTGGCGAACCAAAACGAAACTCTTGTTCAAAACCAGAACACTATAGAATTCAATGATTGGTTGACGACGATTATTTTGTTTACTTACTTTCTGCAATCTTAATTACTTACTTAATGTTTGATTTTAAAAGGTGCTCAGTTGTTTTTACTCATAGCATTTTTGGACAAAATAAATTTGTTAAATTTGTTATTGGCTTTATACAGTGCCCTTTCCACTGGACCTGGTTAAATTGCGCCAGCCATGTGTTTTCATGTGAATTGAAGGTTTTTCGCAATGAGGAGCAAAATCTGCAGAACATATGGTTGACTTTGCACCACTTTAAAAAATAAACTCTGTTGGTAATATTCTACTTTTAAAATGCCTATTGAATTCGCATGCTAAAATCTGTGTCTTTTTACTAATATTAAGAACTCGGAAAAAGTCGTTTTCTGAAAACTCTAAAAAAATGTGGTGCAAAATAACCACCACTTGCGTGCCATAAGTACAGCTATCGGCAGACGACGTCGACCTGTCGACGTATATGAGTTGCAGTATCCCAACGTCGAGCCAACACTGCGTACAAAGCTGCCGCAGCTGCGTTCCCTGTACGAGCCACAATGTCACGGCACCTGTTTCTTGGAGACCATCTCGAACTCACATGCTGATATTACACCATTTATCGTCGATCAGGCAAACCGCGTGGCGTAGCATTGACATGTCCGGTCACACAAAAGATGACGCTGCTAGGCCTAAGTGCACGCGATATCTATGCTGTTTTAATTACTCAGTGCGATTAACTGTTGTACACATTCTTCGATTTTTGAGTGATTCGGTGCCTCACTTCCGAGTGTTGCAATTTTCACATACACTGGTGTATTTTGCGATAGGTATCATGTCCAAAGGGAGAAGATAGTGAGGGTTTTGAGAAAAAAGTTTTACATAATTCAATCATTCTCAGTTTGTTGCAGAATTTTGACAGTAATCGGACGCGATCTATGTAGAGTTTCAACAGGGAGCGCCTCGGAAGGTAGAACTATTATAGCCTTCAGCAGTCTGTAAGCAGAATGCAAAACAGATGAGTGCCTTTGGGTGTCCCTGGCCATAAAATTCCAAGATGCTTAAATTCCGAGCATAAAATTGTTTTGTGAGCTTCACTTATCTTAAATTCGAGTAACATTCGGTCTTCCACTTTTGGTCTACCATAGTGATATTTGTTAGTGACCGTGTATCCCATTTGTATACTCATGTCAGAACGTCATCTCCCTCTGTTTCTTCGAGAACACAAGTTATTAGAAACAAAACAAGTTATTAGAATCTGTCTAGTAGCCAGACTCCACTTTTAAGTTTACCATTAAATAGTACTTACTGTGAGAATTAAGTTTTTCCTTGCGTATAAATGAAATGAAATCTTCGCGGGTTTTTGCCGGATGATATCTTTATTAAACATAATTTCTTTAATATACAACGTTTCGGCAGCAACCTCAACTGCCTTCGTCAGGTAAGCTGTCATAACTAAGTCTAAGCTTCGTTATGACAGCTTACCTTACGAAGGCAGTGGAGGTATTAAAGAAATTGTGTTTAATAAAGATATTATCCGGCAGAAAACCCGCGATGATTTCACTTCAGTACTTACGGTATTTTATGAATGTCGTGTTTGAAGGGGAGATTACGTGCCAAGTAAAATACATTCACCGCATTATTGTCTCCGAGATGGGTGGTCAAAAATTAAGTACGGAAGAATTATAACATTAAGACTGCAGACGATTACAGAAGGCATTATGGTGCACCCAGCTCTGGATGGCGATCACATGACCTCTAGATTTCAGGCGGCTAGATAAGAGATGAGCTTGAAGTCGATTACGTGAAACGGCGGACCGATTCCGGGCCGATACGCTGCCGTCCTGACGTAGCAAAATTGGTTTCCGCTTGATAGCAGCCATCCCAACACCCCGCCGACCCGTTTACAGACTGCTCTACCTGCGACGGTATTTTCCTACCTGCTACCTCGGCAGTGAGTGACTCGGCGATCCTTTGGAATGGTTAATGTTTGTAGCTACGTACCATCTACGCAAAACTACGAAATTATCGCAAAATATTTGAGTATCACGTTTATTCAGAAGTCAATAAGGTATTTTTCTAACAAAGCCATGCTCATTTTTTTATAAGCAATGATTTTTTATTACACCCTTTTTCAGTTCATGGAATTTTCAGTTCAGTGCATATAATCGCTTCATTAGTGGAAAACATTGAAGCAGTTGACACTAATGTAGAATCTAAGACTGGCTGGCGTCGAGTAAATGCAGCGAGAAGGCAATATGATGTGATATAGTTGTATGTGAGGGTGTAAAGAAAGCTCACGCACTTGGTATATTGTCTGCTCGAGATGTTTTTTGATGTATTATATCATCATATATATTATTTCTATAAGGTATTTTTTTTGGTCACAAGCCTGTATCTTCCTTCATACTTAACCGAAATCAATGAATGAGGTGTCATTTTAAAGCTTATGGTCTCCACTTTGGTCACATCATATTTTAAGAAATGGAGTTTTCGGAATTCGACCCTTAAAGGGCAAAAATTTCAATATTTCTAAAATGATGTTTTCTCTGTTACGAGTCATTTATCTCCCTGGATACCTATCTGAAATCGTTTAATGAAGTAGCATTTTAAAGATTAACATCTCCGCTTTAGTGACGTCATATATTAAGACAGAAATTTTTCGGAATTCGACCCTTAAAGGGCAAAAGTATCAACATTTTTGTAATGCGTTTTTGTGTCACGAGCGATTTATCTCACGTCATATTTAACCAATATAGATAAATAAGGTATCATATTAAAAATAAGGTCTCCGCTGTCGTAACATTATATTTTAAGAAAGGAATTTTTCGTAAATGTCAATTTTTCTAAAATGCGTTTTTTGTATCTCGAGTCTTTTATCTCCCTAGATATTTGTCCAAAATATATAAATCAAGTAAGATTATGAGGAATATTGTCTCAGCTTTGGTGACATCATATTTTGGGAAAGAAGTTTTTGGAATTCAACCCTTAAAGGGAAAAAGTATAAATGGTTCTACAACGCATTTTTGTGTCACGAGCTATTTATCTCCCTTGATATCTAACCGATATAGATAAATGAGATATCATATTAATGACTAAGGTCTCCGCCGTGGTAACATTATATTTTAAGTAAGAAATTTTTCGTAATTCGTACCTTAAAGGGCAAAAATGTCAATGTCTCTAAAATGCGTTTTTTGTATCTCGAGCCATTTATCTCCCTTTACAATTAAACAAAAATGATAAACGAGGTATCATTTGAAAGATTGAGGTCTTCGTAATGTCTTCGGTTTCATTACCACATTTAAGAAAGAAATTTTAAAAAATTCTAACTTTAGAGGGTAAAAGTATTAATATTTTAGAACGCATTTTTCTGTCATCAGCTATTTATTTCATTATTTCCCTTGATACCTAACCGAAATCAATAAATGAGGTATCGATTTAAATTATCCGCTATGGTCACATCATATTTTAATAAAAAACTTTCTCCAAATTCAACCCTTAAGGGGCAAAAATATCATAATTTCTCTTTTTTTTTTTTTTTTACCGTGCTTGATAACGAACCGAAAGATCAAGGTGGTCAAAAGTATCAATATTATTTATACAACGTGACTTTTTTTTATTACAAGCCATTTATCTTCTTCGATACCTAGCCGAAATCGATAAATGACATATCGTTTTAAAAATTAAGGTCTCCAGCTAGGTAAAATCATAAATTAAGAAAGAATTTTTCGGAATTTGGTGCTTAAAATGGAAGCGCGTATGAGACTGTTTAGAGCCAAGTCCCTAGATTGCAGCAGCGGATATCACAGAGATTTCAATAAACTTTTTTTTATTCAATAAATAGCTTTTTGGATATTTTTTTTTCTGTTACGGAAACACTATCGTTTTGCTATACAGTTCCAATGTAAATATTTTATTCGCACTGCCACAAATATTTCAGAGATGTTGATATGTTGTGTGCATTTTGTTCAGGTTGGTTTTAAATACAGAGTGTTTTAAATTTTCCTAACTGTTTCGTGATATGTTGCGAGTATTTTGATGCGTATCTATTACACCAAACAAATAAATATTTTCTATCAAAGTACGGTTTTACTGTTCATTATATTACAAGCATTCAACCTCACTATACATCGCATTTTATTCGCGAAATTTTCGCACGGGTCGTCTAGTATATTTAAAAAAATAAAAAAAAACACCTTCAAAAATACAATGAAACAAATTTTTTTAAATAAGTTTATACCTTACCTAGAAGAAAATAAATCCAAATGGACAATAATTTACATTACTATTACTGAAATTATAACGGTAATATGTTTTTTTGAAGTCGGTGCCAGCTGTCACTCAGCGGGCAGCCTCAATCGAGGACTGATTTTTCCGATATTTCATTTCTGGAACTGAATGGCCTCAAAAAATCATTTATAGGACCTCAATGAAATTTATGTGGAACCATTTTGAAAGTATACGCTATACAATAAAAAAATAATCAATATCGGTTAACAAGTGGTGAAGATATCTCTGAACGTACTCATACATTAAAAAAGAAAAAGTAGTATTGAGAACCTCTTCATTTTTTAAACTGTTTAGAAGCAAATACTATCTCAAGTATTTTTTGACTGTAGACAGTAGAAAATAACTGAAACATGAAGTAATCTGAAATAATTAAAAAGAAATTATAGTATATAAAATAAGATGGCCAATCTAGCGAATTGTTAATAACCAAGCCTTCTTCAAGCTTAAGAAATTCATATAGTGAAATAGTATGATTTTTATTCAGTGTGATTACACTGGAAACATGTTTGTTCTTGTAGTGTACATTCTTTACAGACGCTGCAAATAAGAGATACCTTTTTATTCTACCATGACTGAAACGCATAATGATCTCACTTATTCACCTAGTTAATGTCAATTAAACCCCTTACATTATCAGTTTATTTTCCCCCTCTAAGGTTCCATCAGGACACTTAGGTTTGGTAGTTCCAGAAGAGGGAATTCAAACCTTGTTCCAGAACATTGTACAGCAGTCTTGAGCCACCAAGTGAGGGGATGGTATTCTCGTCGTCCAACTGAAGCCTTGCGACGGGTTACCTTACCCGGCTGCCCACGGAGTGTTACCTGTCTGCCTGATACTCCTTCGGCAGGCAACTGTTTCAGCCACGTCATAAAGTCTGTTACGGAATATTACAATTATCACTTAAAGTGTAGGATTCAAATTGTGGAACCACCGTGACTGTAAATGAATATCATGATTTTAATTGCAATAAAACCGATTGAAATCACTGAAGGAGGGGAAAATGTTAATGTGGAGAGTGTAATAACAGGCTAATATTGCTCGACGTTGGGCGACTATTCCAATGAATAAGCTAAAAGCTGATTAATTAAGCAGTTCATTAATATGAAAATGATTAATGAAATCAAATATATTTATAAAATCATTTCCTTAACCGGTATTAATGATTATTTATTAGTTGTTAGTGACGAAGTATTTTTAAATGAAAGGTTTTCATACAGTAAAATCCTTATAATATTCATATGGTATTTAAATATGAAAATACAATACTCATGACGATTATATTGATATATGAAATATTCATCATAAGCTATCACTGAACAATTGGTCTATATTTTTAAAAAAATAGAAGTATATATCATAACCATATGTGTACATAAGAATTTTAAAATCAAATTTAGAACACCCTTACATGCACATAAAAATGCTAAATCAAATTTAATAGTATTGTAGTGACCACAGGCCACTGTAACAGTTTTCGAAACAATTACACAACGGCTGATTGCGAGCAGCGGGCATACGAAACCGCCGAGTTGCCAGGCATCGCACTCTAAGTAGAACGCTGAGACAGCAGACTCGCCCCACTAGCATGACCGCATCGAAGGAAGATGACGGCATTACGGAGTGATGTGATAGGCTCACAGAATCCCCTCCACATTAATCGAGAGGGTGGGGGCTTGAGTAAAAACCCAGGAGCGAGGTCGAAATTGGAACTCTCCGCCGCCGCTTCAGCCGCTGTCTTCCGACGCCGCCGCCGCCGCCGCCGCCGCCGCAGCCGCCGCCGCCGCCAGAGGTGTCGCAGGGACAGCCTCGGGGTAACCGGGCAGTAGCAGAAGAGCCGCTGCCGTCGACATCGTCACAGCCGCGGAGCACAGACAGGTGGGAACACTCTGCTGATTGGTTGTGGGGTGTCACGGGAAGCCATAGAATCATACTTATACGTTATGCCCGCTCGCTTTCGCATTCAGCCCTAGTGCCTTTGAATATCACACGACAGCAAGTCACCTTATACGTCTTACTTCCGCCATAAATCAAGTTAGTGTACCTAAACCTGAAAGATACGTGTATATATGTTTACCTGTAATAAAGCTGTACATAAGGCACTGCTGGTGTGGATTTAATTGATCTGCTTCCTGTAAACTGGGACTGGTTGTGTGCGCTCGGTAATAATCCGACCACGCAATCCTTGCCTATTGGCTTGCTCTCGGGAGGTACCTAGGAGGATATCTCTCCAGGTTACTACAGTATCACTTAAACGATCTATGAAATCTGTGTGAATCATTACAAATCTCATAAAACAAACAAACATGTCTCTGCATTTTTTTCTGTTTTTATAGTGACATTTACACTAGAATAATATTTTTCCCGGCTATCTTTTTTTGGAAAAAGCAATTGCTGTTATGTTTTGGATTTTAGCTAAGCGCTGAGAATAATTGTATTTTACCGGCGTTGCTTGGTCAATTAATGATACGATGAGATGAATAGAAATGAACGCGTATAAAGCTAAAACCCGCTTCACCCGGTAGGGATAGGGCCGTCAGTGGAGATACCCTCCTTTGCCCTCGCCGGGGTCACTTGTGCAAACCACTACCACTTCACGCTTCTGGCAACGCCCGTTACCCACTTAATAGGATTGGATAGTGCACCAGAAATTTTAAAGGGTGGGCGCCGTGTGGTCTGCCGAGGGCTTGTCTCGGATACTAGAATCCGGCACACCCAGTAAATCCCGACAACTCCAGTGATTGCCTTAGGACAGCCCAGGTGGGTTTCAACCCCCCAAACAGCATCGGAATTGCCATAACATTTGCTCTATTGTTTGCGAGGCTTCTCTTGTAGCGTTTGAAAAGCCACTATCAAGACTAGCGATAGAATGCCTGTTCATGGCTGCCCCTTTGGCTCCATCTTTCCTCGCTTCCAGGATCTTCGATTACTCTTTACTCCAGTCGCTTCGACTTTTAGCGTTTCAGCTTTCGCCATAGGCTCTCTGTGTGTCGTGATAACAGCGGAACTATTTTATACGCAAAATCTAGTGTCCCACCGCTAGGTCGGGGTACGTGGACATCTCTGGGAGCATCGCATCTAATAATATTCTCAGAACGTTGGGATTTTAGGTGACACAAAGTTGAGCTTCTTAGCATTCCATCTAACGATCTTCACAACAGCCAGCGCGTTGCTTGGACACCGCGAAGCAATACTGGAATAATTGTATATTTAGTAGTTGTATTGACGTAAATGGAAAAAAACCGATTGAAATCACTGAAGGACCATACCCGATGCAGCATGTCTCTGTCAATGAGAGCAAATGCATTGGCGATGCGAACCAAATGGTACTGGTGGCACCAACACTGTGTCTTTCACGAAACCCCAAACAAAGACCAGACATGCGGGTTCGCATCACCAATGCATTTGCTCTCATTGACAGAAACATGCTGCATCGGGCATGGGAAGAACTCGATTTTAGACTTGATGTGAGCAGAGTCACTAAAGGTGCACATATTGAGCGTCTGTAGACACTCAAAAAAACTTTCAAATTTTGTTTATACATCTGTGTAATCTTGTAAGTATATGTCAAATAATAAATCTGTAGTAATTTTCTGAAATCACTGCAATCATTTTGACTAGCCCTGTATATGTTTCATTCCATTTTTAATTACTTATTAATGTCGAATGGATCCGGTCTCTGGTTCAAATCCCGATGGAGCCAGAATTTTTTAAAAAGAATTGTGTCTGGTTATATGAGCTACTACAGGACGTTCCGGACTCCACGTTAAAAAAATAAAAAAGGGCTCAACGGAAA
Source organism: Vandiemenella viatica (assembly GCA_031002005.1). Classification (NCBI taxonomy): domain Eukaryota; kingdom Metazoa; phylum Arthropoda; class Insecta; order Orthoptera; family Morabidae; genus Vandiemenella; species Vandiemenella viatica. The sequence goes on from CM061920.1 coordinate 371,381,361, forward strand.
TGAAAAATTTAAAAGTAATACAAACACTTATACGGAAACGGTAAATAAAAGAAGGCAATGACAAAACGTCAAGTACTTCTGACAAGAATTCCTTAACGTAAGGGCTAAGGGAGATTGATATATACACGTTAGACTGTAGGTCCCAAAGGAAAGGAACTGGCCGTCCTGCTTCTGACTCAATGACTTAATACGCATCATTCACGAGAATCCAATTATCTTCGGATTATGGACTAAGTTAGTTTTTTTAATGTCGAGTAATTATGGTATTCAAATTAATTGTGTTTCATAATGAAATCAGTAATAATTTTTCACGCCCTTCTGTGATTCAGTAAATGTTTATACCTGTTTTATTAGTTTAAAGGGAGTATTTAAATGCGGACTATCACAAGGGGTGGCTGAAAGAGACTTAACGTCGAGATGGCGTTCTGCACTTAGAGCTTGGATGCAGGAGTGCTGTGAGGCCGGCTGTCGATGGAGAATGCACGGCCCGTCAGGTCTACAATGCTGCCAACGTATTAGTTTGGAAGTTTGACGTGCAGAACACCTCACCTCGTGTTACAGGCTGAGTTGATTCGTGCGTAAAATACACAAGCCTGCTCTCACAGAGGGACCAACTCTTGTTTGTTTTTAATCGACAGTCGCCCGTAGGTCGTCATGTTGTAAATCCCAGAGCACCGAGGTTTGCTATAAATAAAGCATATAGAAAGCAGGAGAGGTTCCATCTACTTTAGGGCAGCATATAAAATACCTAAATCATAATCACCTTTGCCGTAAGCAAAAACACGTTTGATCACACACATCGGTGCACGCAGTCGTTGCTGGCTTCCAAATAGCGTGGTAAAATCTAAAATTTTGAATTTTTAAAAAATACCTCACTGAATCCAGTATTTCAAAACGATACTGTGGAATCCATCGATGGAAATAAATCCCATATGGCCATCAAAAACATTGTTATTTTTCGGATTAGTTGTTCCAATACATCCTGTAGTTTTTCTAATACTGATTCGATTTTAAATTAGCTACAAGATTTATTTGAAATTCTTGACTTTTTTACTTTTTGCGCATAAATCTAATTAAAACCTTAAAAATATTATTGTCTGATAAATGAAACAAGGAATGATTACTTTCCATTCATTAGCAAAAGATTTTTAAAATTTACAAAAAATGGTAAATTCAAACTTCGATAATAAGTTTCTCAGATTTCATCCTTCCCCTGTCCCAAGAAAAATAAAAATAAGTCGTTTAGTAGACTTTTCGAACATGAGTAATATGTTTTTTCAACCTATTAAGGGTTTAGTGTTTCGTTCGTTTCTGGATGTTTATTAAATAAAAAAAAAGTTTGAAATACTTGGCAGTTTCAATTATCACTTTCCTCTAATTTTTATTTTTAATTAATAAGAAATTTTTAAAAAAATTCTAAAGAATAACAAATTCATACTATAACTATACTTAGTAAATTTTTAGCTATAATTTAATCTTTTTCTTTTAACTGACAATTTATTTACTACAGAATACTACAAAGAAAATAAACAATCAGAAGAGCAAGAAAACGAGAGGATACACAATTAACCAAATTAATGTAAGGGAATATACCGAAAAAATAACTAACAGAGTAATGCCAAAAATCGTAACCTTCACTGAATTTACATGTTGATTATTCCAGTAAATATTGAGCCTTCACATTCAGTTTTTCATTTTGCACACCATTTCCCCTGCTATGTTTATATTGTTATAAATCTATAATGGTAATTTATTTGCTGTCATCAGTCTTTCGACTGGTTTGATGCAATCCTCCATCCCGTCCTATCTTGTGCTATCCTCTTCATCTCTACATATCCCCTACAACCCACGTCCTCAATTATCTGCTTGTAAGCTTCCCTCCTTTCTGCTGCTTTTTGTCAGCTTCCACAAATGACTTAAATGCTCTACTTCAAGAAGGAATATTTTTTGCTGTAGAAGTGGGCACCAAAGAAAAAAAAAACTCTGCAACTCAAATATACAAATAACACACGACAGGATAATATAATTAACTCGAAAAATTCACTTTTATTTTCGTTTTTTCACAACCTACAAATACACACACGGCTCATAAAACAACTTGCACTATTTTTATCTCAATACACATCCGACAGCTAGAAATCAAGCATGTCTGCCATACCCTGCTTTTTCTGTCTTTTCTATTCCTTGCGCAGTCCAAAGATTATTCACCTAGTCCACTTCTTCCAAAGATAGTCCTCACTCTCTGTTCTTACCTTTAGTGCTATTTATGTTATTCAGCACAAAAAACTTCAACATAATTCTCTTTATACAAAATAAAACATGTTTTTAAATATTATAAACACCAAAATTATAAATATAGTAAGGCGACCTTGTCACCTTACATGCTTCATATATTCTAATCTCTGTCTTCTTCTACAGTTCTTACCTTCGACTGTTCCCTCCACCAGAAAATTAACTAATCCAGCATGTCTCAAAATATAACCTACCAGCCTGTATCTTCTTTCTGTAAGCTTCTTCCACAAACTTCTTTCCTCACCAATCATTGCCAAAACTCGTTGATTTCTTACTTTGTCTGTCCACTTAATTTTCAGCATTCTTCTGTAACACCACATTTCAAATGCCTCAATTTTCCTTCTTTCCGGTATTCCTAAAGTCCATGTTTCGATACGTAAAGTGCTGTATAACGGTGTTTTTTCCAGCGTCATGCAACATCTACTGAACCGATTTTGATGGATTTTTCACGGACTGAAATCTTAGAGTCTATCTTAAAATGTTTGATACGTCTTATGATGTCACGTTATCTAGCGTTGGAGAAGAAAATTAAAATGTGTCCTGAATAACAAATTCTTTTACGTATAAACAGAAATAATTTCAACATTAATAGGTAAAATTTTACAAATTCTCACATTTTAAAAGAGTAGGGTCTTGCTGAACATATCATCATGTTTCTCTAATTCTAACTAATATTATAAATCGAAAAGTTTGTTTGTCTATGCTACATTCACACCAGAATATTTGAAGCGATTTGGATGCAGTTCCGAACGTTGGCCAACCATAACACGAATTAATATATGATAGTTTTTGTATAGATAAGCAATGTAGTTCCCGAGAAATACCGAAAATGACTATTCTGCACGGCGAAGCGGTGGCTTGACCAACTGTAATTTTTTATTCTTTATATTCCAGAACTAGTAGTATCTTAATGAGCACGTTAATGAATATGGTACCGTAGATTGACTATGATCATATTTAGATAGACCGTGTCTTGAAAATCACACAGTAAAATTAGGAGTAAGGCCGCAGATGAGTCAGTTACCATCTCACATGTATTTTATATCCAGAGGTGGACCACTAGTCCGTCTGTAGTACACGGAACAGTTTCTTCTGCGTAATTCAAGAATTTTATCTGTCTCTAATATTAAACTGCTTCGACCGTCACAGAAGACGACTCTCAATATTTGAAGAACAATAAAGAATTATAGCAGCTCCAGAGAAGACAAACAAGAAGAAAATTGACGAATGCATATGAAGTTTGAAGGAAATGTCTTCGGACAACAATCTTCACCACAACCTGCCTAACAACGACAAAAAGGCAGAAAATATTGAGCGATTACGACGACATGTTCATAGCTTAACACACATAAACAATGAATGATATTTCTCATGAAATATTATTTCATCTACCACATGAAAGAGATAGATCTTATGACTTAGTTAGGAGCATTATGCATTAATAGCAAGTGTCTCACAATAACTGACTGCTTCCATGTGTTGTAGTATCGTACAACACAGAGTCATACTGCAGCAAAGAGAATAGATCCCTCGTTGTTCCCAATGAGATTTTATAGTTAAAAAGTTAATGGGACTTCAACTGTACCGTCAAATCGTGGAGTTCTGTATTAGGAATATTGAGAACTGCGATGGTTATAATTCTGAGAAATCTACTATCCTGAATTCTTTCGTTTCATCACTGAAACGGCTGGAATATCATATAACCTTCTATAATTAACAGAAGTGAGCTGATGAATAAGCTAACTCTTGTTCAGATGATTCAAGGAATGGAAGATGCAGTTAAACCCATAAATATTGTCTCGAAATTATTTGTAAAAAGTACTGTGGCAAGAAAAAAGATTTTCATTTTTGTAATATTTACCTTGATTTAAGCTTTGGAACCGCACGTTGTTCCTATCTTTCAGAGAAAGTTCTATGTTACTCCTGAAGACGGTAAATCTGCGAAGAAGTTGGGGAACTGAGTTTCCCTAGGTAGCTTGTTCGTCTGTCAGTTGTAAACACGACCGCCAGGGGACGCGGCAGTCAGTCGCAGACCTGACGCAAATGCGCAATTTGTATGCGACCAGTGGAGGTCAGCACCGGCGGCAATGGGATTAGCGCTTGTCTCTCGTGGCTACAGCAAGCAGGACCACTGAGACGCCTCGCCTGCGCCTTAGTCTTAATTCTGTTAGTTCAAGGGCACAGAGGAACCACCCAACAGCCTGAAGATGCTTAGGTTTGATGAATTCTAACAGTGGTATCACGTTGTAGCTGTCAAAGGTTTATATAAAATCACTAAAACTTGTTTCACTGCGTGAAATATCAGATATTTTTTGCTTTCCGTACTTCTTTTTTACATTAAATCATAAATTAAGTTCGATATGATTTTTAAAAAGTTTATACTAGTAGTCCTATACTTCTTCTTCTGCCACCTGATTCTTCAGTAGCAGTGTCAGTATTTTACCTATAATTTTTAAACTAATAATTATTATTTAATAAGTACACCAATGCAAATGCTGTTGGATATTATTTATTCACGGTTGCGTTTCATCTCTCGTCGATGTATCTTTAGCGAACACTGTTTTTCTGTAATATGTTATTAGTTTTAACTGTGGTACATAATGGTTTTTGTTTTCACAGAACGAAGCTATTCTTATATATTGGACTCATAATGTGACTTAAATTTACATATTATCGGTTTTTTAAATTTTCATACAGATGGTTTTATTTGCATACATTTATTTATTTATTTATCGTATGGCAGTTTAGACACCTTTAAGAACATTGATAAAATATATACGCTGCAACTTTACACGATTAAAGACATATATCTAGTTTATTAATATAGTTTATCGATTCCTGAGTTGCCAGCAGGAAGTCCACAGGATCACCACTGTAAGATCTTATAGGACATTATTCAATAATATGAACAATAGTCTGAATCTCTCCGCATTCGCATAAGGGGGATGGTTGCTTGCCCCACTGGTACAGGGAGTGTGCGCATCTGCCATGCCGAGTTCTGATTCTGTTGAGTGTGGACCAAGTTTTACGAGGTAAATCAAAACCTGGTGGCCTTTTTGTGATGCAAGGTAAACTCTATTTTGGTGTACAGTCCACTCCTGTATCCAAGCTTTGGTGATGTTAAAATCTTCACGAATAGCATCCCTTGCCGATTTCACTGGCGGTTTTCTAGAGCGAAGCCTGTTGATGTTGGCATCCTTAATATTTTGGTGGATCGGTAAGTTTCTGTTGACCATTATTCTCTTGTACAAACGTGTAAGAGCATTTAACCGTCACAGGTTAGGTGATGGTATGTGGCTCAGTATCGAGAGCCATCTTGTGGGAGTTGTCTTGATCACGCATGCAATCATACGCATAGCGTTATTAAGTTGGGTGTCCACTTTTCTCACGTGCGGGCTATTCAACCAGACCGGGGCACAGTACTCGGCAGCCGAAAAGACAAGACCCAGAGCAGAGGAGCGGGGAGTGGAGGCCGATGCACCTCAGGAGGTATCACATAGTTTTTGAATGATATTGTTTTTTAGCTTCTCAGTCATTTTCGTTAGATGTTTATTAAAGGATAATGTTCGATCAAGGGTAACACCCAGGTACTTTGGTGTCTTATTGTGGGTAAGAATGATTTCTTCGAACCGTATATTAAGTTCCCTTCTAGCGAGTTTGCTATTTAGATGGAAGCGGGTAACCTCTGTTTTAGAAGCATTGGGTTGGATCGCCACCTACGGAAATATTTTACCATTGTTTCCAGGTCTTCTGTTAGGATTTCTTCAGACGTTTCGATTGACCTGCACCTCGTGGCGAGAACCCAGTCGTCAGCTTAACCAAACTTTTTTGATCTTGTTTTCGGCATGTCTGCGATATATAGGCTGAAAAGGAGTGCAGCAAGCACTGATCCCTGCGGTAGACCGCTCTTAAGTTTCCTCTGAGAGCTGATACCGATGCCCATGACAACCTGGAACACCCGGTCATTAAGCATGTTGTATAACAGGCGTGCAATAAGTTTGCAGGGAATTACACGTAGAAATTTATGTATCATGCCCTCTCTCCACATTGTATCGTAAGCTGCCGAGAGGTCGATAAATACAGCTGAAGTTTTTAGTTTGCTTTGGAATCCTGCTTCAATATAGGTAGTTAGAGAAAGAACTTGATCTACACAGCTTCGTCCTGGTCGGAAGCCTGCCTGTTCCACTGGGATCGCTTCAAACTGTCTCTGGCTGATTCTGTTATATATAAGTCTCTCCAGTAGCTTGTAGGTCACAGACAGAAGAGCAATTGGTCTGTAGTTTTTTGGGCTGTCTGCATGCTTACCTGGTTTTAGTATGGCTATTATCTTCATCATCATCATCAGTTTTCTGCCGTCGGGCAGGTTTTCACTTGGCTGCTCTCCATGTTCTTCTATCTTCTGACTTTTTCTTTAGAACCATATAGTTGCTGTCTTCCTTGATGTTGTCTATAATTTTGTACCTCCTTCTTCCTCTTATTTTCCACCCACAGACTAGACCTTCCAAGGGCGTCTTTTGTCAGGCACTTCCCTCTCAACAAGTGGCCCATCCAGTTTTTATTTCTCTCCTTTATTACTTGGGGAATTTTTCTGCTTTCATTGACCCTGTCCAGCACTTCAACATTATTTATTTTATCCACCCAGCTTATCTTCTCCATCCTCCTCTACATCCACATCTGAAACGCTTCTAACCGCTTTTCATCCTCTCGTCTCAGTGTCCATGTCTCCAACCCATAAAGAGCAACACTTCATACAAAACATTTACCGAGTCTTTTCCTAAGTGTTTCGTCTATTTTTACAGTTAGTATCCTCCTTTTCCTATTAAATGCTTCCTTCGCTATGGCAATACGAGATTTTATCTCCTGATGGCACCTCAAATCTTCGGTGATCATACTCCCAAGATATTTGAACGAACTTACTTGCCTGATATCAGCTCTTTCTAACTTAATATTTATTATTTTCCTTCCATTTCCAATCACCATACTCTTAGTTTTTGCTGCATTGATTTTCATTACAAACTCTTGGCAAGCTTCATCTAGATCTTTCAGCATTCTGTTTAGAGTTTGTTCGCTTTCTGCCAACAATACCATATCATCAGCAAAGCGTATGCACTCTATTCTCTTGCCACCAATAAGCACTCCTCTTTTTCCATTTAATTCTTTTCCAATAATTTCTTCTAAGTATAAATCGAACAATAATGGGGAAAGGCAACAACCTTGTCTTACGCCTCTCCCAATGCTGCTTTCTCCTGACATCTCTTTTCCGATCTTTATTCGTGCTATTATCTTAGAGCGTTTAAATTCCTGTGGAATGTTGCCAGACTGCATGACGTTCGTAAAAAAATGCTCCAGCCATTTTTTGGTGTACTTGCCGACATTTATTAGGAATTCAGGGTGTATGTTGTCAAACCCTGCGGTTTTTCTTGGCGAGGTTTTCTTAAGGGCCTCTGAAATATCTTCGGTGGTAAAGGGGTGGGAGTATTCGGTTTCTGTGGCTTCATTTTTTTAAATTTTCGGCTCTCTCTTCACTTGGATGGTATGTGCTTTATCTTTTAGTGCCCTGGATGTACTTACTATGTGTGAGGCCACTTCGTTTGGGCTAATGGTCGTTTTTTGGCCTTGTGTGGGGGCACCACTCCCTAATTTCTTTAATAACGACCACGCTTTCCTGCTCGACGTCTGGAAGTTGAGGCTTTCCACAGTTTCTGTCCACTTCTCCCTTCTTGCTGCATCCATACTGTGTAGAAGCTCGTCTGCTATTTCCTGATCTCCTGATTCAAGAAATATCTGGTACAGTTCGTCACTGTTTTGAGACCAGCCTGGAATGTACTCTTTACGGTACACTCGTGGTATGTGCTTTTTGGCAGTACTTAGAACGGCGCCAACAAATCGATGATAATTATCGCTAGTAGATGGTATCCAGCCGAGGCACTTGTCTAAGTCTATTGAAAACTTAGTCCAATTGGCTTTTGTAAAGTTCCATCTTGGGTGGGGGACAGAAGTGATTAGGGGAATTTGAGTCCCTACTTCTATTGTTATTGGTCGGTGTTGACTATGTGGGAAATTTGGAAGAACTTTTCGAGAGGCTGCTAGGGGCCGTCCTCTGCTATCAGATGAAACAAAACATAAGTCGGGGTTGTATTCCTGTCTCCAGGCTGCTGATCTAAACGTATATCGATCCTTGGCGTCGAAAAAAAAGATGCAGATGTTCGTCTTCTGCCCATTTTACCAGTGCGTCCCCGTTCGAGTCGTTGTCTCTGTACTTCCACTGTTCATGGTGGCTATTATAATCACCTGCATAAATGGCAGGGTGAGGCTGCGTTTGAATAACCTGGGCTGGCCAGGGTGTGGCAGGTGGCTTGTAAGTATTAGAAACGGTGATGCTGCCGATTTTTGAGACGACGCTATGAACGTTATCATCAGTGGAGGTGGAGATGAGAGAGATGTTTTCAGTGTCGTGTTAACATAGGTAGCTACGCCATATGATCGGTGGTATGTTGCCCCTAGCAGCTCATAACCTGGTATTTTGCTTTGCCTCTTTTTTGCAACTGTTCTTCTGTTTCGCAGTGGGTTTCCTGTATGGCAACAAGATCAATGTTGTTATTTTTTTAAAATTCTTGATTGATACTGGCATTTACTATGACTTATTTTTTCTATATTTATATGGCTGATTCGAACCAAGGGCCCGAGGTCTCTAGTCAAATGGTCCTTGGAAGGACTGTTTGTTTTGTCTGGTATCTTGTTCATATCGCAGTTGAGATGAATTAGTGTCTTAGTCAGGAGATCCTTCAGGATTGTCTGACTGCCAGTATGACAAGATTCATTTGCAACTTAGATTAACATTTCCGTTTTTACTAGCATGCTGCTTCCAATACTGCACTTAATTACACTGTTTCGATGTTGTTGAGATTTTGTGTCTTCCCCGGTAGTCATTTTTGATGCACATTATTTGTTGCGCCTCATCGTCAAACTTCAGTTGTCATGTGCGCGCTGCTGTTGTTCAGCTGTTTTTTTCTTTCGGTTGTGCTCTGTCGAAAGTGTGAGCGGAGAGTTTGAATTTTGTAATTACATTTGTGTTTTGTTTTGTATCGTTAAAATGTGTACGTGTGATGGAAGATGAAGGTGCAATTAATTTATTGTTGTGGCAGAATTTTGTGTGTTTAATACTGTTTTGTGTGAGATTTTGTGTTTATTAATTTGAATCGGGGTTAGTTAGTTAAGTTTACATGCTCAATAAGTACACGTTTGCTGAGACTATTGCCTTTTGAGATTTTATAATTTTCTGTCATCGTCCTTAATAAATAATATCTAACAACAGTTGCATAATAATTATTAGTTTAACAAGTAACTGCAGAAGAAATGTCCTGTAATAATCATGCATCATTTTTTAGCGTAAAAAATACTTGACCAATAAGAGCTCATGCAGTTACAATTATGGTTACAGGTGCTCCGTTGTAATTTTCGATGCAATAAACGATATAACTTGTATCAACATTATTCATTCTGTTCGAATACAATATTCAAACTATTTCTACAGAATGTAAATGATACTGTAAACCAGTGGAGATTTTGTAAAAAAAAAAAAAAAAAAAAAAAAAAAAAAAAAAAAAAAAAAAAAAAAAAAAAAAAAAAAAAAAAAAAAAAAAACACAAAGCATTTGAACGAGTTTATAAAACGTGAAATATGATAATTTGAAAACTTGAAATAAAAATATGAAATTCTATTAAAATCAAACGGCAATCAGCCATTTTAAAAAAAAGTATACATGACAAAAATACTGACTAAGCAGTAACGAGAAACTAGGTGTACTTGCTAGTGCGTAATTCTTTTGATGAACACTACCATGGAGCTACAAGATAACGTTTAAAGGAACTATGTTAACGTAGAAACACAAACACCAAAATGTAAATACATGCAGACGACACTAACTGACAAGTTAGTGCGAATGTTGATTGTTTCTGATATTATCTACCACACGAATAGTCATGCACTATTTGTATTTTCTTTCGGTTCAGACTCCAGGGCGCTTGGGAATTAGGTTAGTGGAGACGACAGTATATGGAAACGACATGAATTTCTTTTAACAACTCCGTTTTTGTTCCATAATAGTGTCGACGTATTACCAGAATTTAGTTCATGTGTATCAAGCACAGTTGTGGCAGAGGGAAGAATCTTTTATTGTTACCGGAGGACAACACGGGAACACCATTCTCCAGATGGCCCGTTCCCTCAGGACTGCAGACGATAAAACGAATGCCGTTCTCCAGGCGGGACCTTCCCTCTTAGAACTGCGATTTCTTGTCGCAATCGTCCTTGCGGAGTCTCTAAACAAAATATTTATCTTTCAGAATTTAGATGAAAAGAGCCTTGTTGTTTGAGGCAAGATAGTTGATGGCGTATTGCTTGTTTTTAAAAGATTTCACTTTCAGGCAAAGAGTTTCTCTGTCGTTAGAAGAATAATGCATGTATGTTTTGAAACTTTTCCCAAACAAGTCTAGAAAAATATATCAACTACATAAAAGAGAGATGTGTAAACCGTTCTAGAAAGCTATTGATCATACTAAATCGTTTTAAGACTGCGTATGGTAGATGTGGTATGCAACACAATCATATCTTTAGGACTCATCGAATCATACTGCGGAAAAATGAAAGCCAGAATAATATCAGATCCTTACCTATTACTGCGGTTTGTTGGCAGATAGGGCGCATGCTTATTAGGGCGCAAGCTTAGCGCATTACAAAGACTGGACGACCAAGAGGTACATTGCATACCAAACATCGTTTGCATTCATTTCATACTCGATCAACTGAGCATTTTGTAGAATTTTAAACCATAAAATATTTCTTTAACAGAGGACCATAAAACTTGTTATGGGCTTCCCCTATTTCTGGCATCTCTCAGTTCAAAAACGCTTTGTACTCATGCAGTATCGCACAGTGCATTCCAAAAGCTATATTTCTTCACTTTTAACTCATCACCTCAAATCACGCTTAAAGTACTTCAGGTTTCTACTAGGCACATTCACGACATTGGACTGACCATGATTGTCCCCCCCCCCCCCCCCCACATTCACGAGGAAAATTTGCTGGTTCTTATATCATTACCTATACATCTCCGCTGCCAAATACCGCTTTTCCTTTAGTTATTATAGAAACGTCATGTCAGCTACTAAAACATACCTCTTACAGTAGTACACTACTGTTTGTGAAAATTACAACTCCTTGAAGGAATTGGAGAATGTGTAGAACAGTGGAAGCATAGTAGGTGATTAAGATTGCACGTAGGCCCAGCAGCGCCGTCTTTTGTGTGACC
>CM061920.1:371393962-371438356 GCA_031002005.1 Vandiemenella viatica
AATATTTATGGATTTAACTGCATCTTCCATTCCTTGAATCATCTGAACAATAATTAGCTTATTCATCAGCTCGCTTCTGTTAATTATAGAAGGTTATATGATATTCCAGCCGAAAGAATTCAGGATAGTAGATTTCTCAGAATTATAATCATCGCAGTTCTCAATATTCCTAAAACAGAACTCCACGATTTGATGGTACAGTTGAAGTCCCATTAACTTTTTAACTATAAAATCTCATTGGGAACAACGAGGGATCTATTCTCTTTGCTGCAGTATGACCCTGTGTTGTACGATACTACAACACATGGAAGCAAATCATTTATTGTGAGACGCTTGCTATTAATGCATAATGCTCCTAACTAAGTCATATGATCTATCTCTTTCATGTGGTAGATGAAATAATATTTCATGAGAAATATCATTCATTGTTTATGTGTGTTAAGCTATGAACATGTCGTTGTTAGGCAGGTTGTGGTGAAGATTGTTGTCCGAAGACATTTCCTTCAAACTTCATATGCATTCGTCAATTTTCTTCTTGTATGTCTTCTCTGGAGCTGCTACAATTCTTTATTGTTCTTCAAATATTGAGAGTCGTCTTCTGTGACAGTCGAAGTAGATTAATATTAGAGACAGATAAAATTCTTGAATTACGCAGAAGAAACTGTTCCGTGTACTACAGACGGACTAGTGGCCCACCTCTGGATATAAAATAAATGTGAGATGGTAACTGACTCATCTGCGGCCTTACTCCTAATTTTACTGAGTGATTTTCAAGACACGGTCTATCTAAATATGATACCATATTCATTAACGTACTCATTAAAATACTACCAGTTCTGGAATATAAAGAATAAAAAATTCCAGTTGGTCAAGCCGCAGCTTCACCGTGCAGAATAGTCATTTTTGGTATTTCTCGGGAACTACATTACTTATCTATACAAAAACTATCATATATTAATTCGTGTTATGGTTGGCCAACGTTCGGAACTGCATCATAATCGCTTCAAATATTCTGGTGTGAATGTAGCATAGACAAACAAACTTTTCAATTAATAATATTAGTTAGAATTAGAGAAACATGATGATATGTTCAGCACGACCCTACTCTTTTAAAATGTGAGAATTTGTAAAATTTTACCCATTAATGTTGAAATTATTTCTGTTTATACGTAAAAGAATTTGTTATTCAGGACACATTTTAATTTTCTTCTCCAACGCTAGATAACGTGACATCATAAGACGTATCAAACATTTTAAGATAGACTCTAAGATTTCTGTCCGTGAAAAATCCATCAAAATCGGTTCAGTAGATGTTGCATGACGCTGGAAAAACACCGTTATACAGCACTTTACGGTAACGAAACATGGACTTTAGGAATACCGGAAAGAAGGAAAATTGAAGCATTTGAAATGTGGTGTTACAGAAGAATGCTGAAAATTAAGTGGACAGAAAAAGTAAGAAATGAACGAGTTTTGGAAATAATGGGTGAGGAAAGAAGTTTGTGGAAGAAGCTTACAGAAAGAAGATACAGGCTGGTACGTCATATTTTGAGACATGCTGGATTAGTTAATTTTCTGGTGGAGGGAACAGTCGAAGGTAAGATCTGTAGAGGAAGACAGAGATTAGAATATATGAAGCAGATAATTGAGGACGTGGATTGTAGGGGATATGTAGAGATGAAGAGTTTAGCACAAGATAGGAAGGGATGGAGGATTGCATCAAACCAGTCGAAAGACTGATGACAGCAAAAAAATTACCGCTATAGATTTATAACAATATAAACATAGCAGGGGAAATGGTGTGCAAAATGAAAAACTGAATGTGAAGGCTCAATATTTATTGTAATAATCAACATGTAAATTCAGTGAAGGTTACGATTTTTGGCATTACTCTGTTAGTTATTTTTTCGGTATATTCCCTTACATTAATTTGGTTAATTGTGTATCCTCTCGTTTTCTTGCTCTTCTGATTGTTTATTTTCTTTGTAGTATTCTGTAGTAAATAAATTGTCGGTTAAAAGAAAAAGATTAAATCTTAGCTAAAAATTTACTAAGTGTAGGTATAGTATGAATTTGTTATTCTTTAGAATTTTTTTAAAAACTTCTTATTAATTAAAAATAAAAATTAGAGGAAAGTGATCATTGAAACTGCCAAGTATTTCAAACTTTTTTTTTATTTAATAAACATCCAGAAACGAACGAAACACTAAACCCTTAATAGGTTGAAAAAAAAAAACATATTACTCATGTTCGAAAAGTCTACTAAACGACTTATTTTTATTTTTCTTGGGACAGGGGAAGGATGAAATCTGAGAAACTTATTATCGAAGTTTGAATTTGCCATTTTTTGTAAATTTTAAAAATCTTTTGCTAATGAATGGAAAGTAGTCATTCCTTGTTTCATTTATCAGACAATAATATTTTAAGGTTTCAATTAGATTTATGCATGAAAATTAAAAAAGTCAAGAATTTCAAATAAATCTTGTAGCTTATTTAAAATCTAATCAGTATTAGAAAAGCTACAGGATGTATTGGAACAACTAATCCGAAAAATAACAATGTTTTTGATGTCCATATGGGATTCATTTCCATCTATGGATTCCACAGTATCGTTTTGAAATACTGGATTCAGTGAGGTATTTTAAAAAAATTCAAATTTTTTTATTTTACCCCGCTATTTGGAAGCCACCAACGTCTGCGTGCACCGATGTGTACGATCAAACGTGTTTTTGCTTACGGCAAAGGTGAATATGATTTAGGTATTTTATATGCTGCACTAAAGTAGATGGAACCTCTCCTGCTTTCTATATGCTTTATTTATAGCAAACCTCGGTGCTCTGGGATTTACAACATGACGACCTACGGTCGACTGTCGATTAAAAACAAACAAGAGTTGGTCCCTCTGTGAGAGCAGGCTTGTGTATTTTACGCACGAATCAACTCAGCCTGTAACACGAGGTGAGGTGTTCTGCACGTCAAACTTCCAAACTAATACGTTGGCAGCATTGGAGACCTGACGGGCCGTGCATTCTCCATCGACAGCCGGCCTCACAACACTCCTGCATCCGAGCTCTAAGTGCAGAACGCCATCTCGACGTTAAGTCTCTTTCAGCCACCCCTTGTGATAGTCCGCATTTAAATACTCCCTTTAAAATTAATAAAACGGGTATAAACATTTACTGAATCACAGAATGACATGACTGGTTTCATTATGAAACACAATTAATTTGAATACCATAATTACTCGACATTAAAAAAACTTAGTCCATAATCCGAAGGTAATTGGATCCTCGTGAATGATGCGTATTAAGCCATTGAGTCAGAAGCAGGACGGCCAGTTCCTTTCCTTTGGGACCTACAGTCTAACGTGTATATCTATCAATCTCCCTTAGCCCTTAGGTTAAGGAATTCTTGTCAGAAGTACTTGACGTCTTGGCATTGCCTTCTTTTATTTACCATTTCCGTATAAGTGTTTGTTTTACTTTTAAATTTTTCATTTCCGTTGAGCCCTTTTTTCTTTTTTTAACGTGGAGTCCGGAACGTCCTGTAGTATCTCATATAACCAGACACAATTCTTAAAAATTTCTGGCTCCAACGGGATTTGAACCAGAGACCGGATCCATTCGACATTAATAAGTAATTAAAAAGGTAATGAAACATATACAGGGCTAGTCAAAATTATTGCAGTGATTTCAGAAAATTACTACAGATTTATTATTTGTTATTACACTCTCCACATTAACATTTTCCCCTCCTTCAGTGATTTCAATCGGTTTTATTCCATTTAAAATCATGATATTCATTTAAAGTCAAGGTGGTTCCACAATTTGAATCCTACACTTTAAGTGATAATTGTAATATTCCGTAACAGACTTTATGAGGTGGCTGAAACAGTTACCTGCCGAAGGAGTATCAGGCAGCCGGGTAAGGTAACCCGTCGCAAGGCTTCAGTTGGGCGACGAGAATACCAGCACCTCACTTGGTGGCTCAAGTCTGCTGTACAATGTTCTGGAACAGGTTTGAATTCCCTCTTCTGGAACTACCAAACCTAAGTGTCCTGATGGAACCTTAGAGGGGGAAAATAAACTGATAATGTAAGGGGTTTAATTGACATTAACTAGGTGAATAAGTGAGATCATTATGCGTTTCAGTCATGGTAGAATAAAAAAGGTATCTCTCCCTTTATAACAATTATTATTTGCAGCTTCTGTAAAGAATGTACACTACAAGAACAAACATGTTTCCAGTGTAATCACACTGAATAAAAATCATACTATTTCACTATATGAATTTCTTAAGCTTGAAGAAGGCTTGGTTATTAACAATTCGCTAGATTGGCCTTCTTATTTTATATACTATCATTTCTTTTTAATTATTTCAGATTACTTCATGTTTCAGTTATTTTCTAGACTTGCGCATAATAGTTCGCGAAGGGGAGCGCTCAGTTTAGTTCGCAGCTCCCTCGCGAACTAGTTCGCTCTTTTAGTTCGTTAGTTCGCGTCTCGAATTCAGAGAAACAGAGCGTTCGCTCGCCTTGCTACCGCTACTGCACGGGCTATTTGGTTTGTTAAGTCAGTTTCGTTAGGACATAATCATTTTTTTGTCGTTTCTAAATGGAATTTAATATGACCTTCTTAACAAAAGTTATTGCTTAATAATAGCCCTTTCAAATTACATTAGCATAAACAGTTGGCGCCGATAAACCAAAGTGCTCATTTTCCTTTACACAAATGGGTAAGTTGAATAATTGTGCTGTTTTTACTATTTACTTTACATGCATTCGTAGAATATTAATTTTTTAAATGGATTTGTTTATTAGTTCATGGAAGAAACATTACTTATAAAAGGCGCTAATGATCCTGCCGTCGACGCGCCCTTAAACCCCAACAACAACAACACAACATTAATTATAAAATATTATGAACGCGTTTATTTTGATGAATTAAAATACTCGTTTATAAGTAATCGGCTTTTTTATATAAATAAAGTTTTGGAAATCATGGACAAAATATAATTCTACTATTGGCTACAACTTAAGTACTATATGACAGAAATAGTATTACCTATATTATTAAGAAAAATAACATTAATACTTCCAATGTGATATCTAATAATTAGACATATAAAAGTAACAGTGACCCTTGAATGAGAAAGTGGTAGCAATAACGAAAGTGCGTAAATTTCCAGTGAATTGGAAGTTATTGAGCTATTATTTTATTAGTGAAGGGGAGAAAAATCCAACACACATTCACAATTTTTTGGCGACGAATGAAACTGATGAAGACACAAAAGTTAAAATCTATTTGAATTTCGCAAGTCATTTCTTTCATCACTTTCACAAAGCTGTTAACTAACAGACTGAGATAAGTATTATATTATGTCAGCTTTAAAATCAGCACTAGAAAAATGTAAAAGATACTGTTTCTTTGGTTAAGAAAACAAGAAAAAGCCTTTAGAAACCAAATTCTCCACAGAAAGTGATAATATAAAAAAATAATGCTCTAGTATTCGTTGATAAATGTCTGGAGTATCTTAGTAAATAGTTAGATTTTAATGAAAGCAATTGGCTATACAAAATCCAAAAATTAAATTCAAATCACAGGGTTTCATTTGATGACTGTGAGACTATATTAGAGGTTATAAATTTGCGAGAAAAAATGAATATCAAAGTGAACAAACTTTACTCTGAAATAACAATATTATACGAAATCCAGGTAAAAGTAAGAGAAGTATTTCATGAATAAAAAATGAGCTTTTTCTCGAAATTAATTTGACAACTGAAAGCGATAAAGCATATGACAATTTAACTGTAGACAAAAAAGAATTAAAGATGAAAGAAGTGGAAAAAATATAGCTTAAAAAATGAAATAGTAAAAACATACCTTTTATTATTTTCTACTCTTTCGTAAAATATTATATTTTGAAGTGTATCATATTTTTATAGGTTATTCTTTTTAAAAAATTCCTACCATCAACCGAAAAAATATTGGAAACCCTAGAGGCGAATGGTGCTAGTTCGCGAACGGTACCGCTCTCTATAGTTCGCGACCGGGAGCGCTCTGTTAGTTCGCGAACTGTACCGCTCTCTTTAGTTCGCGACCGGGAGCGCTCTGTTTAGTTCGCGAACGGTACCGCTCTTTATAGTTCGCGACCGGGAGCGCTCTGTTAGTTCGCGAACTGTACCGCTCTCTTTAGTTCGCGACCGGGAGCGCTCTGTTTAGTTCGCGAACTAGGTCCTCCAAGACAGCTCGCTCGCTCCCTTTGCTAGCGCTACTGCACGCGCTCTCTTGATTGTTATGGTAGTTGTGGTTATCGATGGTTGTCTTTTGATTGTTAATGGGATCAAAGTGTATTTTATTTTCACATTCCACGTTAAATTTCCGTTTGTGACTTCTGCAATAATTATTAATGTTGAACAATTTATTTTTATTTTATTTTTATATCTGTGTCTTCAGTGAAATGTGTCCACAAGGAACTGTGTTTCATTTTAGATAATAAACTAAAACAAAAGTTGGTCTTCGGGAAAGGATCGAACGAACTAACGAACTAAGGAGCGAGAGATCTGGGAACTAGTTCGCGTAGTTCGCCTATGGGAGCGCTCTTCCGAACTAGTTCGTTCGCGAACTACACAAGACTATTATTTTCTACTGTCTACAGTCAAAAAATACTTGAGATAGTATTTGCTTTTAAACAGTTTAAAAAATGAAGAGGTTCTCAATACTACTGTTTCTTTTTTAATGTATGAGTACGTTCAGAGATATCTTCACCACTTGTTAACCGATATTGATTATTTTTTTTATTGGATAGCGTATACTTTCAAAATGGTTCCACATAAATTTCATTGAGGTCCTATAAATGATTTTTTGAGGCCATTCAGTTCCAGAAATGAAATATCGGAAAAATCAGTCCTCGATTCAGGCTGCCCGCTGAGTGACAGCTGGCACCGACTTCAAAAAAACTTATTACCGTTATAATTTCAGTAATAGTAATGTAAATTATTGTCCATTTGGATTTATTTTCTTCTAGATAAGGTATAAACTTATTTAAAAAAATTTGTTTCATTGTATTTTTGAAGGTGTTTTCTTTTATTTTTTTATATATACTAGACGACCCATGCGAAAATTTCGCGAATAAAATGCGATGAATAGTGAGGTTGAATGCTTGTAATATTATGAACAGTAAAACCGTACTTTTATAGAAAATATTTATTTGTTTAGTGTAATAGGTACGCATCAAAATACTCGCAACATATTACGAAACAGTTAGGAAAATTTAAAACACTCTGTATTTCAAACCAACCTGAACAAAATGCACACAACATATCAACATCTCTGAAATATTTGTGGCAGTGCGAATAAAATATTTACATTGGAACTGTATAGCAAAACGATAGTGTTTCCGTAACAGAAAAAAAAATCCAAAAAGCTATTTATTGAATAAAAAAAAGTTTATTAACATCTCTGTGATATCCGCTGCTGCAATCTAGGGACTTGGCTCTAAACAGTCTCATACGCGCTACCATTTTAAGCACCAAATTCCGAAAAATTCTTTCTTAATTTATGATTTTACCTAGCTGGAGACCTTAATTTTTAAAACGATATGTCATTTATCGATTTCGGCTAGGTATCGAAGAAGACAAATGGCTTGTAATTAAAAAAAAGCCACGTTGTATAAATAATATTGATACTTTTGCCCTTTAAGGGTCGAATTCCAAAACATTACTTTTATAAAATATGGTGTGACCACCTTGATCTTTCGGTTCGTTATTGAGAAATTATGATATTTTTGCCCCTTAAGGGTTGAATTTGGAGAGAGTTTTTTCTTAAAATATGATGTGACCATAGCGGATAATTTAATATTTAAATCGATACCTCATTTATTGATTTCGGTTAGGTATCAAGGGAAATAAATGAAATAAATAGCTGATGACAAAAAAATGCGTTCTAAAAATATTAATACTTTTACCCTCTAAAGTTAGAATTTTTTAAAATTTCTTTCTTAAATGTGGTAATGGAACCGAAGACATTACGAAGAACTCAATCTTTCAAATGATACCTCGTTTATCATTTTTGTTTAATTGTAAAGGGAGATAAATGGCTCGAGATACAAAAAACGCATTTTAGAAACATTGACATTTTTGCCCTTTAAGGTATGAATTACGAAAAATTTCTTTCTTAAAATATAATGTTACCACGGCGGAGACGTTAGTCTTTAATATGATATCTCATTTATCTATATCGGTTAGATATCAAGGGAGATAAATAGCTCGTGACACAAAAATGCGTTGTAGAACCATTTATACTTTTTCCCTTTAAGGGTTGAATTCCAAAAACTTCTTTCCTAAAATATGATGTCACCAAAGCTGAGACAATATTCCTCATAATCTTACTTGATTTATATATTTTGGACAAATATCCAGGGAGATAAAAGACTCGAGACACAAAAAACGTATTTTAGAAATATTGACATTTTTGCCCTTTAAGGGTCGAATTACGAAAAATTCCTTTCTTAAAATATAATGTTACCACGGTGGAGACCTTATTTTTAATATGATACCTTATTTATCTATATTAGTTAGATATGAAGGGAGATAAATCGCTCGTGACACAAAAACGCATTACAAAAATATTGATACTTTTGCCCTTTAAGGGTCGAATTACGAAAAATTTCTGTCTTAATATATGACGTCAATAAAGCTGAGATGTTAATCTTTAAAATGATACTTCATTAAACGATTTCAGATAGGTATCCAGGGAGATAAATGACTCGTAACAGAGAAAACATCATTTTAGAGATATTGATATTTTTGCCCTTTAAGGGTCGAATTCCGAAAACTCCATTCCTTAAAATATGATGTGACCAAAGTGGAGACCATATGCTTTAAAATGACACCTCATTCATTGATTTCGGTTAAGTATGAAGGAAGATACAGGCTTGTGACAAAAAAAAACCTTATAGAAATAATATATATGATGACATAATACATCAAAAAACGTCTCGAGCAGACAATATACGAAGTGCGTGAGCTTTCTCGCTGCAGTTACTCGACCACTGATCTCGACGCCAGCCAATCTTAGATTCTACATTAGTGTCAACTGCTTCAATGACTTCCACTAATGAAACGATTATATGCACTGAACTGAAAATTCCATGAACTGAAAAAGGGTGCAATAAAAAATCATTGCTTATAAAAAAATGAGCACGGCTTTGTTAGAAAAATACCTTATTGACTTCTGAATAAACGTGATACTCAAATATTTTGGGATAATTTCTTAGTTTTGCGTAGATGGTACGTAGCTACAAACATTAACCATTCCAAAGGATCGCCGAGTCACTCACTGCCGTGGTAGCAGGTAGGAAAATACCGTCGCAGGTAGAGCAGTCTGTAAACGGGTCGGCGGGGTGTTGGGATGGCTGCTATCAAGCGGAAACCAATTTTGCTACGTCAGGACGGCAGTGTATCGGCCCGGAATCGGTCCGCCGTTTCACGTAATCGACTTCAAGCTCATCTCTTATCTAGCCGCCTGAAATCTAGAGGTCATGTGATCGCCATCCAGAGCTGGGTGCACCATAATGCCTTCTGTAATCGTCTGCAGTCTTAATGTTATAATTCTTCCGTAATTAATTTTTGACCACCCATCTCGGAGACAATAATGCGATGAGTGTATTTTACTTGGCACGTAATCTCGCCTTCAAACACGACATTCATAAAATACCGTAAGTACTGAAGTGAAATCTTCGCGGGTTTTCTGCCGGATAATATCTTTATTAAACACAATTTCTTTAATACCTCCACTGCCTTCGTAAGGTAAGCTGTTATAACGAAGCTTAGACTTAGTTACGACAGCTTACCTGACGAAGGCAGTGGAGGTTGCTGCCGAAACGTTGTATATTAAAGAAATTATGTTTAATAAAGATATCATCCGGCAAAAACCCTCGAAGATTTCATTTCATTTATACGCAAGGAAAAACTTAATTCTCACCGTAAGTACTATTTAATGGTAAACTTAAAAGTGGAGTCTGGCTACTAGACAGATTCTAATAACATGTTTTGTTGCTAATAACTTGTGTTCTCAAAAAAAACAGAGGGAGATGACGTTCTGACATGAGTAAACGTCAGTGAAATTCAGGGAAATTACTGGTTAAGAACACAAACAAGCTGTGGCAAACTTCATTCTACCCTTAATTACTTAATTTAATTGTGATCCAGCAATATCTCCAGAGGCAATTTTCCGTCAACAACTTTCGCATTTCCTTATTTATTTATTTATTTATTCAACCCTCTTATGCCATATATGCTCCCACCACTCTTCTCGCCATTCTTCTGAATACCAATGAATCCCAACACAACTGTTTTATCGTACCAGTTACTGATTGTTTTCCACAGAATTTTCACAAACAAATCTAGCTACCCTTCTTTGCACCCCTTCCAAATTCTGTATTTGATTGCCATACTCAAGTAGTGATCTGATCAAAAGCCTTCTAAAACAATTCTCTCACTTCGACTCATCAATAAATGAAGGATTTTCTACCATTCCTGCCACATGGATTACAGTACGACGTATACAAACGGGATACACGCTCACTAACAAATATCAGTATGGTAGACCAAAAGCGGAAGACCGAATGCTACTCGAATTTAAGATAAGTGAAGCTCACAAAACAATTTTATGCTCGGAATTTAAGCATCTTGGAATTGTATGGTGAGGGACACCCAAAGGCACTCATCTGTTTTGCATTCTGCTTTCAGACTGCTGAAGGCTATAATAGTTCTACCTTCCGAGGCGCTCCCTGCTGAAACTCTACATAGATCGCGTCCGATTACTGTCAAAATTTTGCAACAAATTGAGTATGATTGAATTATGTAAAACTTTTTTCTCAAAACCCTCACTATCTTCTCCCTTTGGACATGATACCTATCGCAAAATACACCAGTGTATGTGAAAATTGCAACACTCGGAAGTGAGGGACCGAATCACTCAAAAATCGAAGAATGTGTAAAACAGTTAAATGCACTGAGTAATTAAAACAGCGTAGATATGGCGTGCACTTAGGCCTAATAGCGTCATCTTTTGTGTGAGCGTACATGTCAATGATACGCCACGCGGTTTGCCTGATCGACGATAAATGGCGTAATATCAGCATGTGAATTCGAGCTGGTCTCCAAGAAACAGGTTTGTTGTGCCGTGACATTTTGGCTCGTGCAGGGAGCGTTGCTGCAACAGCTTCGTACGCAGTGTTGGCTCGACGTTGGGATACTGCAACTCATATACGTCGACAGGTCGACATCGTCTGCCGATAGCTGTACTTATGACACGCAAGTGGTGGATACTTTGCACCACATTTTTTTAGAGTTTTCAGAAAACGACTTTTTCCGAGTTGTTAATGTTAGTAAAAAGACACAGATTTTAGCATGCGAATGCAATAGGCATTTTAAAAGTAGAATATTACCAGCAGAGTTTATTTTTTAAAGTGGTGCAAAGTCAACCATATGTTCTGCAGATTTTGCTCCTCATTGTAAAAAACTTTGAATTTACATGAAAACACATGGCTGGCGCAATTTAACCAGGTCCAGTGGAAAAGGCACTGTAAAAAACCAATAACAAATTTAGCAAATTTATTTTGTCCAAAAATGCTATGAGTAAAAACAACTGAGCACCTTTTAAAATCAAACATTAAGGAAGTAATTAAGATTGCAGAAAGTAAGTAAACAAAATAATCGTCGTCAACCAATCATTGAATCCAAATTTTTAAATCTACAGTGTTCTGGTTTTGGACAAGAGTTTCGTTTTGGTTCGCCATTCACATCCTCCAATTTATAAAAAAGAGTATAACATGACCACTAGAGTATATTTTTATGATATGGATCGGTTCAGGCCACTTCCATGATTTTTCACACTTTTTCATTTTTCCTCTTTAGGTGTCTCATCGTAACACTCGCTTATGACAACTGGATATTAAATATTGTCCTATACCACTATGACGTAAGAATCTGGTGTATTATCACTTGGCGACATCATAAAAAATTGTAAAACTTGTGGAGCAAACTTTACCCACAACTTGGACCAAAGTCATCTTAGCCGTTATCGATACGTTGTGGTCGAGCTACAAACAGCGTGGCAATGAGTTCTCCAGGCATCACATCGAAGCACTCTTTGTTTTCATGCTACGAAGTATAGAGGCTCCGATTGCAGCACGTCGTGTCTTCACACGGTAATGAATTCTCATGGTCAAAGTGCAAGTATAGTTCTGCAATTCCAATCGTACTGATTTGCTAGATTTTGGCAACATTCAGAATTTCCTCTATGCTGGCTAGTGACATAAATAATTATTTAGACGACTGTTCAGCAACCTGTTAAAACACTTATCTAGCTAGCAGCCATCTTGATGTAACTATGGCTTATTATACTCTGTGGCGCAAGTCACGAGAAATTACACAAAATGTCTTCAAGCCTCGCATTCGGAAGGATGTGGGTTCAAAAATCAGTTTAGCCATAAAGATTTTGTCTGTCTCTGGTTTCCCGATCACTTTTGGTTCCTTCAAAAGGTTGTGGCGAATATCCTTCCCGTTTCTTGTGCCCAGTCCTTTCCCGTAGTGATATTGATGTCGTTGGAAATATAACTCCGCATATTTTCAGCCGCCACCCGAAACTGTATGTAGCAAGATAAAATTAAAGGTCTGTTTCAGGTCCTAAGTTGTTGAATTTTATAAATATCATGCTCATACTTTCCTCACTATATCGGCAGGTAGATAAAAAAATTAATTATTCTGAAATTATAATGTCGTAGCTTCGCAATGTTGGGAACAATATATCATCAAAGAGAACTTATACAGTCCATTTGCAGTTCACGGCAGAAATGTACATTAAAGCTTTTTCGAAATGATATAATTCGTTGATGGAAGGATGATGAAGTTTATAGAGCACATAGCAAAATAACTACTCCTCGTTAATGAGAAACTGTGGAAACTCTAGCAAATGACGGCTTCTTTTAGGAGCAAAAATCCGGCAAAAACGACAGACTGCATCACAGAGATCAAAGGACGGACTTGAGCCACAAAAACAGCACGGAACCACGGCTAAAGTAAATACCACAGTAACTCACACGTTAATTTCATTACCATACCTAACTGCTGTACCGCTCAATTGAATCACTGAAAACAATCAACTCCTCCTAAGGCACTAAATCAAACCAGAAACAAATCATAAACCCAGTATATCAAAGTTTTTATCAGTGAATAAAATCGCTCTTTAATTTGTGAATCCATGCTAGTTTACTCTGGGAGATCGTTTACGTATTACGACCATTAGCTAACTATTTTCTTGAAATCCTAGAGTTATTACATTTCGCTGGATTCTCTGTAACTTGCGAATTGTAGTGGAAAGAAACAGTATAACAGTTGTTAATAACAAAATTTAGACACGCAGGTTTGACAGTGGCAGCTCCTGTTAAAATTTTTATCGAATGACTAGAACAAAAAATAAAACTTGGTGTTTAACAAATCACACTTACTTTGAACTGCGTATCAACGAAAGAAAGAGTCAAATTCATAGAGTTTGTTGATAGGGGAAAGCATCTGATAATTGTGAATATGACTAAATTTTAAAGTAAGCGGGCCTTAAACAATAAGAATAATTTATGTTTTATTTGATATCAAGTTAATACAATAAAAATTAAATAATTATGCGGTATAAGCAACAGTTAAATGATCGAAAAATAAGAAATATAGAACGAAAATTTCACTATGGGATAAAGTTTCATGGAGAATGAATTATCATTCTACGATTGATGAAACGTAGACATCAAGACATAATGAGGAAAGAGATAACAGTATTGAATTCACAGAGTAGTTTCCAGCCAACGTTAACAACAAACAGTAAAGGTCATGAAGTATAATGGAAGTGACAATGTTAACAATTTACTGGAACACAAACTGAAGAACACATTTAGTAGAAACTGTTTCTGGCAAGTGATACTTCAAAGACAGAATAGCACTACGAAATGAAGCCAAGAGTGCTTTCAGTTAACAATGTAAAATCAAAATCAGCGTGATTGGACCGATAATCGTGCCCTCGTCTTTTCCAATGCCAGAATCGAGCGTTAACTACTGATTTGTAGAATTTTCCTGGAAATTAAGTAGATACATAATATTTTTTGAAATTATGGGTGAAGAAAGAAGTTAATAGAAGAATATTTTCTATTAAAAAAAATGAGGTCATGGTTGATATTATAAGACATGTAGGGTCCGTAATTTTTCTATCAGAAAGATCACATTAAAGAAGCAGGTGTAGAGGAAAACAACCATTAAAAGCAGGGGTAACGAAGGACGTTATCTGAATATTACAAAACTAGATGGGCCAGTAATATCGCGAGAATTACATCACATCACATGAGCGACGACTGAGAAAGTACGCAAGGAAGATAAAGATCAACTTGAAGCACGTTTAATTATTAGTTTTTAGTTGTTTACCCTAATATCTTGATCAAGTTATTTGTTCTTTACACAAGGGGATAGAAATAATGACCATACGGAGACAAATAGATACAGAACAAAAATAATTCTGAATTATTTTTATGTTATATATAGCAATTTTTTTGTTTTTTTACTGTTCTTTCCCATTTATGGTTAAATTCATCAAATTACTGACAGAGCAAACAGTTATTACATTTAAGTACCTTTTTTAACGTTTCATAGTTCCTAACTTTCTGACTGAAAGATGAAATATTTAACCAAGAAATTTATAACTGCCAACACGATTATAATGTAAAATTTGGAAAACTCATGAGGGTGAAAGTAGTGTTATGGGGTATAGTGGAAAATTGAAGGAAATATTTTCTTCGTATAATAATGAAAGCTGATAATCCATTTACTCTATTTCTTCCACGATCTGTATGATTTTTTAGTGACAAAACAATGAAAGACTAGTTTCCCCTTTATATCCGATTCTGTTAATACGAAAATTCTGTCAAAATTCATAGTTAACCTAACCTCGTAAAGATTACAGGAAAACTATAGCGATCTTTCTCAGGTTTGTGGTATTAACGAAATATCTAAATTTAACACTTTACCAAATGTGTTTTTTTAGATAAAAAAAACTTGCACATCATTCGTAAGAGAAATTCACAATCGGATGATAAATTTCTTACTGAAAATAATTTTTCTAAAAATTTTCAAGAACTTTTAAGATCAGCTATAATTATTTTCATCTGAAATTTTCGTGCCCTATTTATATACTCCATTTGAAAGACAGTTCTGAATCAAATTGCAATAATTTTAATTTATTTATTTGATAATTTTAATTAATTCAGTTTAATAAAAAATATTTACGAAAATATTGGAAGCGTGGAAGTAATTCACGCTTGACGGATTTCCTTTTCATTCTGTTTCGCACAAACTTGTGTACGAAAAGAAATTTAGGTATCTACGTATTTACTAGTAACGACAGTTATAGCACCTGGCAGATTGGCAGAACGTTTCTTGGTGTCTTACTGCACACAAGAAGGCATAACGGACTTAGTTTCAAAATTCCCACCTCTGTAACACCCCCCTGGATTGGATACTTTCCGTAATCATCTAAGTGAATATTGTCATATTTCCCTCTATCTATCTTAAAGTTCTGCTTATTGCATTATTATGAATAATATTATTAACGGAATCAGTCTTATAAATTTGAACTGGTTATAGCAACAATTAATAGATGATAGAGTAACTACAAGAAGGGAGAATGTTGGCTGTCAGTTTGTAGGTTGCACTTGGCGCGAGGGCATGCAAGTGTTTCGTAAGATCACTCAATGTTTCGTATTATGTGTCACTCACAGAAAACACATTGAAAAAGTGCAACGTTTTAATTTTGAATATACTGAGCGTGGTGGGTGAACGGTTAACGTTCTGGCCTTAAATTCGGGAGGATGCGGGTTCGAATCCCCGTCCGGGCATCCAGATTTGGGTTTTCCACTGTTTCTCAAAATCACTCCAGGCGAATGCCGCGATGTTTCCTTCAAAAAGGCCAACCGTCGACGAGGCGCTAAGCAATAAAAAAATAATTTTGATAAAGTCACAATTTGTAATTCTACATCGCGCTAAACAACAAGAACATATTATGTAAGAACGAAGACTTTCTCGGCGTATGACTGCAATGTAGTCTTCACGGGTGTACCGCCGGATAGTGTTGTGGAAACACAATATTTCGACGGCTGGCTCTGCCGTCTTCTTCAGGTGATGAGACATGTGTAATGGTCGGCTGACCCACAAATACTGAGATGGTTCGGGTGCCGCTAGCGGGGTCAGCCGACCATTACACATGTCTCATCACCTGAAGAAGACGGCAGAGCCAGCCGTCGAAATATTGTGTTTCCACAACACTATCCGGCGGTACACCCGTGAAGACTACATTGCAGAACATATTATGTTGAAACCTACAGATTTGAAAGTCAAAGAATAGTGTTTATACATTCTGAAATAATCACGTATTTTTTACACTAGAATTAAAATCACTGGTTGTTCCAGAATCACATGCTGCCATGAAAAAGGAAGGCGAAACATATTTTTTGGATGGTGAAAGAACACACATCTGCAGGGGGCGAAAACAGAAACATATTACATATCTACAAATGTAAAAATTTAAAGAAATATATTTATCTGGTCATTCCGCATGTGAGGTAAAGGACCTCACTAGGCATATAAACTGACATTGAAATTATTTTTGTATGTACGTTGTTAAATAAAATATTTTAATTTTTAAAGACTAAACATCACTCAGCCAGGAGATATAAAAACTCTGTGGTGTTCGCTATAACCAGAGATAAGCAGCAACTGAGAAACAGTGCAGTTGTAGAGAGATTTCGTTCTGGGCGCATGAACTCTAGTGTGAGCACAAGCACGAATACGTAAGAAATATCTTATTGTGGCCTCTATGTAAGAACATTGAAACTATAATTAAAAAAGGATGTTACAAAATTTACGAGATTATTTTATATAAACGAGAAAGAGAGAGGATATGAATTTACAAAGGAAGCTATTGATACTAAATTGTGTACATAGCTTATAATTTTTAGGTTATGATAGTGTATAGTGGTAACATGATAAAAGGTGTGCTATTTAAATATTGTGAATAAAAAATGAAATCGGTACTAAGACGGGAAATGGATAAGGGCTGTAAGGAAGAAAAGACAAAAATAAACAAAATAAGTAACATTACGCACAATTTAAATATTACATGCCCTTTCAGTTACAATTGTTCTTAATTTTGTATATAAGGTAATATCAATTTTTCATGTATTACTTAATCAAATTCACCATAGAAAACATAACACTTATATCAAGCCAGTAAGGCACGATTCAAACCTGAGACTACTGCTACATGAAGCCAGCGCCTTATCCTTAAATCTGTAAATTAATTGGATAATTATCTACTAAAAATAGCATTCAACGTTACATGGTTTCTATCGTATGAGAAACATAAATGTAATAGGTGTCTGAATAGTCTCAGTGTGCTTTTATTGGGCGTGACTTAATAAGGTCTACTCGGTATATTGTTACTGAAATTATGCTAATATAATCCTGTCAAAGATAGTGACAGTCGCAAACATACGCGATTTAATCTAGACTGTAGCAACAAGCCGCGTCTATTTCTCTCTCTCCGTCTGTGCGCCTGTGTTATGATGTCATCCACCACAAGCTGGCTGTCACGTGACGTTATCACAGTCCAGCCACTAATAGACTGAATGGACTGTGTGATCAGGCGGCACGGATAGTAATTGATTCGGGTATTACGACAGTTCGCAACGCAACCTCCGCGTTCTGACGTATTTATGCGCCTTCCACTGTCTTATTAGCACAGATCTGTTCTCCAACCGAATTATTCTTCGTAACAGGGTACGTGTGTTTAGTTGGAAATAAACGTTGATTTATCTTATGTGATTTGAAATTATTAAGAAAGTAAACGAATTATAATGTATTTCCAGATAATAATATACAACTGCTCTTCAGATTTTCTGAGGCTATAATTATTAAAACACTTCGATTAAATTAATAATTAACATGAGATATTTTGTACATTTTTTTCATAGGCATCAAAAATAAATTGGGTTCAGATTTGCATTTTCCAGAATGGTATCTGGAAAGAAATAGCTAGAAAAAAAAAATACATCCTCTTCAACTTTCATTTAATATTTGTTTCCTAAACAGACGTTATGCCTTTAATGTTAATTCTAAATTTCATGAAGTATTACTGCAATTACTAATAGGATTGTAGTTCAGTAGATTATGAGTCTGCCGATAACCAATAAGAAACGTTCATGAACTTACTTTTTAACCAGCTAGGCACGCTGTCAACATTTATATCAACGGCTATTGTAGTGAACTTAGTTTATGTAGACTTTGTGGAAGATTTCAAATATTTGCCAAATTAGTCAGTCGGAAATATTTGTTAGGAATGCAGAACATCTCATATTCCTTTTACGTTGGTAGCAACATCATTAATAACCAACGAATACAAGTAATTGTTATTATGTTAATATTAGTCTAATAAATACGACTACTCATATAGTAATGACCCGAATTAACGTTCAACGTCGTTGAATATTGTGGCGTATAAATGGCAGTAAACAATTTAAAACTTCTAATTCCAGTTGTTATGACTTTACCGAAAGTTCTATTAGAATCCAAAATATTCAGTCTAGTACTGGAAAAAGAAAGAGCTTAATTTCTTCTCTTTATCACGAACTTGACGTAATTGTGAACCATTCGGTAATTAATATTTAGAGGACTCGAATGTTCAAAAAGGATTTGAGCTTTTTCAAAAAAAAAAAAAAAGATCTTTCAAATATTCAAATCTAATCAACCACCTTAGAAAAATCATGATAATTATAGGAAATAATGATTCATGATAATGGTGTTATATCTAGAAAGCAGAGAATATATTTGTAACTTTTATTCATCATATAGTGTTAAGAACTTACACTGATATCCCAAGAAGTTCCATTTTTGTATTATGTCCGTATTAATAAAAAAAAATATTTAAAACCAGATAATTTGAGTATTAACTATCGTAAATCTATGAAAGTTTGCAATGAAGTGCGCATTTTTTCAGGTATCATTTTTTATAATATCTTTTTTCTTTAATTATGAGGTTTGTCGATGCAAAAATTATTATTTACTATTTATTTAAAGCAAAATGGAGCGAGTACATACTGTTATTTTCCAATACGGTCTTCCTCCTTTCATAACGCTGGTGCTATCATCCCTGTAGCTGATTTTTTTAAAGTAAAAACTTTCCTAACACCAAGAATTCTCTTCGTCCTTCTCAATAGTTTTAGTCCCTCTTTGAAAAATATATTCTAATACCAGACAATTCCTTCAATATTTCAGAAATTTATGATAGTTTCAAGTTTTTGTTTTTAATGTTCTTGTTTTTATTTTTTATATATATATTTTTTTTTCTAATTATGACTTTGCGTCTCACCAACGTTGAGGTCTTTAGAGGCTGGAGATTATGGGGACAAGGAACGAAAAATAATTCCACCATTGCCTTTTAAAGGAATCACCCTGGAATTGTGTTGAAACGATTTCTAGAAACCATGGGAAACTGGAAGCATGATGGCCGGTCAGCGATTTGAACCCGAGTCCTCACAACATCATTTGTTTTCCATTTATTAGGCAGTGAATTATAATTATGAAATAAATTTTTACGCTCGTCGTAGCTTCTAATTTATGCAATAGTCTAACTAAATAATGTGTGATACATCAATTTACTGTGTGAATTTCCTATGTTTAATGCCAGTCGGAGGTATTACGAAGATACGGAATCTACAGTGCATTATATTACAAATGTAGCATTAATACTGTTCTGGAGTATATTAGCAGGTGTGAACGTATAGGTGCACAGAAATAAACATCACATTCCTTTGTTTTTGCAGGGTAGAAGTCTGTTTGCTAATTCTGCTATATAGAAAAGTGGAATAAAGGTTGATTCAAAACGAGTTGGGTGCGGGATTGAAGACACACTAATCCTTCTATAAGAAGCGGTTAGCTATATATTGGCTACGGAAATTCAGAAATAAAATATAAATAAGTTGAGTTGTCATTTTTATCCCATGTAACATATTTAATCATGAAATAAATTGCTTTAATTCGTAAGCTATGTCTTTTCTCTAATCGTGCGCCAAAATTATGAGAGAGATTGAAACTTTCTGTAACTACACTACACATTCTAGCAATTATTCTATCTTATATTGATAATTTAACTAAGGAAGCGAACTTACTTTTCTTCATATTAAATCAATTGTTATAAAATTTTGCTTAAATTTTCGTGGATAATAGATTGCCGATAACTTTTCTAAAAATGTGTCCTGTGAAGATTACAAAACTTCGCTATCAACTTTCATTCAAAATACAAAATTATTCAGCCACTGTATGTCATTCCCTACACTCTAAAATAGTTTTAAGCATCGAATAAAAATCATAAACAACAATTTGTGTGAGTGCTTACATATACTTGTAGTAAGAACTTCAAAGAGACCGAAACCAGTAATCCTCGACATTTTATTTAACATATTTGTTTGTATGATACTTAACTAACTACTTAAAAACTACGGTCTAAGTAGTTTTTGACTTAAAAACTAGTTTATCTGAAATTGTGATTTCAAAATATATTATTTTATTAAATTATTTTCCATTTATGCTTCTTAAACTTGAAATATTCTTCCAATTTTAGGAGTCAAAATAGCCATAATGAAGAAATATATCAAAACAGAGACCGATGGAAGGGAGAGGAAGCTGCGGTGAGATACACAAGAGCTCTTTAGGTGAAAAAGACATTACAACAAGCCACCCGTGGCGCTCCAACCCACGTTGAGCAGTCTTGTGTCAGTCCTGCGGTCGTCGTGGCACGGCTGTGTGTAGCGGGCTGCATAGCTGACAGCAACAGCTGCGGTCCAAACGGCCTAACAAGGCATAACCCGCGGGGTGGAATAACTTGTCACAAAGAAGGGGCTGAGGGCGGCAAGCGTTATAGACTCATAACTCCCGTGTCACTATTTTCTAGACCACACTTATGAATCTTAGCAGCTGAAGTTTCTTCAATCATTTATTTCTGATTTTGTAAATCTTTAACAATTTTGACATAAATTTTAACGTCTCAGCTATTAGAATTCTGTAAAATTATCATCACCGACCAATTCAATAATGTTATGATGTGTCTCTGGAGTCCAGATTCGAAATTGAACTTCAACCGACGATTTCGTGTATACCGATCTTGTACACGTCTCTGCCAGCTAATTTACTATTACTATTACTCCGCGATTCACTAAAAGTGTGTAGCAGAGGGTGCATTGCACCTATCCGAAAGGGTAATAGTTTGGAAGGGATATACGGTATATGGCAGGAGGCGCCCATGGGCTATTGTGAGGAACCATCCCAGTATTCGCATAGAGTGATCTGGGAAAACCATGGAAAACCCAGATCAGGATGGCGAGAGAGCTTTATCGAAAGCTACTCCTGTCAGATTTTGAGTTTACACGCCGGGTAAATCCTTTCTATTCCACTCCCTAATCGCTCGTGGAAAAAATGAATTCAGAAAAGAATCGGTTCTGGCCCTGATTTCTCTTATCTTATTTTTACGGTCATTCCGAGATACGAATGTTGTTGGTAGCAATATTTGTTTGCTGTCATTCTGAAATATGACAATCGTGAATTTTTCAATTAGCTTCCGCCGAGAGCAACGCCTTCGGCGTTCCAGGTTTTCCCAACGTAACTCCTTCAACATCGCACTTACGCTTTCCCTCCAACAATATATATCCGTCACGAATCGGGCGGCTCTTCTTTGTACCTTCTCTAATCCCTCCATTAACCCCTTTTGATGGGGACCCCATACAGAACAACAATATTCTAAGTGAGAACGCACTAGTGACTTAAGGGGGTAGGTACACTTAAAACATACAAATATTTGATAAAGTTGAGATGTCATTATCTCCAAATTTATTTGAATTTTAAGGTTCAAATTTCATAGCTCCATACAACTGTTATAGCTAGATATAAAAATTTATTTTTAAAATAAAAATATTGTTTAACAATAGGATAATGTACCATCCAAATTGACAGTGAAAAATATATTGTTATAAAGGATTTTAAAGATAAAAGGCATAGTATTTGAAATTTTTCAGAAATGTTCTTTTAATATTGGAAACTAATATCAAGGCAACAAGTTGAACCTATAATATAACATATTTATCTCTATATTTTTATTAATACATTTTTTTGTCAAGAAATTAAAAATTTTTGCTTTTTTTGCTTAAATATAAAGGCATATTTTTCATTTGGGAAAAGCTGCATAATCAATAGTGGTTCAGACTGTAGCATTTAGTATGTAGAACATGTCCTGCAAATTTGAAAAAGATCTGTGTATATGGAAAAAAGTTATCTTTAAAACCATTTGATGAATTGCTGTTTTGAGATATTGAATGTTAAAGATTTGCATTACCTTCAAGTGCAGTAAGATTTAAATGGCTGTCAATCGTGCAGGGCAATGCTTAATCACACATAATTCCCACACTGTTGAAGATATTGAAATAATTTTTTCACTAAAATGAAGCCAAAACTATAAACTCTTTTTGTGAATAGTAAAAAAAAATCTTTTTTTTTTTAAACCTGATAAGTGTACCTACCCCCTTAAGCCATACTACAAAAGCTTTTGTCCCATCGGTCTGTCGTACTTCGTCTAGGTTTCTGAAGACATCATGATATCCATCTTACATCTCTTCTTTGAGCAACATGTAGGTCCACCGTCATTTTAGACCGACTACTTTCTTAAAAATATTTTCAACCTTTGTAATTGATCTAATATTGGTCTATCTATTCCTGTATTTCTTAGTGAATTCTTCCACCTACCATAGCTCTTAGCTTTGTTCTAGGTTTTCCTTTTATCGATTTATTCAGTGTCCATTACTCGCCATTAAACAGCACAGGAATAATGCTGATGCTGTAATCTTTTTCTTCAAACTTGGTTCGGCGACCGCGCGGTACTTTACGTAAACTTAAGATGCCTGCTTGATACGATGTAATATTCCTAGGCTTTGATTTTTATTAGTTTTTTTATATTTCAACATACTGTGCTGGATTCCACTTAAGGCATATTAATTATCTTTTGTGAAATAATTTTTCGATAAAAATTATTTGGTTAGCAAGGACCATAATTAAATGAAATTTACGTTTAAGCGCCAAATAGGAAGGATCTCAAACTGATTTGAGTTAATTAATACTGTTTTAATGTGTTTATGATTTTGATTGGTTTTTATAAAGGACAAATAAAATATGAATAATGTGTACGAAAGAATGAAATATCTCACGTGCTGCAGACACTTTTTAAGAGACGTATTTAACAACATTCGATATAATTGTTTAATACACAAATTTACGAATAATTTTAGACTTTCTTGTGTCGTCTTTCCATTAGTTGATTCATACAGCCCGTCACTTCTATTTTCCATGCGACGAATCTTGCATCTCAACATAAATATTACTACCCATGTTATGAATTACCAAATTCAAACACATTATTCCAGTCATATTAGGAAGTCTACTCTTTTAATGTTTTCTCCAGATCTTTACCAGCATGATATTTGACACATTTCACCCACTACCCAATTTCTTTGGATAAATTTTTCATCTAGAAGAACTTTTTGTATTTAGAAACAGTTTTCTGTCTCAATATTTCACATTAATAGTTCTAAACAGTACCATCTCCAGTCACCACATCTACTTCCCTTCATTTCTTTGTTTCTTTACTTAGTTGCGCCTATTTGGATTTCTGAAATCTTGAATTTTAAAATTCTGTGTTGTCTCGAGTCTTTTTACTGCATGTTTGTATTTCTTTCCCACCAAATTACGTATGTCTAATTTAAACCAGCAGCGGTAGCACAGTACTCCTCCATCTATTGCATGGCTTTTCCTTGATACACTCTGCCAGATTGATTCGAGGTTGTTTAATTACCAGCAATCAACAGTTCGGTGATTTGTCATTGTGAGCAGTCGCTCCTCACAATTGCCACGAAACTAACCACAGGTGTGGTACCCGACAGCAGTCTGTAACTCTGGCCAAGATAACTATAAACATGTATATTCAAATTGACCCAGAAAAGAAAAATAGGATTCGTCTTCTCAGACACCTCTCCGTAATTCTCAGTGAATCAGGTCTTAGGCCGACGAATGTCTAGTCAACTAGATCAGTAGCACAATCATATGACATTATTCACGAGGTCTCTGTGTCAGTATTGAGAATTTTTCTTAATAATTTTCCTGTAATATGAGAAACAAGAATAACATTAGTCCCACTCGTATAATAGTCCAAACAACATCACGATCGAAAAGCAACATATTTTCAAATTATTTGAAACAAACTGTGCCATTTTAAATAATTTTTGATACATTTCTATTTTTCACAGTTTACCGAAACCACTTCAGGCAAACACCGGGAAGTTTCCTCGCTTCCCCTTTTTTCTCACACAATCCAGCTATCACAATGTCATCGAAGCGTCATAAAGCCTTAAAGTATTAAAAATTCTATGCTGGTAATTTAAATTATAATTTGAATTTTAAGTTAAATAAAGAATGGTAATGCGTGATGTGTGAGAAGCAGGAATCTATTTCATTCTCAACAACCAATATGACAATTATTTGTAAACGAGAATTGTATGTGTGGAACTACAAAGAGTTACTAAATTTCTTCCGAATGAAGTTGTTAAACAATCAGAAATTTGTGAAATACGTAAAATGTAGTTTGCGGAGCAAATGTCGCTAAAACACAAGAGTTCATGAACGGAATATAACTTTCAAAGAAATTATTGAGATCGAAAAGAGACAAGTTTTTTATTTTTTCACGAGTAATAAGTGGTTTTTAACTTTAAAGAAAAAAAAACAGTTTAATAATGTTATTTTCCAGTTCTAAGGTAAGTTTTGAAACCAAAAGACTTTTATGATTGAAGAAGATTTTTTAACTATTAATTTTTTAATTTGCGAGAGTTACAGCTTTTCTTACAACTTTGTACCTAGACTACAGAATTTAATCCAACACAAATTGTAATCATTTCTGTAACATTTCATAACTTTCGTCGTTTTTATTTTATATTTAATATAAAATCTTCTACCTAATCATGCCGTTCAGTAATTTATCAATATCTTCAGCATTGTCTGGCAACAAGATAATGTTACCAGTAAATCACAGCATAGGTACTACTTGTTTCTTCTTAAACTCATAAAAAAAATCAATTTTTTCTTTCACTTCCTTAATTCCTTTCTATATGTACCGGTTGAATATAAAGAGCGGTAGACTATAAACTTGCCATCAACTTCTCTAAGTACATGAACAATGGCGCTAGTGCACTAAAAGGAGGAAGGCAATGTTAAAACAATAACAGTTTTTATATCACTTTTTATAAGAAATAAATTATAATTTAAATTGGATTGCTTCTCGTACAAAATAGCTAAAACGGGTAAAATGTTACTTTTGTTTGATTTATTTTTTCCCGCTAAGTCTTTTATTAAAAAATACTGTTGCTGCAGTGACCTTCTAGTTTTTGTTATAATTCTCAGAACGAAAGACAGCGAAAATGTTATGCATACGTAAAATTATGATAACGCAATCGCATGTGAGGGTGTGCTTTCATATTTCAAAGCGTTAGTTCCGTTATGCGCAGGAAGATCAAACGCAAGAATAATGAAGAGTTTCTGGGTCGAATTGCAGGCCTTCTTTCAAAAATTAGATATATTTTGACAGTATGGTTGATCGAAACAGAAGCAAAATTCTTAGAATATATTGCGTCATAATAATAAAAAATGG
The DNA here is from genome assembly GCA_031002005.1 of Vandiemenella viatica. Taxonomy (NCBI): domain Eukaryota; kingdom Metazoa; phylum Arthropoda; class Insecta; order Orthoptera; family Morabidae; genus Vandiemenella; species Vandiemenella viatica. The sequence goes on from CM061920.1 coordinate 371,419,795, forward strand.
ATTTTAACAATATTTTATTTGTTGTTAAATCTAATTGTGATTCATGATAAAACTTCGGTATCGCTTTATCCTGTTGTATAGTATACAATTTTACACGTACTAAAATAGTTTTAAAAGCGACACCTAGCATTCATTAACAGAACTTCATTGTAGATTTCTTATTCCTGAATGGAGTTTTTAATTGAAATTAACAACAATACTATTTATATATCAAACCTTTCATAAGCACATAAAAGATGAAATTCAGTATCGTAGATATCTTCACAAAAAATGTAGGCCATTTCTCCCTCAGTTGCTTAGTTAATTACATGTTAGTAAGAAAAGGTCAATGTAATTGTTTTTAATTGTGTACTGTCGTAGGTATTTCACCCCTCATCTAAATCATCATCATTTTCAGAATTACATCAAATATGATTCAAAAAGTTTGAAACACCAAGTGTAGATTTCAACGTAAAATCGTTTTTTATGATACCACTGTGAGAGGTGAAATGCGTACGACAGTAAACAAATAAAAAACAGTTGCACTGGAGTTTTTTACTAACAAGTAATATTCTACCTATACTTATACATCTGTTTAAATTCAGTTTCGTTAAGAAACCAAAGGCATCTTTCTTTTTTAAAAAAATATTTTCGGCTACGAAGTAATGATCGCACCACAATTATTTGTGTCCCGATTTAAGCATGTTTTACATAAGTACTCTGTATTCAGGTCAAACTCAAATTAGGTTTTTCATCTTCTTCCTGTCCGTATTTAGTGGCGTCCACATTTATTTTTCATTGCGACAGTTCAGTTTATCGAACAGGCATAATAATGGAATCTGCGCCTAATCGCAGTGGAAGGAGGATGAAGAGGAAGCATAATTGTTGCCATTCATCCGTGTTTGGTACTTTTAATTACTGTTTTTGAAATGGAGAAGAAATTGAAAACTGCCGTATTATTCACATACAAGTTTACGGAAAACCTTCAAGTAACTTTTTTTCCTTCGAACTTTCCGTCTCATCGACGTCTAGGTCATTAGTGGCTGGAGCGGAGAAAAATTCGGCCATGGACTTTTGAAGGAACTATTCCAACATTCGTCTACAGTGATTTCGGGAAAACCATGGAAAACCGAAATCTGGAGGAACGAACAAGGATTCGAATCAGCATTCTCCCAAATGCAAGACCCTAGGGTTATCACTCTCCCAACGGGCTCGGTACCTCCTTCTAATCGTAATACAGAGGACTATAACCATTCCATCCCGAACTAGCGTCTCAGGATCATGTTCCCCTGGCCTCGCCATTCACCACATCATCCCCTCCCTTCTTATATCTCAGCCTGACCTTGAACCGCCTCTGTTAACTGAACGGACAGCTCGAAGGTTCTAATCTGGATCCGTTGTAATATACCGTGCCTCGTATGACGATACTTCAACGCACCCCAGCAAACTGGAGGATGCCCAGATATGAATTAGCACATCTTGTTATATAATGTATATAAAGTAATGGTGTTTAAATGTAATTTATGATGTTAGTTTAAGTGTGATGAAACAACATTAATGAAATTTGTAACTCTACTTAATACTCGAGAAAAGACACAAAAGAACTTCGATCGTTCAAAATGCAGTGTGCAGTGTAATTCTTACGAAATGTATTGGTGAAATAGAAATGCATCAAGCGTAAAAGGGTGCATAAACAATAAATGTTTCACCAAAAAGAAGGTGAACCATGAGAAACTTGTGAAAGGTTGTTTGATGACAAAATGTAATTCAAAAACACCTACAAATTTATTAAGGCACTCATAAATACCCGAGAAGGCTATAATAGTTTCTGGAGAACCGCTGTTTTTGAACCGCCATCCTACCAACGAGATTCCCCAAATTACTAAGTGCTAATGCCTGGATGGTTCCTTCAACAGGCTGTGTCCGAATCCCCTCCCCATTTAAGGCCTCAATGTGATGAGACGTAAAGCCAAGCACCAATAAAAAAAAAAAAAAACGAAGATAAATTATGGCATTAGCTTGAGAAAACATCAACAAAAGAAAGAATTATTCTTCCTCTGCAAACTGAAGACTGAAAGTTTGTAAATAAGTAGTTTCATGTCAATTTTCGTTAAATAATAAGTAGTTACTTAAATAATAAGTATTCTTCTAAAACGATCTAAAACATAAAACTGATATAGAAAGCTTAACGATGTCGTAGTAGAAATCAAATATCAGACATATTGTGTGATTGTGCAGTGGTTTATCTAATTAAAAAATTTGCTCCACGAGTATGTACAAATACATAACTTCCTCGTGAGAAATTTCCGTGAAGCTTGACACTGCCAAAAGGATATAATCAACTTAAACACACAGTTGTTAAACACGAGTATAAAAGTTAATACATTGTTTGATCTAGCGTTCCCTGAAACAGAAGTTTATTCAATTCTTATCTTTAGCACTTTTTTCATAGTGGCACAAAAACGTACCAACAGCACGCAACCGAAAAGCATGGAAAAGTGGATTTATTATAGTCAATTTCTAAACTGGAGGTTTCCTCATTACTAACTACAGGGAAAGATAAATATCTAAAAGACATTTTAACACTAATCCATTTTACAAAGATTTAATTTGCGAAAGGACTTAGCAGTATTTTTAATCAGGAGATTCAATAACAAAGTAAATGTATAGGTCCACAAATACCTACCTCTTCTACGCCACTGCACATTATCTATCATGACGATAATTTCAGATTGTAAAAGTGACCTTCTTCACACATCCAATACGTTGAAATGCTTTTGCCATGTCGAAAATGTCAATATCTTTAATTTGCTTATGTTTCATGTACGTCCTCGAAACGTTACACCATTCGGCTCTTACGCTCAATTAACATGAAGCCACTCACTACCTAAAGTTCAATTCGCAATAACGCAGATGCGTTCCTTCAATTTGCGTAATGGCACGCATCGAATGGGACATCACTGAAATAAAAATATAGTCATTTGCACCTACTCGTATCAGAAAGAAAAGGGCCTATGTATCTATCATAGTAACTCCTACCCATTTTACTCTCAATCTAGCAAAGACGTAATGATTTAGCTCATAAATATGACGTTCACTAACTATGAAGAAACAAGCCTATAAGTTCAATAGAGAACCAATGAGATAATTGTAAACAATTCCATTTCCTTCTCGGAGAATCATAACAGGCCACATTAATTTTTTTGCATGTGCCAGATATTTTTCAACATTGCCTTACAAATTTCAATTCCTCATTTAGTAAATGGATTTAGATTACTGAGAAGATAAATTGAGTTGGTAACGAAGATCGTGAAATACAGCAATTCATTTCACCATCCTTAGAGATTATAATACTTCTTTTTCGTTTCTGCTTTCATGGAAGTTTTTGCTCATTCTGCTTTTTGCATACGCATCTTTAACTTATATTATTTCATTGTTCTGCACGTTAAATGTTTCGCTTGCGAAACGCGTAGTAATATCAACCGCTAAGTGGAAAAGCATCCCAGCATTCGCCTATGTGATTGCAGAAACTTACCTAAAAACCGCAAATACTTACTTGAAAGTTACAGCTATAGAGAAATAATTTTAAAATGAGTGAATTTACTATATTCTTAAACAGGAGTAACGAATACACCTGAAACCTTCATACCTCCCCCGTACTTTACATCTCCGTCTTAAGGTCGGGCCACACTAGTTCGACACTGGTCCACACCGTCGGCTCGCCCCCCCCCCCCCCCCCCCCCATCCTCGCGTCCACACTGGTCCGTAGGTCGTCCGTGTGACGGACGGGTTCCCACTCAGTCTCCTTTAACATTTACACTTGGCTGTTTCACGGAATTTATGTTAAAAAATTATCTTAAAAGTGATTTGTGGTGACCAAAAATACTTTATTATAGAGTACTGTACATTATTTTTCGTAGGTGAACTTTATAATCTACGAAAGCAATAAATTTCGTTACATATTCTTCGCGGGTTTGCCGCCGGATCACATTTTCTAACCACAAGCTTTCGGCGACTTGCACCGCCGCCATCATCAGGTCTGTTGTGGTTAGAAAATGTGATCCGGCGGCAAACCCGCGAAGAATATGTATCAATAATACGCCGGGAAAGACTTATCTTTCATAATAAATTTCGTTACAATACTTTCATTTTTTTTTCCTGACTCCTGTTATCATGTCACTGTTTGATATCTTATGCACAAAAATAGTTTCCCGACGCAATTTTAACGAACCATGATCACACTGTACTGAACTGAAAGATTATCTCGTATCTCAACACAGTCACAATGAAATGTCAAGCGTCACTCATTTCACGTGTTGGGTTTGGTTGAGCTTCCTTTCATTCACTCAATATTTTTTGTTAATAAGGAATGAGATTATTATAAATTTTAGTTTAAACATAGACCGCAAAGAGTTTCTAAATTAATTTTATGTGATCTCCAAGTTCTATTCCCAGAGTTTATCAGCCGCGCAGTACACCTATATCGTTGTCACCTAATTTGAAAAGGAGACCTACAGATTAACGTGAAATTCGAACCACGCAGCTTCCTAACATCATTGCATTAACAAATCAAAGCTTTGTCAGAGGTGAATATCAATTTTAATGCCCATAAAATTTACATCTGAGACAAGGATTTGAACCTGGAACTTTTAGTATCCCAAACGTACGCTGTAACCATCTGAGTCAAATCTGAATGTAATGAGAAATAAATATTCAAACAAAATAAAAGTAAATGTACTCTTTTTTGTATCATTTATTTTTGCTATCCCAAAACACAACTGTACTTTTATATGTTTGAATACATATTTTTCAATACTTCAAAATTCAGATGCTTGCGGTGTGTTATTCGGATATGGAAGATCTCTGGTTCAAATCCGGGTCTCGGATGCAATTTTTACGGGCCTTAAAATCGACCTTCACCTCTGGCAAAGCTTTAATTTGTTAATGCAAACAGGCTAGGTGTCTACCTACATTTTAGGAACGTCTGATTAATCTTGGAGTGAGGCTGAAAAAAAGACACTTTTCTAAGGCAATCAGTATCGCTAAAACAACATTAAAAGGACTGTAAATTTTCGAACTCTCTCTATACGCTTCTCCACATCCACCAGCCCGACACCCACCAGCTCCGTCAAAAAGTAAACCAAACTAATGACTGCCGAGTGTTTGACGACATGCAGTGTCGTTTGATCTCAATTCACTTGAGTTAGCAACAACAACAAGAAAAATGTCGGTGCGGTGACGGTGCGGGCTCGGTGCGGCCTAGTATGGTCCGACCTTTAAAGGGCGTAGAGAAGTTGTACGCAAGAAGGTAAATGATGCAGTTCTTGGTGACTAACGTCCTTGATTTCATATAGAATTGTAAAAAACCTATTCAAATCCCAGTCTTCCAAATTGTAACGTAAAAACAAAAAAATATATATAAAATATGTCATTAATGTCCTGGCGTTATACGAACACAATTAGTAATTTGAGCACAATAGCCGAATTAAATTCGAGAAAGGAATAAAGGTAATATCAATGATAATGAAAGGTCAGTCACACATTACGCTGCTAGGCCTCCTTCGGCAGGACAATGATGGACGGAAATGTTTTCGCTCTCTGTAATTGCTTAGATGTCACTAGACGATTGCCTGTTTATGTTTGTGTGATGGTTTTGTATGTATTACCACCAAAATTAAAACCATCAAACCAACAGAAAGGTTACTGTACGGCCAAATTGGATTTCTGGAGCTAGAAGTGTGAGAAGCGAATTTTTTATCTCTTACTGAATGGACCATGCAACCACATTCTTTTAATTTTTCTAAATTTAGTTTAGCTATCATTAGTCTACGAACATCTCATGGAATAATGTTTCGTTGTATACTACTTTTTGTGAAAATTACAGTACCAAGAAGGAACCATGTGATTAACATGGAAGTTATTCCACAGATTAGAGGCAAGGAAATACACAAATGATTAGAATTACAGAACTGTACACACACTTTGACAATGAGAGTTCATTACGGTGTGAAGTCACCACAACAGAAGAATCAAAGCTTCTAGACGTCATGATATAAATTAAAAGAGAACCAGGATATGCCGATGGGAAACATATTGCCACTCGGTTTGTAGGGGTGTCCACAAAGCATCGACTGTGGTTGCAGGAGGACCACAACGAACAAGTCAAACCCTAAACATGTTCGACGAGCGAGATGTCAGGCCAGGGAAGCAGTGGCACCTATCGTTCTTCGAAGAATGCTTGCACATTCCACACCACATGTGAGCGGGCAAGTATGGCATGTGGTGTTGTCTCCAGAAGGGTCAGTGGCTCCGGCTCTAAAGCCTTGATGTAGCGGTTGAATTTCAAATTGTCCTCTTTACATTTGAAGCGAGATCGCATGTTATATCCAATAGCACCCGAAACCATTCGCCGTTAGTCTGCTATGCCTCTCAATAATGCAGTCACCCAGATTACGTTCATCATGGTAGGACGGCCATCACTGCAAGACAAGTTGAATTGAGTCTCCGCCGAAAATACTACATTTTGCCACTCAGAACGCCAATGAAAGCGTTAACGTGTATATTGCATTCTGGTACGTTGGTGGTTTCCGGTCAATGGAAGCCGACGGAATGGCATGCGAGCCGCCAGTAGCTGGGCGCCAGTACTCTGCTGGGACTATGTGCACGCCATCTCTTTTCAATCTTAATCACTTAAATGGTTAAACTCTAATTTTAGAGTGATTCGGACCATTCTTTCTGCGTGTTGCAATTTTCACGTACAGTAGTGTATTTGAAACTAATTAATTTATGTAAAACGCATAGTCTCAGAGGTTATTCTTTTTGTTTGGCAGTGAAAGCTGAAGAAGATGTCATTACATGAATCTGAAACCATCTGGTGAAAGTAGAGTTCCGTACTTGATTTCTTGACGTCGTGAACACAGTGGTGTTGGAATGGTGGGTAACACGACTGATCGCTTACCCCCTCGTCTCTTCGAGGAGATTATTCTCCAGCTTAGTAACCATAGTGACGTTCGAAATCCATTCCGAAATTTCAGCTGTGATCCACGTCTAAGATTGAAAATCGACAGTGCATCCACACACAGTTGTTTTACTGACATCTACGTGGCAAGCTACGAAGAAAATTAGAGATTAAAATCCTGAACGTTTTTGTAGAATTACTCAAAATTCGTTAACACTGCTTCACTCAGTCGACTTTATAACAATGCTATCAAAACCACTGGCGTCGGAGGATAGGCTCGAACTGGCGATGCTAGGAAATGAAAACCAAAGCACTAACCATTACACCGCCGACGCCAGCAGTAAAGCTGCTTGCGCCGCACCGATCTCGTGAAGCAAGGTGAACGAAACACAGTTCTCGAGAAGTGCGTGTTTACGTAACCGTCCGGCTGGAAACTTCAAAGAGAATCAGCAAACCGCAGAGGGCAAATTTGGGAAGCACAAGTTGGTGGTGGGTTGAGAACGTAATTAAACACGCACAGCCCGCAGGAAGGATCAGCTCTGGCCGTAGGCTCGCAGCTTAATTAAGTGAAATGTGCAACGAATGACTTTAAAGTAGCCGTTTGACATAGCTGTACAGCATGTGTCCATTTACTTTAGACCAAGCAGAAACAAAGAGAGAGGAAAATGAGGGGGGGGGGCACTCAGAAAATGGAGATGAGGTGCAATCCTTCAAACACAACACAAACAGATTGTCATCAACTATAACAACTAGGTTCCATTTATTTATACTTGTTGTATGAGTTCAACACTTTAACAGACGCTGTTAATGATCCAGTTTTACTGGAACACTAGATGTTTGGGAAAATGTAGACCTGTTATTTCCAGCACGTTTCTGTTGTCACATTTAAAAACATGGCCCTGTAGTGTGGTACGTGTTCTCTTTATACCAGATGACATCAAATGGCGAGAGAACAACAAACAAAAGTAGAGAGATACTTCCTTCGCAGACATTGTCGTAAGCGAACCACTTTCCGACACATTTATTTTTCCTTTTTCGAGGCATCTTACCATACTATTCAATACATACGTATTCTGGAGTCATTTTCTGCATCCTGAGTATCTTTATTATGTATAAGACATGCCCTTAAATTATAAGTGAAAGCATACATTTTTTAAAAAAATGTAGCATCTGTATTTTCCCCTATAGTCTATACCCGGCCCATTTCACCTGTAATCAACGCCCTTTCCATAATCCTAAAAATAGCGTCAAGGTCAAAAGAGAACACAAGTTGACCAAGGGTGATCGAGAGGAAAGTTGAAAGAAGGTGCCTGACCCAAGTGGAAGCAATTTCAGTCCAGACCCAAATGGGGAACCCTGAGAGCTAAATCAGGTCCCACAAGTGGTGGGATACTGTGGAATCACACAAGCAACTCTAGGTACGCTCCTTCATAAACAGAAAATGAAAGCAAACAAAAAAACGCTTCAGATAATGTACCAGTATTTCTTTGCACTATCTGCTGGCTTTATATGAAGCACTTAGGCAGTGATGATGGATTTCTCTATTTGTTCATGACGTAATATACATAACTACGACATTCTAATTATGGCTTACTGTATACCGGAGACTGACACCACGTGTTGATTTTAGGTTCCTACCGCTGCCTCGTAGCATATAAAAACTTATTGTTGTGAACGTCATGCAAGATTCGCCCAGTTTAGGTTTGAAGTTCTAATTTTGGTGATGAACCTACATTTGACAAACCTGTCGATCTAACGAACACGCAAGAATTTAGGTATCTATGTTCGACACAGAAGATATCCATGGCAGTAATATTCTACTTGTTGAAACTACCAAAATATTCCACAATTTCATATTCGCGCTAATGAAAGAAAATTTTCTTAACAGAGCGTTAAAATACTTCACGACTTTAGGATTTCGCTGGCACGATACGTGTTTCTGACTATGGTAAGAACACAATCAATAGCCATAGTTCACCATCGACAAACAAGACCATCACTGAAACACTTGGGCCCGAGATCGACTCGTAAGATGACAGTGTTGCTGGATCATTTCGAACTTGGTGTGTCGACTATGGGTGCTCTGTCGACAATAAGTACTCTTACCGCACGTATTTTTCTCCTAGAGCGGGATGTTTAACAGTTCTCCTGCAGACTTTTACTGTCATAGCTCGCTGGGACCATCTTATTAGGGAAAGTTTCTATATTCAGTGATGGAAGTCGAAAAGATTTTGTACTGTTTCTTTTGGACATATGACGAAACGGTTGCAAACAAGAAATTAATTTCTTTCAAATATGTGATTTTGTTATTACTCGACGAGCATGTAAAACTTGCAGCCCTATATATAACTCTCAAGTCCTTAAGGCAGATATAAGAAGAAAAAGATCTCCTTTTTCCCTTTCTACACCTTGGTACAAAAGTTGAGACGGCTTGAACAGAACCACGCTTTACTTGAAAGAAATACGATGGACCCTGGGTGTGTTCTGGAAGTTCAACTTTGCAGAAGAGCCCACAACTTCGTCTGATATCGAACCTAAACCATCCAGTCGCTCTGCCGACTGGGATAGCCAGGCCAATAATATTATACGAATTAAACCGTGATGGTCCACAGGAGTTACAACAAAAGGGTCACCATTACTAAAAAATTTATATGTCATCGTACATAAAGAACGTAAAATCATAAATACATAACGAATTTTTGCAGCAATACATTGTAAATTAACAAGTCTGCGTAACGTTCAATCCATTTCTGCATATATACAAATCAACTGAATTTATGTAATGGATGTAGTACGAATCAAATTTTTCTATATACACGTTCAACTATATAAAGCCGATTTATCTCACCGAACAGCCGTTTCAAAACATTTTGTAATTGGTTCGTTGTTTGTTATGTCAACTCATCGCCATTATTCAGCAAGCGATTATCGCTGGGCCTTTAGCGTAATGATTGTTCGCGCGCTTTTACAATAGGTGTAGCAGATCATTTTACGGCAAAATGTGATTTTGCTGATATGGAAGCTACACATATGCGCAATGCAGTCATTATAATGCACCAAGCTTACTTACCTTTTATATGAGATAAAACTTGCTGCATCTAAATAAGAGAGGTTTAAATTCAGAATTGACGTAAAGAATGTCGCTAGCTATTAATACCATCGTTAAATTTGGCCTCTAGTCAGTTACTTTACTGAATGTTGATTTTTGTACATTATTAACATGATCAATACTCCGTACAGGATAATAATCAGTCTATATAGACCAGGGGTGGCCAACCTTTGGCTCGCGAGCCGCATGCGGCTCTTTGAAGGATTATTTGTGGCTCTCGATAAATGTACCCGAGTTCCCTTTTCATTTTTCTGTTATTATATTTAAAAAAATTATCGTTCCGTATGTGTTTCAAAATGTCTTTTAAATTACTCATAACAAATATGAAAGACTAAGTGTATTTCCGTCCAAGTTAAGAATGATAGGACTCATCGAAAACTGCGCGAACGAACATAAACAGTGGCGTAATCTTCCGCAATCGACCAACTCCAGACCGATTTTGAATTTGTAAACTTTCATTGCAACGGACAGTTGACGTTGTGCTCTGGAGGAAACAATTAACTGCGCGAACGAACATAAATAGTGGCGTAATCTTCCGCAATCGACCTACTCCAGACCGATTTTGAATTCGTAAACTTTCATTGCAACGGACAGTTGACATTGTGCTCTGGAGGAAGCAATTTGTATCACTCTTGCTACGGGTATAATTTGTAATCTGGAATGCTTGGTAAGTTAACTATTATTTGTTTCGTAGTATATAACACGTGTTGTTATTGTTTTAATAACACAAAACTTGTATTTTCTAAATTTCTTTATTAATTTCCAGTTATTTTAAAAATATGACGGCAGAGAACAAAAATAAAAGAAGAAAATAGGAGCAAGAAAATAGATGTTTTAATAATGAGTGGGAGGAGAATTTCTTTTTTTATTGACAATAATGGAAAAGCATTATGTGTTATTTGTAATTCTACGGTCAAATATTATAAAGCTAGCAATTTACGTCGACATTATGAAACCAATCATCCTCAGTTTTCTAATCAGTATCCACCAAATTCCAAATTAAGATCAGATAAACTTGCTTCTTTAAAATCAAATTTAAATAAACAACAGTCAATTTTGATGACCTTTAACAATGAAGCTAATAATGTGGCTGAAGCCAGTTTTGTTATTGCCTGGAATATTGCTCGTGCAAAACGCCCGTATGGAGAGGGAGAGTTTATTAAAAAAAACTTGGAAGATGTACTTAAAGTTTTAGATCCAACTAATGCACCATTCCACAAAGTTGTTTCGCAAATTCCCGTCTCGAGACACACAACCGAACGATGCATAACTGCAATTAATACATCTCTTGAGTATAATTTAAAAAATGATTTGAAGAACTGTATTGCATTCAGCTTAGCCCTTGACGAATCGACAGATATCACAGATCTTCCGCAATTGGCAGCTTTCATACGTTTTGTTTCACTTGACTTCGTTGTTAAAGTAGAATTATTAGATTTAGTTGCACTTCAAGAGTCAACCCGCGGTGTCGATATTAAAAATGCATTAGATTCCGTAATGAAAACTTTTGATGTGCCTCTTAATAAACTTGTAAGTATTGTAACTGATGGAGCTCCGGCAATGCTGGGTAAAAAAATCGGTCTTATTGGGCTTTTAAGAGATGATTCACAAATTCCACAATTCATACCGATTCACTGCATAATTCACCGAGAACATCTCGTTGCAAAATATTTACAATATCCTGATGTTATGAAAACAGTGTTACACATTGTAAATTACATTCGCACCATTGCAAAAAATCATCGACAATTCAAAAATTTCCTTGAACAGTTAAAGGACGAAGAACTTCCAAATGACATTAATTTCTTTTGTATTGTTAGATGGTTATCTAGCTACAACGTATTAAATCGATTTGTAGATTTGTTTGATCCGATGACTGCATTTCTAAAAGAAAGGGAAAAAACCTATTCAAAATTAGACGATGATGAGTGGTTGCAAGACTTAATGTTTTTGACTGATGTTATGGAACATTTGCAAACACTGAATTTACAATTTCAGGGGAAAGATAGAATAATATCTGACCTCTCACAGGGTATATTTAGTTTTCAAACTAAATTAAAACTTTTTCGAAAGGACATTAAAAATAAAACATTTTGTCATTTACCTCGAATTAAAAAAAATTGTTCCAATATTAAACATGAAAAACTCAACGAGTATATAAAAAACCTAGAAGGAATATTGACGGAATTCCAAAATAGATTTCAAGACTTGAAATATTTTAAATCGTCTCTTGATTTTTTTCTAAATCCATTTGAAATTAACATAATTCAAAGTGAGTTTTCAATTTCCAATGTAATTATGACCCAAAAAGCATCTGGAGAATTAGAATTAATAGAGATGCAAGAAGATAAAGCTCTACAATTAAAATATAAGTCGACGCCGATCACTGAATTTTGGAAATTTGTACCAGCATCGAAGTATCCTGAATTAAATAAGGCTGCTTGTCGAATTATTTCAATATTCGGAACGACGTACTTATGTGAATCATTTTATTCCACTTTAAAATTCGTGAAATCCAAACACCGATCAGTATTAACTAACCAGCATCTCAAAGAATTACTGAGAAGTGCTGTCACCAATTATTCACCAAATTTTAAAGAATTATCAAGAGAAGTAAAATAAATGTGTTTAATTTTTAATATTTAAATTCAATACACATATTTTGTACTTTTATTCATATGTTATCAATAAATATAATTTTTGTAAAAAAATTTAATGTCTTTTTTGCATACCTTTTAAATACGTATTTAATTGCGGCTCGCGAAATATTTCAAATTTTGAAAAATGGCTCGGACTATCAAGGAGCTTGGCCACCCCTGATATAGACCTTTCTTTCTTTTCTTTTTTTTACTTATGGCTTTACACCTCGTCGACGTCATTTGAGGTGGAATGGGATTGGGAACAAGGAATGGGAAGGAATTCGGCCATGGCCTTTTGAAGGAGGCATCCCGAAATTCGCTTGAAGTTATTTGGGAAAAACCATGGAAATCCCAAACCTGGATGGCCGGACGAAGATTCGAAACTGCATCCTCCCGAATACGAGGCCAGAACGTTAGCCGCTCACCCACCACGCTCGGTGTATAGATCTTTCTTTTCTTCAGTAATACATCTGTTAGTTCGGCAAATCACCATTGGAAAATATTAATGGTTCACTTCAACACTATAACAGTTTTAATCCCAGTATGACATATTTGGTGCTTTATAACTGATACTACTTTGTAATAGAATTGCATCATCCACTTAGGAAGCTTAAAATGAAAGTTTTATTTTTTTTTTCTATGCAACTTTACTGCAAGTTATACGACTGTCTCTCGCATCCCCATTACAACACTTGTTTATCTTCCCACCGATTCTGTTCTAAAACTCTCCTCTGAATATTTTGATCGACTAGAGTCGTCCAACCTTTCCTACGACTTCTTCTTTTCCGTGTATCTATTGGTTGCCATTCCACTGATTCTCTTCTGACATGCGTTTGTCATAATGACACAATATAAGCAGATTCCTGCCTGTTTCCTCAAACACTGTCCGATTCACATTCAGTCGACCTTTTATTCCCTCATTTGGTATTTGTTTCAATTTGGATACAACAAAACAAAATGTACGGTTAGATACAACCTACATTTTTTTTTCTTTTTAGAATATGTACATATTATAATAACCAACAGTCATGTGCTGTTATGATCCCAGTCTGGGCTGTCTTCTTTGGTCACTCAGCTGAACGCGACTAATACCTGAACGGCCAAATTCGTTCACTATTTGATGCCTATTGTTCAGAGCCTCCCTGGATAATTTATCTCAGTCAAACGAAACCATTCTGCCTGAAAACAAATGCAATTTAGTAGCCATGATCATGTTTACCATAACATGACTGATTCTTTTAAAGTGGTATCTTTTCTCAACCCTTGTCTGTAACGGGGCTTGCAGTATATGCCCTGTCAGTATTCAAGAGCAATATCGCAATATTCTGTGCATGCGGCTTCCGTAAGAAATCAGTCACTGATAGCTGCTGGCCGGATACTTGCAAGAAGAAGCTCCACACGCACCCATTACCCATGTTCTCTATCGCGGCAACATATTCGCGAAAGCCCTCGAAGTGCAAATCCGTGACGAAGTGTCATTGTATCCACCATTGTTGGTTGGTAATACGGTCGACTGCATGGATAGTATGAGTTCTACCACCTCCTACAATGAACTAAAAAGATACATGACGAAATAAAGTTTCCACATAATGTATGCCGATAGTGAGCTCCTTGAAAATCATCAAACGACCACTTTCCCCGGATGAAGGCCCCAAGTAGAGGTTTTTCATGGTCACCTGAAATAGCTCCCAGCAATTGTCGAAATGGTTCCTTCAAACGACAGTAGCCGAATTCTTTCCGGATTCTTGTCCCCAATCCTAGACATTGACGAGACTTAAAGCCAAAAGGAAAAAATTGAAACCTTTAATGTGCTTAGATAAAAAGTATCTAAATTAATAAAAAGACTTGCAAGTGGTCTGTAGGATTAATCTTATTGCCTGTAAAGCCAGTAAATTGTAGCAAAGAATAAATTTCTGACTCTGTAAAAATTTACCAGACCTAATAACAAAGTTGGGGAATTGGGCCCGTTATCATATACATATTATGTCTACCTGAAAACACAGTAACTTGAAAAGGAATAAAAGCTGTCTGGAGTCCTTGTAATTTATATATTGTGGTATTTGCAAAAAATTTTGACCGTACAGACGAGAAGTGAGTTGCAATCTCGACTACTGTCCACAACGGTTGTAGGATTAAAGGGCGTCACGAGAAAGCTGACGCTCTCAACATCGAATTTAAAAATCTGTACAGTAGGCCTACAGTTCGTACACCCGTTTATCCATGCCCTGTGGATTGCTGTATAAAGATCTGTTGGAAATAGATCCTGCATATATTGTAAAACAACTGGAGATTCTGAAATGAGGTATAGGATTGTGTTCCGATGGAATTCCAGTAAAAGTATTCTCGGAGTATCTGACTGAAGTTACTGAAATATACCACACATTTTAGAACTGGGATGCACACATAAGTTCGGTTGTGGGTAAACGATTTATAGATTATGATTAATAGATCGTATTTAGAAAAGCTTTCACTAAGCGATACTCAGACCTCTAACATGTTTGGATCGCAAAGACAGGCGAGATAAAATCAGGGAAATAAGATGCTGCACTGATTATTGTATGTGTTCTTACTTCTCTCGTGTCATTAGGGACTGAAACAAACAGAGGTGAAATTAATTTTGGCACAAAACACTATCTAACACCCACAGTTTTTCGAATTGCCGATTACTGGTGTAGATGAAGAAAAACAGTAGAGGAGAAGGTCCAAACACGGGCTACCACATTTATTTTGGTCCTGTTGATTTACTTGGTCACTCAATATGGGTAATTTTGATGTCACTTACTTCTATAAACAATCATGAAGGTGATATGAGGGTTCAAAGCTTCAATAACCAATTTCAATTTTCCAAAATCAAAAGGTCAAAAAAGAATTAAAATGAATGTAAAATGAACGTAAAATACGAGCTAGTTGTATAAAAAGGGAAATTTACATCGTAATAAGTTAAAAAAACACTATGTTTTGTTCAAAAACTTTATTAACTTGAAATTTTACAATCTTTTTTTTATTAAAAAAAAACTTGCAGAAGTTACAGATGTATGCCTCATTTTCAATTCCAGCACATTCAGTCTCTGCCCAACCTTCACACTTGTAGAACTGAATCCTAACTTCATATGTTGCATTCTCGACACCGCGTTTATCCCGTAGATAAATTTCCAACTCGTCATCCTCATTGGTCTTCTTCCGAGTCAAACTCTTCGCTGAGCTTACCTAATGGGCTTTTTGGTTTGACTTAGCAATTTTTTTTTTTTTGCTGAGGCACCTGATTAAACTCTCACAATCATCTGAGAGTTGTTCAAGGCTCCACACATTCGCTTTAAGGCGATCCAGTTATGGTGCAAGTCTTGGCGCACTTGGGACCACGATTGCTTTTTCTTCGCAATGGTGGTGATCGAAGGTACATCATATGGACTAAACCTTTTGGACGTTGAAGCTTGAGCAGTTGGTCGTTGATCCGGGGTGCTAAAATTTTGGTGTTTACTTGTCAATAGCAAGCCCGTTATTAGTCGACCAATGGTAGCCCGTTTTTAGACCATGCAGTACTTCGGGTTGAACAGGACAGATGTCCTGCATGAAGCTCAGTTCATCTACTTTGAGATGAGGTAAAAGCCATTTATTTTACTGTAAGTATGAAATAAGTAATACATAAGTAAGAAATAAGTAAGAAAGACAGAAAATAAACTTTACATACTTTGAAAAGTTTTGAGTTTGCCAATATCAAGTTTTCTGACAAAACAATTTGCGCATAGGCATGTATGTCACGGACCAAGTTCACTTGCTCACTACTCTTGCCCCACTACTTGATGTTCCTTTTGGGGCCTTTCTCGTACCTGCGTACAACCCCCTTCCCCCTCTTTCAGCAAGTAGTCCGTATCTGCACCTTAGCCCATCTTTGGACCTTCTCCAAATACGCCATCCTGATCTGGGTTTTCCATGGTTTCCCTAGATCGCTCCAGGCGAATGCTGGGATGGTTCCTCACAATAGCCCATGGGCGCCACCTGCCATATCCCGTATATCTCTTCCAAACCATTACCTTTCCTGATAGGTGCAATGCACCCTCCACCAAACACATTTAGTGAATCGCGGAGTAATAGTAATAGTAACATCGTTTTAAAAAATTGTGTCCTCATGCCACGCGTAGAAAAGAAACCATTTTTACGTATTACGTGCAATATCACACCTGATATCAATCCTGTTTTAATATAAAAGTTATGCCACTTGAAAATATTTTATGTCAATGTAAACTTTGTAAATAATTTTATACATATGTAGGAAATATGAATAATATATATGTAGTATTTATAGAATGAAATTACATTTCACAAACTGTGATTCCTCTTGTAGATTAAATTAATGAAAACCTCTTTATTTTCATCATTTTTATCCTTCCTTCCTTATTTCTTTAGTGTATTCTGCACAACGCAATTGAAAAGTTGAAATATTACATGAGAGTTTGAGAACTTTTTAATTGATACCTTGAAAATAACACATAAATGATCTTTCCATATGTGGTTTTAGGTTTCTTCACTTTATCCATAATAAATGGACTTATGAAAGTCTGTAACCGTTTCAAATATATAAGCAAATAATTCCAACTGATTTTAATAAAAATATCATCGTCACACTTCCAAAGAAAGCACAAGCCGACAAATGTGAGAATTATCGCACCATTAGTCTAACAACACATGCTTCAAAATTACTGACCAGAATAATATACAGAAGAATGGAAAGGGTAGGAGAAGAGATAGTAGGTGAAGATCAGTTTGGGTTTAGGGAAAATCGCGGTACAAGGGAAGCAATTCTGTCTTTAAGATTAATAGTTGAAGGGCGGATCACGAAAAACAAAAGATACTTTTATGGCATTTGTTGATTTAGAAAAAGCTTTTGATAATGTTAGGTGGGACAAGATGTTCAAAATTTTAAAGAAGTCAGGTCTTAAGTATTTTAGAAGAATACTTTATAAACTATATAAGAATCAAGTGGCTATAATAAAAGTAGAGAATCACGAGAGACATGCATCAGTTAAAAAGGGTGAGAGACAAGGTTATAGTCTATCCCCATTAATATTCAACTTGTATGTAGAAGAAGCAATGAAGAAAGTCAAATAAAAATTTCCATGTGGCATAAATATGCTACGATTTCCTGATGACATTGTCTTGTTAGCAGAGAGGGCTGAGGATATTGAGAAGTTGCTGAATGGCATGAACAAAACACTGAAGGAAGATTTTGGATTGAATATAAATCAAAGCAAGACAAAAGTGATTAAATGTAGCAGAAATGATACCAGTACTAGTAGATTAAATATAAAAATAGGATCAGATACAATAGGAGAAGTAAGTGAATTCTGTTACTTTGGAAGCAAAATTACAACCGATGGCCGAAGCAGGAATGATGTTAAAAGCAGAATAGCACTAGCAAGAAGAGCCTTCATGAAAAAGATAAACATTTTAGTTTCAAATATTGACCTACGAATTAGAAAGAACTTTTTAAAACTCTTTTTGTGGAGCACAGAACTTTATGGTAGCGAAACATGGACTTTAGGAATACCGGAAAGAAGGAAAATTGATGCATTTGAAATGTGGTGCTACAGAAGAACGCTGAAAATTAAGTGTACAGACAAAGTAAGAAATGAACGAGTTTTTGAAATGATGGGTGAGAAAAGAAGTTTATGGAAGAAGCTTACAGAACGAAGAGACAGGCTGGTAGGTCATATTTTGAGACATGCTGGATTGGTTAATTTGTTAGTGGAGGGAACAGTTGAAGGTAAGAACTGTAGAAGAAGACAGAGATTAGAATATATGAAGCAGATAATTAAGGACGTGGGCTGTAAGGGGTATGTAGGAATGAAGAGGTTAGCACTGGATAGGAAAGGATAGAGG
>CM061920.1:371439356-371496629 GCA_031002005.1 Vandiemenella viatica
GCTAGTCTCAGATACTAGAACTGCTTGCAAGTGTCGTATTTCAAAAAGATTACAAGATTTAAACGCGCCTACGATTTTTTTTTACCCCCTATGTTGCTTAAGATTCCATCTTCAGGAATCACGATACTTGAATAGGTGGTACTTATTTTTCAATGCAATAAATTATGGTTATTTGTTAAAACTTAGTTGAATAATTCCTGTCTCCATCGACTATTATACTCAGTAAGTTCATGATGGTCGTAAATAAATATGCAGCTTTGAATGCATAATTAGAAAACTACTATAGACAATCGATTTGTTGTCAGTAATGGGAAAAGTGAATAAAGTGTTATGTGGTTTCGCGTCAGGAATTAAAGAATTAGATAACTATTTTGCAGTGATACAATACATGAAGAAATATTGCAAGTTGCAGATGAATATTTTTCATACCTTTCAGAATTACATTTCAGGGATGGAATTCATTTAATGGAGAAACCTTAAACTGAAGGTGGACTACATAGAAAAATGTGTTTTTTATTTAAGATGCCGAGAACTGTTCTCTTACATAAAGCAATCTTTGCCAGATATAAAGGACATTTAACAGCGATTTAATACTGCTAGTGGATAGTCGGATTAAAACTGCATATAATTTTTTTATGAATAAATTTCACGCCGATGCAATTGAATATGTTGTTTTTATTTTCCGTACGCGTTTCACTTCATTCTCTGTCTGTTAATTAATTTGTTCTATATTGCAATTTACACAAGAAAATTATGATATATACAGATATTTTTTTGCAAAATATTGCTATTACAGATACAACTGATGCTGAAACAGGGTACAATCACAAGCGAATGTAAACATGTAAAAATGTAAGTAAGCTTATATCTGTATATATCATAATTTTCTTGTGTATGTTGAAATATAGAAGAAATTTAATTAACAGACAGAACCGTTGAAGATGCTTCAGAGAATGAACTGAAACGCGTACGAAAAATAAAAACGTAACATTAAATTGAATTGGCGTGAAAATTATCCATAAAAAAATGATCTTACCGCAATTGAGGAAATGGCCCACAATGTCCAGATGTTAAAGCTGAATATCTTTCGATAAGCAACGGTACAAATTATTGCTGATCTACCAAACGGCTGCAGCTCTGCAGCACTGTGTCTAAGAGGGGGAAAGTGATATGGGTATGGGGACGGGGGTGGTTAATGTGGTCGCCGTGTCCCTGTTCACGCGGTGTTCCTGATTTATGCCCGACTTGGTGAGGTTATCAGCAACAGATCCTCTCGCCATCCATCACTGCGCTCTCGTTCGAAACACACCCCCCTCTGGCGTCCTACACGTTCGCAGCTCATCCCTGTCCTGATTGATTTCCACTATATTGAAATGCATTATGCTCGTGTTCTGTCAGTGATATGAGCCGACAGTTTTCTCCTTTCCTCGAATACTACTTTTTGGTCGGTAAAAAGAATTTCAGATACTTCTGCAACGACTATCGATTAATCTCAGTCTGCTTAGAACGAATTGGCGAATGATTCGTGTTGTGAAAATTCTGACAACTCCGATTCATTTCTAATTTCATACTTTTGTTGTTAGTTAAGTGATGTTGTTAAACTACTTTGTAATGGTTTACGAATTTTTGCAGATTAGACCTTTCACCAGGAGCTCCTCAAAGTATATTATTAAACTTCTCAATAACAGGTAACTTCTCGAATTACAACATCGTCGAAAAATTTTTACTTTGACTTTCATTTTGTTGAAAATACAGACGTAACATCACACTTCTTTCCGAAGATCTGAAACACATTACTAATAAACAACTGACGTAATGTCCTGTTAGCACCGTTCCGAATGAGCTAAATTGGCTACGATTATCAAGTGTAGAAATGCCGGCCTCGGTAGCATAGGGGCTAGAGTGCTAGCTCCACGCACCGATGGTCGCCGGTTCGAGTCCGGTCGAAGGCATGGGTGTTTAAGTGTTGTGTCTGTGAATGTCGTGTTCGTGTTGTAGTGCCCTTGTGATTACTCTTGAAAATATGTACTGTGGAGAAACTAACACATTGATAGAATCAGAATCACATTGAGCTGGCTGTGTGGCCTCAGTAGCCAAATGCCAAAATAAAAAAAAAAGCGTAGAAATACGCAATGTAAAATTTCAGCACATACATTAAAATCGCCTACCGACGCTTCTGTAGCGCTGACAATTGCTCCTACAATAGAAACTTTACAAAAACATTTAAAACTAATACAAAATTGTTTTTAAGAGAAAATAGAAAAGTTTAACATTTCATTTATTAGACAATTAAACACTAAAAAATCACGCTTAAAACAATTTGGTATACAAAATGTTTTTAATTACAGTCTTTTAACTAACATTTGAGACACTATACTGTTTTTAACAAAACCATTTTCATTCATCGAAAAACTACACATTCATAGAGGGAAGAAAAACATAAAACTATGAATATCATACGCGCAACACGACATACTTATAGCTACAGATGTACTGTTAACATTAGCATGTCGATGACGCGAACTCACAAGATTTTACCCATCCAAAAATCGCCTAACACACTTAAAGAAGTTTTTGCTTCAAAAAAGTTTCTCCGAATGCATTCTACAGTACAGTGCTTTACCGCTTCACCGGAAGCTATTAATGGCTGCGAACTTAGAAGATCAAATTCGAACTAGATTTATGTGAAATTTGGTTTTTCCTTTTGCGTAGTCGTGGTAAAAGTTGATTCAATTGTTGAAACTTACAGTTTGCCTTTTGTTTAATATTTGTTGTTATTCAGACGTTTGCGTTGAATCCTGCTGTCCAGAAAATGAAATAATTTAGTTACATTACTAACTTTAACGTAGTAGGACAACTGCTGGCTTTATTTAATTAAATTCTAGCAAGCGTGCCTGGAAACGTTCTCTGCAGCTATATTTTATTCAGATTCCCATCACTCGCTTCTAAGGACGACATTTTATCAGCAAAAGCTAGCAATTAAACCAAAAGGTTACATTTTTATCAACAGTCATTGTTTAAGCGATTTCAATGTTAAAGGTTTTTCTGCCTCCCGTTTCTAGTAATGGATATAGGCCTAAGTAAATAGTCATATTTTATCCTAACTGCTCAGGTTGTGAGACGGTTTGTTCTGTTATCCTGTGGTGAAATTATCTTTTAAACAAAAATGTGTGAACTGTTTGCATTCGGTAATAGAATACCTAACTGAAAAAGGTCTTTTTCAAAACGGCTCATGTTAGTTCTAAAAGTAGTTTTGCTCTGTATAATGTCTGATTTAAAGCCTGAAAATATTACAGTAAGAAACCTAGCAAATGTCCTCTAAGCCGTCAACTCTGAATAAAATTTTATTACCCTTTTATCATTATGCAGATTGTACTGTCCACTTGAGGGGTGGTACACCACATTTTTCAGAACATAACGCCACAGTTACAATGCAGAGTTGAAAACGGACACGTCGCAAACGGAACTTATTGCTAATAAATACAGCGTCTATTGTAAGAAGAGTGTTTTTGAACTTTGTACAGCTGCAATTAAAATTCAAAGCTATGTTCCTAAAAGAACTGTTTACCATAAATCTGCTGTTGATGGCTTTGACCTACGGAGGCAGCTACTGCCACAACTGTTGCAGTGTTTCTTCTTCTTCTTTCGATTTTGGTCTACATTGGACCACAGGAAACAACTGGTTTACGGGTTAGACTTTTCTTCTCCTCCCAGAAGTTTTTCACTCTCTCACTGAGGTTCATTGTTCAGACCAGGTGGTCTTGGACTTTGTACGTTGTCCTTAGAACTCCTTGAAGTTTCAACTTTATATAATAGATCTTCGACTCTCTATCTCATCTGGATGGATCCACATCTTTTCTCATCTCCTCAGCCCATTTTGTGGTCACTTTTGATTTGGTGATGTAGCAGAAAATTCTTTTTCTTGTTTCGACGCTGAACATTCCATTTGCGGGTATGATGGAGAGGTGTCTTTGATGCCTCCGAGTAATCACATGAGGTGTTTTGCTGATGGATTTTCTGTGTATTCTGTTCCCTTAGGACCAAAATTACGATTTCGCTCTTTTCCGTAAGGAGTGCAGTTCAGCTTTACGGAAGTCCAAATTTAAGAAGTAGGATTTTTTTTAACTGCTTTACGTCTCTTTTTAACATCGAGGTCTTTTAGAGACGGGAAAGAATGGGGGGCAATGATGGGGGCAAGGAATGGGAAGGAATTCGGCCATGGCCTTTTTGAAGGAA
This sequence comes from Vandiemenella viatica, assembly GCA_031002005.1. NCBI lineage: Eukaryota > Metazoa > Arthropoda > Insecta > Orthoptera > Morabidae > Vandiemenella > Vandiemenella viatica. Next base: position 371,443,593 of record CM061920.1, read on the forward strand.
GCATCCCGGCATTTGCCTGGAGTGATTTGGGGAAACCATGGAAAACCCAAATCTGGATGTCCGGACGGGGATTCGAACCGCCGTCCTCCCGAATGCGAGGCGAGAACGCTAAAGAAGTAGGAGGCTACTTATACCTTGATAGCAACTTCCTGGGGTGATGTAACGGCAGTTGTTACACCTTCTATTCCCTACTCTCAAGACGTCAGACGAGTCAACGTATGCGTTGATGACATGATGGTTTGTGTACGTTGTTTGTGTTATGTATTAGAGATAAATGAAGGAAGAAGGGACCAAGCGTGGTGAATAAGCGGACCGAATTCCTTCCCTTTCCTTGCCCTCGATCCTCTTTCACGTCTAATGACCTCAATATAGACGAGGCTTAAAACAAGAAATAAAAAAAAAAAAAAATGTTAAACAAATGCAACGCTGCATGAAACTAGTTGGCACTGCGTTATTAGTCGGTAAAATTAAATTCATTGACATTTACATTTACTGACCTAACTTACTTTCCTTGTTTCAAAACTGTGTAAAATTCTCATTATGTTGTTTCGTTTAAAATTGTGGAATCTTTATGTTTCGCCTTTAGTACTTTTCCTCCTTTTAATTAAATGTTTCACAATTTTTCAGGCATTTCTTTCACTACTGGAAAATGCTTATTTGTATAATAGTACTAGCTGACCCGGCCACGCGTTGCTGTGGCTCAGTAGTTATAATACCTACGTTGGATCAATGTTATTCTAAACTTCCTAATGTAGTCAATTTAATATTCACTAATAAAGACAAAAACGGTTTAGTCGATTTGGAAATTCAAAAGTAGTTGGTAAAGAATTTCGGATAGTTGAAATTAAGGACAAAGGAAAATAAAAAAAAATTAATTTACATTTTATTCGAAATTAATTAATCGAAAATATACAAAAATTATATATTTATAAAAATAAATTATTAATTTATATATTGAAATTTCAGTTTTATAAATGAGGTAGATTAAGTTGAATTTTAAACATTTTTAATAATTATTAATAATTTTTAATAATTATTTTCATTATTTAAATTATATTTTTAATTTATCTAAGAACTAATTGGTGCACAATATTTTTGGTTAGTCTGTCTTTTGCTAATACAAATAGATTTTATGGTTTCCCCACACGTGAGTAGGCATAGCTGCCAATGGGAGAAACACGTATTTTCCCCCACCGATCGTGGTGGTGTAACGGATAGCGTTCTGGCCTCGCATTCGGGAGGACGGCGGTTCGAATCCCCGTCCGGGCATCCAGATTTGGGTTTTCCATGGTTTCCCCAAATCACTCCAGGTGAATGCCGGGATGCTTCCTTCAAAAAGGCCATGGCCGAATTCCTTCCCATTCCTTGCCCCCATCCTTTCCCGTCTCTAAAGACCACGTTGTTAAAAAGGGACGTTAAACTGTTACAAAAAAAAAAAAAAAAAAAAAAAAAAAAAAAACGTATTTTCCAAGACATTGTTTGGCCTTATTTATGGTCATAGCGAAAGCCAAACAAATCGGAAATTTAAGCCTTTTAAATGTTATTGGAGATTCTGACCGTACCGTTGGAATATGTGGCAACAGGACGATTTCTCCTTTAAACTTTCCAGTCAAAATAGTTATTTCGAGAACATTTCCGGTGATCCTTTTGATGATCAAACATGTACCGTAGAATGATCTAGGTCAGTGGTTCCCAATTATTTTTTCCCTAGTACCACTGCAAAAGGAACTCAACCGCGCGTACCCCTTGCAGCTAAAATGATAAATAAATGAATTCGTTCATCCCAGTAGAGTGCTTCTCACAACCACTGGATTACAATGATATAATTGACACAAACACAGTTTATCTTAAAATATATTTGGGTGATAGTAATGTTTCTTTTGGCTGATAAAAGTGGATTTTTGTCAATTATTTTAGTGATCACCTTAGCCAAGAGACTACCGCGCGTACCCCCTGAAGAAACCTCACGTACCCCTGGGGGTACGCTTACCCCTAATTGGGAACCACTGATCTAGGTGGATTCAAATTGCGAAGAAGAATAATTGGTAAACCAATCTTTAACCGAAGATTTTGTGGTTTTAAAAACTCAGTTGGAAAATTTACGACTTCATTTTCATCTACAATAGTGTCTACTGATTTAAAAAAAAAACATCAGATCACCTGGATACAGTTAATTTAGTCGACGTCAACATTTTTTGATGCCAAAATAGCAAGATTACTGTGCCAATTATGATCTAAGTAATTATTTGATATATCCGGTAACACACTCTCCGGGTACGAAATAATATCAACGAACAGTATGGAAAGAAAAAAAATTTCGAAAGCAGATTTCGAATATGGCAGGATTCCAAGGTAGAGAGGAGAGAAAGAGAAAACACAATGCAATAATGAAGGAGTACTGGAGAGCTGGCCATAACGAAAAGAAGAATAGTGAGAAGCAAGCAAGAAATAGTTGCAAGTTTTTGAATTTATCGTAACGTTTTCTTCAATGTTATATTTCATCTGTGTAATTACTTTTCCGCTACCTATAATAATACACAAACGATTCACAACAATGTAGTATACTTATAACATAATACACAGCACAATTAAAATTCAAGAAACACATATATGGCGTGGAACAGGCTGTAACATAAATAAATCGAAACACAACGCCATCTACTGGATAGTTACCCAACCTGTGACGATAAATTAACACATCGCCATCTGTTAGAATATTATGGAATTTAAATTGTCCTATGGCAAACGTTTAATTCGCAATAATAAATATTGAGGCCAATAATCTACTATCCTATATTTTAAGTTGGACCAAAGTACACACATTAAGCCAATTTCATCAAAATCGGTTAAGTAGTTTCTGAGTTCATCCCGGACAAACATCGTGACACGAGATTTTTATATATATAAGATCTTTCCTGTTTTATTGTTTCGAATTTAAAGTTTCCTATAAGAAACGTCTCCTGCCTCCCAAAGGTACGTCGCACCGCTTTGGTCGTTTTCGATTACTGACGTTTTTAGCGTCTGTGATTTATTACGCAACTGTAGAATTATCGTAGCCACATCGTGGGACCATACCTGGTGAAATCGTTCACTTGTGTTAGAGATCAAAGTCGATAAATCTTCTTTTCCATCTCTTCCTAACATTTTGATGTCGGCTGCGTTTAATCAGTTTTTACCTCATCGCTGGAGTGCTAAAATTCGGAGCTTTTGTTTTACGGCCGCGTGCCTTGCTGATGCCAAGCATTTTACATGAAAGGGGGTATTGTTGATAGATTTCGTGCCAGAAGGAACAATAATAATCTCGGACCGCTATTGTGAAACTCAAGAAACTTCGGCGAATTATCCAGAACAAAAGAAACGGAATGCTCCGAAAGGAATATCTTTGCACCATGACAACGCGCGTCCACATGTCTCACATCAAATGGCCTTCCTCTTCGAACAATTTGGTTGGGATCGCTCCTGTAGCCTGGAAATTGCCACAAGGGACTACCACATTTTCCCCGCGCTTAAAAAACACCCGGGAGACCAGAAGTTCTGGTCAGACGAGGAAGTGCAGGTCGCAGTCACTCGATTTCTTCGCGACGCGGCGGGAGACTGGTTCGACTATAGGATCAAAAAGTTCGTGAGGCGGATGCGAAAGGTCATCGAACGGGAAGGCGATGACTTAGAGAAATAGCTAAAACTTCAAGCTTTCCAACGATGTATCTCACATTTGATCTCACATATGATTTTGTATTAAAAAAATTAGGAGACCTTGTATAAAAATTGTTCTCGGGTGACTAGCCGAGTTAAAGGCGTGTTATAATTTCACCTACAATTACACAATATTTCGGCGATCTGATTCGCTGTAGCCATCTTCACCAGAACATGGCGACAGCGATTTAGATCGCCGAAATATTGTGTAATTGTAAGTGTAATTATAACACGCCGTTAACTCGGCTAGTCACCAGAGAACAATTTTTCTATTCTCAACACCAAGAAAAACTGCGTTCTCAGCAGTCCTTATTTTTTGAATCGCCCTCGTACCTACTGCCAGATCGTTCTATGTACTAACGGGGAAAGTGAAGTATTGCCATCTGCCTGTGAAACATGTAACTATGTTATATGTGTGATAAAGTGTAATTTTTGTTTGTGGAACATGTAGTTTTTGCCTTGATGGCTGCGGAGAAACACTAAAAATCGTACTAATGACAGTCGACACGTAGATGCCTGGTCTCATTCCCTTTCCTTCGGTACCTCCCAGATCCAATGAGCGGCCCCTCACTTAGTCACACTGGTGGGTAGATCAAAGTTAATATATACGCTTTTGTTATTTTCCCAAATAGATGTCTGTAGATCCCAGTCGACTGTAGAAATAATGTTTCTTACTCCTACTCTGTGGTCAAGTGAAGTCAGTCACCAAGGGACCGTGCACAAACTACGTGGCTCGGTCCAGGGGGGGAGGGGTTAGCTGGAAGGCTACGCTGGGCTACGTGGGGGGAGGGGGGGTTCCGAGCCAGGCCACGTAGCTTTCCTTTCATAACATTTTTCACAGTTAAAATGAGGAACTGAACTCACAACAGCATGTGAATATTTATTTCCCTCAGTTAATTATCTCTATATGTAATTTACAATAGTCTGACAAGAGAAAACTCTACAAAATGTATTCTGGAATCAAAAGGGAAAAAAGCTACGTGCTACGGGGGGGGGGGGGCGAGGGGTTCATAGGAGGCCGAAATGGAGCTACGTGGTTTATGCACGCTCCACAAGCAATAAAATTAGGTTTATTAATGGTGTGTGCGGCCAGAAATTAATATAAGGCCTCTCACCAATCATCGCAGATTGCTCGCGTGATATTTTATCGAAGGGACTTTTAGTGCTGTTGCTGGAGAAATTTGCATTATGCGTGTTGTCCCTGAGCTTTCCTCGATCCAAAGTCAGCAAGCAGAAGCACAGTGTCCCACAGATCCCTGGGAGCTGGAAAATGAAACAATGATTGCACCATTAGGTCGTACCAGCAAAGGAACTTAAGAGTATCTCGGCTGGGAATGTCAATTCTTTGCATAACACTGTACTTAGTGTCACCTAATTATCAGATGCCTGCGCTTAGCCTAAGTCAATGATTGTTTCGTTGCGGTAAAAAGGAACTTTAAACACTCGGCAACAATATCTGGTCACCAGATTATGCATTTTACACCTACTTTTTTTTTTTTTTTTTAATTATCCATAAGAAATAAATCTACAGATTGGAACCTAGGGATTATCACGCAGGATTGAAACTGTATTGAAAATAGCTATTTCCAGCTGTAGTTATGGCAGTGCATCCAAATTTGTCACTGTGATTGTCAGTCTTATTTTTGTTGTACTCTTTTTCTGGTCTGGTACAGTTTTCAACAGAATAACACCCAAAGACAGACCGATTCCGTGTCTAGCGCCTGTCTTACCTTGGTTTACTATTGGAGTTTTAATGACCCGCAAAAAAAAAAAAACAGAAAACATTCTTAATCTACGTGTATCATCCAGTCGAATTCAACAGGAAATATTAATTATGCTGTTGTTAACAAATGTATTCATCATAAATATTACTTTAATCTTACGTATGATTCTGGATTTATTTTACCATAGATAGCCGATATCTTTGAGACACTAGGAACTTCGACACTCCGTAGGCTAGTTTGTGCCTTAAAGGTAGAAGGAATTTTCGCCATTCCGGACAACAGAACTAGGTTATGGGAGATGCTCGTATACAATTCCTAACCAGCAGATTGTTCTTAAGTCTTTGGTTAAATCAAAAACCTCTCCCCGGTGCGTATAGAGTTAGGGCATACAACACTGTTGCTGGTGATTTCGTCCTTCGGATGGGACGTTAAACGTGAATAGGTAAGATTCTGATTTCACTACCTTACTTAGTTCATCTGTTATACACAGCACAAATAACATATTAAAATGAATATACGCATCATCAAAGTCATCCATACAGATAATCTCAGTTACAACTGCTATGAATCGGTAACACCCTCCATAATACTATCCCCGGGTATGAAAGATTAGGTATATCAAATCTTATCTATCTGATGCCTAAGTGAATTCATAGCTGTCCAATAATGAACTGAGTGTGGTATATAGTGAACATTCTATATTTTTCAGTTTGACTTCAGCTTTAATACCAGTCAGCATGAGAACAGCAGTAAAAAGGAAAAACGACATTTGACAGAAGGCACGAGAACACATTCTGGCTTCTTGGATTTCAGCTCCTGTACATTTTCCGAGTGACATATCAGATTGGCAGCCCAGGTTTCGCCTTTCAGAGAGGACCGTGATCCTACTTCTGCCAGGAGCGCAAACACAATTCGCCTCTGGTTGCCGAGAGTGGAATGGAGGGTGCCTACAATGATATTACTGTTCAGGAGGAAGACTGTCACATATCGACTTTCTCCGGTATCTGTAAATACATTACTGTATCCCTCCAACAAGATGAACATTATGCTGAGTGCCAACTGACGCAAGAAGGCAATTTCCACAGGAGCAAGCGCTCCATTGCAATTAAATTGAGTTAAATGTCTGTTGACTTGTATCATCTCTGCATTCCATATATACAAATACTAAATCAATATTCATTGAAATATATAAGAGGATTTAATCATATCATGACAAGACTGATTAACACAGCTTGGTAAAATATGTTTGTTTTTTTTATTATTCGTTCAAAGGAATAACCAGATTTCTGATTAGGTCTGCCAATAGATCTACTATTCAAAGAGAAGAGTGTCAACAATTGAGGCAGACGTGAGCAAATGAAACATGTCATAATGCTCTAAGGCAACTAATAAAATTAGAATCTATTTAGCATTAACTCTTCGGGTAGCTTATGGGTTGATCCTGTGGACATGAAAATTTATTGTATGTGTTCAGTGCAGATCGTGGAATGCCTTTCAGGACGAAGTAAGTTCAAATCCTCGTCCGACCATCCAGTTTACGGTTTTCTATTGTTTCCCGAAATTACTGACGGATGGTTTCTTCAGCACTTGAAACTATAACAATTTTCTTAAACACAATTTTGACCTGAATCTGTTTCATTAATTGTTTTGATCATTCAATTTTCTAACAATCTTCTTACACATAGTAAAAAGAGCAAAAAGTTAACGACAGTATTAATAGAATGCAAACAGAAAAATCAAAGGTCTGTCACGACGAAAAATTAAAATTTAATCTGATGAATATATGTATAATTAACTTTTTGTGTCACAAACAACGAATAGTAGCATTAAAACAGTTGCATAATGTTTATACGATTGTTTAGGCTTATTGGAAAAATAAATCATTGACGTTGTATGAACCTTTTGATTGTGTTATGCAGCTTGGTAAGTATCTTGTGAGGTAAAGAACAGATTATCATCGTCTGCTTCTGCGCACGCTCATATCTAAATTATTAAAAATCTGTAAGCAAGGTGTGTGTGTCTGAGGCGTTTTAACCGGTACCACGCAAAAACCACCGCATCAATTTGGATGACGTTTTCAAATGTTTATAGCAAATAGTCCGGATCAAAATCTGTGTAAATACCTAATGAATTAATTGTACCGAGGGATGGAGTAAGTAATTGAAATAATATCTAAACGGAAAATCAAGGGCCACGGATCTCAATGTATTTGAGATGTTCACACCTTTCGTGTAAAACTGACATAAAATCACACTAGTTTTCTGAGGAATATGTTCCGTTCCTTGACTTCGCCTATTTATGTAATCAGTTCTCCGAAATTTAAAACATTAAAATTAACGGAATATGTGATTCAAAAGTAATAACCGTGAGAAATATATTATTTACTATAAGCACAATCGCCGAGATGATTAATATCTTTGACAATTAAAATTTTTTGTCTTTGGTACGAAAGTTTGTAATTGTTGCTAAATGTTATACACTGTAATACATTAAAATACGCTAACGTGATAATGTGTATGGTTGCGGAATTTATTATTATTATTATTTTTTTTTATCGAAGAAAGAACCTTTAAAAGAACCTTTAAAAGAGATATAATAAACATTAGCATGTAACAAAACGTATTTCTTGCATAATAAATTGTGTAAAACTGCTCATATTCCGAACGATTTTACTCGATTAGTATATATTTGGTGGCTATAATGTGCAAATATAGTAGAATACAAATTTTGGCTGCTGTTCAAACCATGTACAGTAGAATGAACTGTTATTTGTGTCAAATAACGCTCATAACATTAATTTTGTAATGTTTGTTTTTGGTTGTACTTTTTATCGTCATAAAGTTCAAACTTCTTACATGGTATAGAGTTTATGACGACAGCAACATGGAACCAATGATATTAAAAAGTAACTCGGAATTCTGAAACCTTATGCTGCACCGCGTAAATTATAAAACTAAATGCATTGTGCCTTATACTTTAACATAACTTGTCAGTCGTCTTCTGGTCCAGGATGCATTTCAACCTAACCACAGATTTCGCTTATGTTTCCGTCCGAAAACCATAGCTTCTTTCACATGTGGGTTAATACATTCACTGTTTCACAATCAAAACTTGGTCCGCTGGAAGAGCTTATTTGCAACTGAAATAATGTCATTCATGCCTCTCCAAGTTAATGTTTGATAATAGAATAAAATCTGTAAAGAATTTCTACACATACCAAATTACACCCGCGCGAAGCAGCGGGTAAATGATTGAAGATTCCTAAAACAAACCACAAATTTTAAGCTGGATCGTAAACTTTAAAACTTTGAAAACTCCCTGCAAAAAGTGTGCGGTAGTGATGCAGATTTGTTTACATAGAGATTTGAAACACCTTACCATATGTGACATTTCTTTACTCAATTGGGGGAGACTTTCTTTTTCGGGATATTGCTTCTCACTGGCGTCCCGCTAGTGCAGTTGCCGTCTTGTATATGCTTACCAGTATTTCAGACTGCGGTAACTGCTGTTCTCTTACTGCCACATCAGATTTCAGACGAATGGTCGCTCAGGGAACTGGGAGGCCGGCTGGGCGAGGCGGTTTGTGTTTCGTGCCTTCTCCTGGAAATTGAATTCGCCTGGGGACGGAGCCTGCAGGCTGCGGCCGTATGTTACTGAGACACACACACATAGCACTCCTCGTAAAGACGAAGCCGACAACATTGCAGCTAGTTGTGTAGGTTGTTGCTACGCGGAGCTGGGGCACGCGGAAGCGGAACAATGTTTGCAGTCAGTACTGTGCCAACATTTTTCAGCGTTTTCATATTTCGGCTCTAACAAACTCATCGTTTTTCGAGGATGGAGAGATAAGGAACGAAAAGAAATTAGGTAATATCATTTCGAAAGAATCGTTTCGGTTTGATTTTTTGAAACTACGACGGAGATTTGAACTCGCGTCATCTCGAATGTTAGACCTGTATGTTAGGCTCCGTTTGGAGATGATGTAGCCGAATCGACAACTCGATGTATTAACGCTCTGGCATGGCGTTCTGGAGGACACTACACTGATCTCCGGTCCACTATCCATATTAGATGGTATCGAAATATCATACTAGATGGTAGTTCCTTCAAAAGACCATGGCCAAATTAATTGTCGTTTCCTGCCACAAATTTCTTCCCTACTGTAGTGACTTTTGCCGTTATTAAACAATACGTATATAAAAAAACAGGAATTTTTTTCTGGAAGAATGCGGAGGTTATTGCAAACAAGTGAGCAGTACATTCAAAATCCATCAGATCAAGAGAAAAATACCAGTAGTTAAATTAGCTGTTTAATTCTACTTTGAGCGTAAGTAATTAATTATAATTTTTATTTAAACGCTAATATTAGCTTTTTGTGCCAAATTTCACAAGGATCATACAGTATGTCACTGATTGTTAGTAACTTTGTGTCCCCTTCCATTTCCTGTGCGAAAAATTGAATTTATATATTTTTCTTGTTTATTCTAATATGAATTATGATTTTATTTTAATTTATAGATAATAATTCTGCACTTCCGTGACTTCTTCACCTACAAGTGAGAACTGCCTTGTGCAAGAAATCAAGCCATAATATACGCCCAATTTCCGTCTAGGCCACATATCCAACGCAATCTTTATAACACACCAAGCAATCTCCTCAAACATCTCTCCTCTTCCAATAACTCTCAACTCAGCCCATATCAGGTTACAGATAATGACTGTGGTAATTTCCTCAATCAAAACTTGGATGCATTCTCTTCATTTTCTGTGTGTGACACCTAGTCTCAGCTACATACTGTTCTTTCCCCTCCCCCCTTTTTCCTCACCGTCGTGTTCAGCTAAGGGATTGACCAAGATGTTGTATACCAGTTCCATCATTTCACTGTACAACTCCACATCACTCTCTTGGGGCGATGCAGAACATTGAATGTTTTCTTCCCATCTCTGAAAACTCTCTAAATGAATTTCTAATCAAGTATTCTCCTTTCTTCGATGAAGAGAGCCTACACTATCTTTAACGTATCAAAAAATTTACGATAGTTTTTAGCTTCCGCCCATACTCGCAATGCTAATACATTAAGATAAAAAAGATTTTGAAATGGGATGTATAGGCCTAAATATGTTTTTTTTTTCCTGTGTGCTGAGAAATGTAATGGGACAGTTGGGAATTTCGTTTCTTTCTTGCGTGTTACGCTGGAAAAAAAATTTGTGGTAAAGCAGGCGGCAAGAACGAACCTCAGGCAGCTTTTAATATATGAGAGCGGTAAAAATTCTGCTGCACTTTTTTGGTTGCTAAATGTCTCCTGCTTCCTTACTCTCTTTTGAAATACGAGTCAGTGATTCAAGACGGAAATCTAGAATTCTCTGTCTGCGCGCCGTTACAATTGACTGCACTGCCTTCTCTCCCACTGCCGCCTGAATTTTTCATCCGCCCTTCCCACTGCCGAGTTTCCTCCAGAGACCGCTAGAGAGCTCCAAATTCGTCGTTAGCTCCGAGAATCCCGCCAGAGATCGTCTGTTTGTGCTACCGTGACGCAATACTCCAGCCACCAGAGAAAAGGGCTGCGAACATATTGCTTCGCCTGTTTTTATTCACGCAGTTAGACAAATGCATTTTCTGTACTAGTTATTTCTTTCTCAAATATCGCTGTTATGTGCAGATTATAATAAAGCCAGTGGCAAAGGATATTTACATGATTTCACCTGCACCGCTTTCAACCTCACACATACCTGTAATTCCAAACGAGATATAATTTAGCAAACGCATTATGTGTAGCGAAACATTACCATTGTCTTGGAAATTAATTAGATTTTAATTTACTGATGAACTTAATATTATAAACGAACATTCTATTAAGATAATTATATTTTTCGTGTGATATAAGGATAAAACAGCACAATTGGAAAAATACATAATGTTCATTTATTGCAAATCTATAGTGACCCGTAGTGGCAGGAGCTTCACGGGATTGACATCTAGGAGCCATAGTTTAGGGTTGAATATATAGAACGACAATGATTAATATTTAAGTATTCATCATAAGATCATTTTGGGAAAAAAATTGAGGCCAATAGCTGCTACCTATTTATACATTTATTTACGCCACGCAGCGAGACCGAAATGATGTACACAGATTGTACAAGACTAAGTGATCTGCACAAATGTGTGCATATCAAGTGTACTGGTGTTATCTTAAAGTTATAACTAATGGTTACGTGGCACATGGCTAGTTACAAGTATGGAAATGATGAGTGGCCTTAGGGACGTTCTGAAGGCCAAACTAGCAGAACTGTTTAGAGAGCTTGCAAAACGTTATACGATAACCGATAAGGTCTCCTAAAGTCGTTCTATTTCAGACCATATAATTATTTCCATTATTAATCTTTATTATTCTCTGGCATTAATCTAGAGTAATTTAAGGTTACTTAGCAAAAGGCTCGGTTGCTTGTTCTTAGAGAATGTTTCCTTTTTATTTAATTTCAGTTAAATTTAGCTGTTTAAGCTCTAGAGCCAGCTCAGTGTGATCATCAAACTCTTCCAATGTATCACTTTCTCCAGTACAGTGTTGTTAGAGCGTACAGGACGGACAGAACATTACCAAACACATCTCTTAAATACCGATGCCCTAGGCCGGACTCGAACCGGTGGCCTTCGGCACATGGAGCCAATACTCTACCCCTTAGGCTATCGAGGCCGGTAGAATACTATCTTGATATCCCATAGTAACAAGTTAAGCTATTGGGGTTGGCTGGCATTTATTTTCTTGGTTGGAGCAGTTACTTACTTAAATAATTCAATTTAATGACATTCGCTGAAGACTTCTATGAGTACATGGAAGTTAAATAAATGTTCTTGAAGAAGTTTGAATGTATTCTTTCTACAATCACATTCTAAGGAAAACTTGCATTTTACGTTTCTCAGTTGTTCATGCTCGCCTGTCCTCATTTTCGGTTTGAAAAATCCGTGTTCCATCACAATAATAGCATCCTCAAGTTACTTCAAATTTCTCTTATATGGATGTTGAAAATTTGTTTACAATAATGGGATTATTTTATTTGCGGCTATGAGAACATGAGGTTCTTTTATCGGCTGTTGAACTGGGAGTCATACTACGGAAAGATCTTCTTCTTCGACAGTCGTAATGTGTGCAATGTTTTAGTCCGGCGACTAAGGGATGAGAACATGTAGGAAGGAAGTGCCAGCAGATAGTGTGTCCTAGGCTATTTCGGACGGCTGATCTGGTCGACGACTCAGTACGTTCCAGGCGTCTCTAGGCCAAGGAATGTTGGTAACAATCTTGGAGCAGAACAGTAATATGATTCGTTATTGGCTGTTCCAGTTTACTTAGTACCTGGGTGACCGCTGGTTATGTTTAGATTTGTGTTCAATATGCAAGATTTTACGTAAAGTCTGATTGAAGTTAAACGTTTTTCTTGAAGGCTTCCTAGGCACAGATCGAGTTCCTTGATCTAACCGAAGAGAAGTTTAATTAACATCAGTAGGCTTACTGGTACCCGCAACTTCTACGAAATGAGGTTAGAGCTGTTCTGAGATACCAAATACGAGTAGCTTCTTGTTCTTTTAAAAAAAATCATGTTACAAACTTGAAAAGCAATACGATATATGCATACGAAATTTCATCCAAATCCCTAGAGCTATTTCCTAAATCGTCTTGTTTACCAAAATAGAAATCTTCATGCTAATCAGGGATTAATTAATGGTGCAAGATTAGTGGTAATTCACTTAGGCGACTACATCATCAGTGTTAAATTCATTCACTCCGATAAAACTATGCTCATACCTCGCATTGACCACACACCTTCTGATCGTCTTCGCTATGAACATCAATAAAGTACAAGGTCAGATTCTTCAAAAGGCAGGATGGTATTTATCAGAACATGTTTTTTCGTATGGAAAACTGTACGTGACTTTTCAAGAAGTTTGTATATTCACCAATATTTACTTTCGTCTTAAAGACACATACGGTCATAAAGTCTGCGATGATCACATTATAACTGATAATATTGTTTTCAAATAAATTTTGTAAAGTAAAGAAAATTGAAAAAATGTCATTTGACAAAGCCAATATTTCTCAAATTTCTACTTTTTAAATGTTTTACAATTAAACATGTAATTTTAATGATAATTACCATTCGGGTGACTGATCACGATTCTGTGAGAAATATTCGTATGTTCAGCTTGTATACATAAATTGTTCGTATAAAGATATAAGAGTTCTTTGCTAGTACCAAAGAGAAACATAACTAACATCAGTAGGCTTACTGGTACCCGAAACATCTACGAGATGGCTTTAGAGCGCTTTCCGAGACACGAAATACAAAAAAATCAGGTTTTTTTAAATTCGCGTTTCTGCATGAAAGACACATATTAAGGTAAACTTTAAAAACGTTCCCGGAATCCAATATATATATATATATATATAAATATATATATATAATAATTGCTCGTTTAAAGATATAAGATTCAGTCAGCTCAAGTCATTAATTTTCTTCAAACCTAAACAGGCATCTTTATTATCTGAATTGTAAATATTGCCTTACTGTCTCTCAGGCTTTTGCACGTCATAAGCTGCGAACCTCGACTACGATTATGTTCTTGAAATGTGCTGAAGTAGTTGACACTTCCCTTGGGGAAGTATCCCAAACGAGCACAGAAAATTCATTGCTTGTCTGCTCCTCTGTTGTTTCAGTTCCCTCGAACACTAAAAGCTTTTTGTTTTGAAAGCGGCTAGTGGTGTGAGGAAACATTGTTGACCATAGTAAGAACTTATTATAATAGCCTCAACATTTAGAATTTTGTGCTATGTAGCTTACTGTTAATAACAACTAACTTCGTACAGAATTAAAATTAAAAATTGCATAAAATGGAGAAAATAAATATCACCAGTTTATTAAAAAAAAATTATTTATAGTAATAGTACGTTTTTCGTCTACTACAGTGCCTCAAAGGGTAAGAAATATCAGTAAAGTTTAGAAAATCAACTTATAGATGAAATATGTTTTGTTACATCCATTAAATTTACTGTTAGAGAATTTCACAGATGATAGTATTATTTCCTCTTATTTCACAGTTCGCTCGTGGGGATATTCTAAAACTTACGAAAGGTTGACACACAAACTTTAGATCATCGGATCTGTGATCACGAGGTGGAAGTTGGTACTAATTGATATACCTGGAATTTATATAACTCTCAAAGAAAAGGGACTGTTGGCTGCTCTGAATCAAAAATCGTATATGTGACGAAAGCTAATGAATACCATTTGATCACCTGGGGAAATTGCTGCATAGATTGAAGACTCATTTTCGTAATGAATGTTAGTTACTTGCATGCTGCTCTCAATGCGTAACTACGACTTTTTTCATTTTGATGTTACTGTTACTATACAGATTACGTGGCCGTATTGTGATGTACTTACTATGTTTTAAATGTAATTTTCAGGTGGTTTATTTATAAAGCCTTATAATGAAGTAGTTTTTTTGTTATGAGTTTATGACTTGTCGACATCGAAGTAATTAGAGGCGGAAAATGACTGGGGTCAAGGAAAGGAATGGAATTTAGCCATGGCTTTCTAAAGGAACCATCCCGGCATTCACTTGAAGTGGTTGGGGGAAACCAGGGGAAACCCAAATCTGGATTCCCGGACGGGGATTCGAAGCGACGTCTTCTTGAATACAAGACCAGAGCGTTACCTCTCTCCCACCACGCACCGTTTCATGAAATAGTATGTGTGTTTATGTAAAGCTTCCAACCCTTAACATTCTACTGTTTTCTGAGGACTTTGTGTTTTGATCACCTCTGAACACAGCGAACTCTAATCGTCGGCCTAAGCTAGTTCAACGGCCGTGCCAATTCACATGAAATGCATTAAAATGCATGTAACAATCCGCTCTTAATTTATCTACACGGCATATCAATTTATTTTCTTGGTCAAATGGTGTTGTACTGCGCTACATGAAGGTACTCCTGAATAAGGGGGGTTCAGACGACCGGACCGGATCTGAAAAAACGGGCCCGATAAAACGGGCACCCGATAAAGGGTTCCCCCACCACTCTACCAGATTTTCCCTTGGTCGATCGTTACACGACCAGTTATCCGGTCCGATGTCCCCGGTCCGTTTTTTCTTCCGAAACTGTCTATGTCAGCTCTCACAGATTGTTGGTGTGCATATTGTCACGCCCAGATTTTCAGATTCTCATGTTCAATTCCTCATGTTTTCTAACTTTTTAAGGTCGCAGACGGCCTAATGTTTCTGTACATTTATAGAAGAGCTTCATAGGACGGCATATATTTGATAAAATATATTTTATAAAATATTTTACAGTGTAATGGGGCATATTTTATAAAAGATTTCTTTTATAAAATTTCTTTTATAAATTGTAAGACGTTGGCATTACATTTTATAAAAGATTTCAGCACCCTGAAAACGTAAAAAAAAGAAAATGGCGCAAGGGACGTTACCAAAGTTGGTTATTACTGCCAAATCCATGAAAATCTTTATTTTTTTTTATTTTTTTTTTTAAATTTTAATTTAATTGCAATGGAGCACACGCTCCGGTGGCAATTTCCCTATACATCCAACTTCCCCCTATCCTGCACTCACCTACATTTGCCCTCTACAAATTTTAACTTTAAATTCTTTTAACGTTTTCTGTAAGTTATTCATCATTCCCCTTGGTAACTCATTCCAATCCCTGACAACCTTACCTAAAAAGGAAAATCTTCCCACACCCTTGTGCCTGAAATCGAGTGCCAGCTTGTGGTCATGGTCATCTTTTCCCTGCCTTGAACTACTTTTCATACCTACTGCAATATCTTTCCATGCCTCATCGCCAGTATACGCCCTGCACACTCCCATGACCCTCCTCATCCTCCTCCTGTCTTGGGTATGAACAGAAGGAAATGTAAAGTCAGAAACATGTAGACTATACGATTAGTAATAAAAAGGTGAATACTTACGCAAAGTTAATTAGTGCTATGATAGAAGGCTGTACTGTAAAAGACATAAAAAAGAAAATTAATGTGTTAAGAAACTGGTATTTGGCAGGTTTCTGGAATACAGTAATAACAGACGGAATGCGCAGACCAGGGCGTGTGCTATATTGCAGCATGGTGTAGTTCCGCCACCAGCAATCGAGTAAAACCCATGGCACATACACCGTAAAAATAAACACCCAATAGTATACATGGAGAAATAATTCTGATGTAGAAATTTATGGAAATGTTTTGGTAAGAATTTATTGGACCTATTCTTCAGCATCGACCATAACTTTTATAATTTGCCATGTCCTCACATTGCAGCTCTTTCACTAAACTTTGATGAACTCCTATCATATCAAGTCTCGTAATCCACGGTCTAACCTAAATATGTTTACTTCTCTTCTTTATTTTCAATAAAATGCATATTGTGACAGTTGCACTAACTGCGTCTGCAAAAGCTTTCCGGTTAACTTCATTCATTTCAGAGAACTATGACGAAACATTTTATATAGTGTAATGGGACTGAAAAATATCATAAAATATCTTTGATAAAAGAAATATGATAACATGTTTTATAAAAGATCTTGGAAAAAGATCTTTTACAGTGTAATGCCGCCCATACCCTTGCTACCTACTTAGATCTTTATAGTTCGTTGCTTGGGTCCCATATATGTTTTAAAGATTTGAGAACCTCAAGCATGTTGGTAATACATTCTTTTTCTCGGTTATCTATTTCCTTTTTCCATTGCTGAATAGAATAATCAAGTGAAATGAACAAACACCACAACACATTAAACAAATAAGCCCGCGACAAAGAATAACAATGCGGTGGAGGGGGTGACTTGGAGCGCGGGTCACGTGGTTGTAAGTGTGAAAAGGTGGGGGGACCCGATATCGGGAGTATTTTTGACCCGATCACCCGATCACGTCGCCCCGCCCACATCTGGTCCGGTGCTGCGTTTACACGTCACGTATTCTCAGGTCGGAGGGGCGGAGCACCCGTTTTATCAGGTCCGGTCCGGTCGTCTAAAACCCCCCATAACGTGCTGACATTTGGGACACATTTTAATAACAGACTTAGCAACGAATTACACAATAAATAACGAGTTTAATTAACTAATTTTTCCTGATGGTGCATTAAGAATAAAATGCATATGGCTTCTATGTCATCCATTACAATTTTTTTATATTACCATCAAACCTTAAAAAAAGTAGACAACAGTTTCTTCTTTGCCAAGGTTTCCGATATCAAGTAGTTTAATCATAATTCGGAGAGACCGAAAATTTCAGGTAAATATAAAACTAGGTTTAAGACTGGCATCTTATTATGAGCTTTATCTTTTTTCTAGCTTAGGAAAATCTGAATCTGTATGTCATTAACGATAAGACTACCCTAAATGACAATATCCGTTCGGTCTTAATACATTTTTATGCATATTTTGCAGTGGTACAGTTTTTGAGAAATCATGAATAACAGCAGTCCTCACTTGTGACAACTCAAGATACACCTGGTCCATGTTGAATGGGAGGATAGTGGAAGAGGAATAGTTACAGTTCCACGTAAATGTTATGAAATTGAAAGGACTGATATTTGCCAACATTAACAAGCTGCACAATCGCTCCACTCAAAGTGGTTTGGTAGATGCAGGACCGAAAGAAAATTCAAGATTTGCTGTGACCAGTCGACGTTGCGTGGGAAATAGTCTGCTTGAGAATGACACTGTGGTTACCAGGGTTGTTAAGCTAAGTGTGGTCGTTAATGCGAAGGTTGGTTGGACCTTTCCGAAAGAGGCATACCAAGCCTGGTACCATATATATGACGGCCAGCTCCTTTCCTCCTCACCTAACATAACACGGTGAAGGGAACCTACAGTTTAACGTGGAAGCGTTCTGGCGTGCCAGAAGTGAAGGTAGGTTTAAGGGCTTTTGATAATTCCCTCCGACCAGGGAATCGAACCAGGAATTCTGGAACATTTCGAGCTCCAGCCAGGCGCCTTAACCACTCAGCTATCAGACCGCTCTCCAAGGGTTGTATGACCTTCAAAATAATTTCTCTATTTTGTTTGCGATGTCAATGCTACACCAATTAACATGCTCCAATAGAATATTCATTTCTTAGTTGAATCGTTGCAGAGAGTACAATAAGAAGAGCATCAGTATGTATACCTGGGGCCAAGAAGATACTAGGAATTTGACAGGAATACAACGATCCAAAACAACTGACTGGGTTGAGGCAGAGGCTTGACTAGCCGTGGAATGAAGGCGACAGCTGTACTGATGATTTAGCAGGGAGCGAGACTCAGCTCAGTAGCACATTTTCTTCTCAGATTAATAAGCGTCTTCTCTATGCATCATGATACCTCTACCTGGAACCACCTTGACCGCTGAGTCACTTTCATTCGATATACGAAATCTATAAACTTCGTTCCTTGATTCTGATCCACAAAACACTTCTTGACTCTTATGCAAACTTACTTTAGTTAATATCATGCTTATATTCAAAATATATTTCCCATAAAATTTGAACTCATTCAAAATAAGTGGACATTTATATTTGCATAGTCAAAAAACTACTCTCTCTTTGTTTCATTTTTAACCTCCGTTACATCGGTCCAGTACTTCATTTACGAGCAGAACCACTAACTTTGTTAATCAATAGCATTACTAGTACAATTTGTTAATCTTCGTCAATGAAGTCTTTTCTGGTTCAAAAAAGTCTAAACTAATGTTTTCCTTATGGACGCAAATTTTCTAAAATTTAATTAAATGGTAACGTTACACTAATCTGATAATTAATATTTTAGTTCCCCAATCATATATATTATTTCTAAAAGGTGTTTTTTTTTATATCCTTTCATTTTTAATAAGAATCAACATGTCGAATCCATCCGCAAAGATCAGGAATCGGGCGGGTTGAATGGAGTTCCTGGTTCGAGGTAGATGGCTCAATAGCGAAGGTAGGCTGTGGATATCCCTCGGACAGTGGAGAGTAACTACAAGAACACAGCGGATACAAGGACCCGGTTTATTAGGCTCAGTCTCACAATACATAATGACAGATAGCGGAATGATGTTGCCTCGATGGTCAGGCATGAAGAGAGATCCGTGTGACGTGTACTGTCCTTAAGTATACCTTCGTAGATCACACTCTAGTCGCTGTGGCGCTGGCATCCTGCTTGCTGCGTGTGTGGCGCCATCTAGTAGAGTAGATCCGTACTCCCGATCTGACAAATAAATGAAGTATCATTTTAAAGATTAATTTTCCTCTTTGATAACATTATTAATTATGAAAGAAATTTTCTACATTGCACCGATAAATGTGAAAATTATATACAACCAAGATGACGTGTATGTAACAGTTCAGAGTATAGCTTCTGTGCTTCGCTGGCGTCAATAATGAGTAATCGCATTATCGCTAGATAGCAACATCAATTATCGCAGAGATGTTGCTAAACTATGTGTGTTTTCTAGAGTAAGGAGATTTTAGCAATTGTTGTTTCTGTTAGAGTAACATTACGTCATTTCTAATTGTTTCGTAGAACGTTTTAAGGTTTTTGATACTTACCTATTTCCGTTAAAAATTAAATAATTGCTAGTATTGAGCAAGTTCTTCTTTAAAAATATTAAAATCCGCCATCCTCGCTGTTAATCGTATTATAATATTTCCTCCACGTCACTGAACGTAAAACTTTTTACATTGGGATACTGTCTGAGAGGTAGTATAAATACATTTAGTTGTACGTATCCAGAAGCTACACATACCAGCCTAATCGTTTCGCCATCTTTTCCGTTTTTTGTGAATTATAAATGTATGTATCATCGCTTACCGCATTGGAAACAGCTGCCGGCAGTCTGCGGTATCTGTAAAACAAACGAGAATCCCAAGGAGCAGAAATAGCCTCGCAGCAAGCTCCGGGCTACGTGAGATAACTTCCCCAACGGGGATACAAAATATTTCCATAATAATAACGAAATTCTTATCTGAGAGTATAAATTTTAGGATGATTTCTATCCAGTAGGCGGGGAAACAAAGCTCACACTACTCATATTTACTTCGAATACGTTGGGAAGGAAAACTAACAGGACACGTGATAGTAATGACAGGGGGCAAGACGGTAGAAGAAATGGATTAATGTAGCACGATGATTAGTTCTGACAGAAATCTTCAGTTTTACGAAAACACGTGGTTGCTAACAACTGAAAACGTTTTACAAGCCAACAAATGAAAAAGCGGAGAGAAATATTATTTTAGATACGCCATGTTGCATAACATGGGAAGTAACAGTGACAGTAATACTGCCATCTTGTTCAGTTTTGGCACTCGGTTCCATCTACCCTCGTTCTTTTCTTTTTATAAAAACTTTCTCTGCAGTGTTTTGTTAGTGCTGCCAAACACAAACATTTAAACACTTTTTATATCCTATCTTATCGACCATTTAACGATTGTATGTTATTTAATTATCGCTTTTGACTCTCCTCTCTAAACCAACAAGTCTTTGTCAATATTTCCAGCAATCATTTTGTGCTTTTGTCCAAAGTAAATCCCGCGGGTGTTGTAATTATTATCACATTCGTCAGATGTTTCCAATCGACAGTGTCATGCTCATATTAATTTAGTGGTCCATTTGGATCGTCCACATTTCGAGAGAGTTTGGCGAAACAACTCTCTTCTTTACAGAGACAACAAAAATCTCTATTGTATTTATAACTGATGGCTGGTTTAATGAATGTGTGTTGTTTCAATCAGATGTAATATAAACATAATATTAAATTTTCAGTGTTATTCAGATCATGCGCTTTTATTCCTGCAATAATAATGTTTCCCTTTTCAGGTGGTAAAGTTATACTGACGAAGTTAAAAATAAATCTGTTAATTAATTCACTGATTATTTAACTAATTCCTTCTCCTATCAGTACCTGATATTATTTTGACATTTAAATTTCTCTTTATTTTATTGTAAAAGGTGTAAATATTTTGGTGCGAGAAACTGCTGTTAGTAATTATATGAGTATAACTAATTTTCATGAAGTATTAAGTATGCTGTCACTAGGTGGTAATAGAAAGAAACGGAAACGTCTGAAATGAGTTGCTATAGAAGGATGTTGAAAATTACATGGGCAGATAAAGCACAAAATGAACCAGTTCTTGACAGGATAAGCAAAGAAGTTTGTGGAAGAGCCATTTTTTATTGTTACTAGTTAATAATTGAAGGCAATTTCCCTTTAGATCTACTTTTGCATTTCTCGTTTAAATTATTTCAATACTTGCTAGTTGGTCAGCATTGCACTTAGTACCTAATATTTGAAATCAAGTGTCAGTTTAATAGTGTAAGAAGAGTACTCATTACATGTGAATAAAACTGAGTGGTAATTGCAATGCAATAAGTTTATCATTTTGCGAGATCGGTGAGTATAGGCTGAAATTCTAGACACCTTCTCACGACCAAGGGACGACTACCCAAGAACAATAAACGACCTTCCACATAAAAGCGGTTTTGAAGGGAATGTTTTGAGAGCGGTAAATCCGGTTAGGTCAGGTGATCCTCGGCAGGTAATCCGCCCGCGCAAACACGACAATTCACAACAATAGCGGTTTACCCAAGCGAATTACGGTACTTCCGACTAAGTCTGGAAATTCAAAGTCGAAAATAACAATGTTGGCCAATCTCTGCACAGAAAGTTCGATAACATGGATGAGTGGGAGAGAATAATAGCGGATAAAATCTTATATTTGATTCATGTGATTGTTTTTCTGGAAAATCTGAAATTCTGTTGACATGTGAGCCGGGAGACGATACCACTGTTGATTCAGTTTGAACGCTAGATGAAGAGAGGAGAAGCCAGCTTGCAACGCGAAAGAGAGTTTCTTACGATTTCCAACGTCATGACGGCTGGTCGGAAATCGTGAACTGATGGTATTACACTATCAGACTTGGGGTGTTCAAGGTTTTGTAGCCCACATTAGCTTGTGTGGTCTTACGAACATCAATGAGTCGCTGCCCTGCTGACGACATTTGCCGCAATAATACATAGTATAGCGCTCATCTTTTGCCGGACACAGTATTCTGCACATATCACCACTCGCCCGTATATCTCACATTGTGACGCTTTGACTGTGGGGTCCCATCCTCCGTCGACTTTATAAAACTGAGCTAATGATACTGCAGAGAGCGAAGAAAACTTTAACTGTCAAGAATGAACTTTAGTGATCACGCTTTTGAATTAATGTACGGCGTACCGAATTACGCTGTGTGTCTATTCATATTCTTGTATTATTTAATGTCCTTTTATTATCATTTGGAGGTGATAAATTTTTGTAAAGTATATTAAATTTTATTTAATTTTAAGATGTTACGGCCTTTTTTGATAGTTTAAAAATAACTAACGACAAATACACCTTCATTTGTAGGTAACTTTTTCTTTAAGGAAATAAAAACCGTACAGATATACCTTTAAATTCACCTTTCACAAAATTACATTAACTAAATCAAAATAAAAAATTAAATACAATATAAAAATAACCCTACAAAATCCCCATTTTATTACAATAGTTCAGGGTCCTCGCTTGTCAGCCATGTGGTACTTGTAATACTTCTACCTACACTCTTTGTAATGTTAGATTGCCTCAAAGTTGAGCGACCGAGCGGGGCGGTGTAACGGTTAGCGTTCTCGCCTCGCATTCGGGAGGACGGCGGTTCGAATCCCCGTCCGGGCATCCAGATATGGGTTTTCCATGGTTTCCCCAAATCACTCCAGGCAAATGCCGGGATGCTTCCTTCAAAAGGCCATGGCCGAATTCCTTCCCATTCCTTGCCCCCATCCTTGCCCCCCATCCTTTCCCGTCTCTAAAGACCTCGATGTTAAAAAGAGACAAAAGCAGTTACAAAAAAAAACACACACAAAAAAAAAAAAAAAAGTTGAGCGACATATTGTAATGATATGACAACAGGCGCAACTATCGAAGATTGAATTTTGTTTAGATTTTCAAAATACATGAAAAATCTTTTATGATCACACCAAGGATGAATGTAATCTATCTACCTATCTATCAATATCTATAAAACAAAAACCGGGCATATTGGTCGTATAAAAACTCGGAAACTACGGAGCAGATTTCGATGGAATTTTCACCGTTTTAAAGCTTAGAATCTTAATTAAGTTGTTTGGAATGTCTTATGTTTCAACGTTAAATAACGCATGAGCGTTAAATGAAATTCTGAACGTATGATGACAAGTCCCAAAGATTGAGGGATTAGATGTTGCATACTTCGCTCTAAACACACAACGCAATGTCCACATCATAGCCTTTAATGAAAGTAATAAGATAAGCTTACAATAATAA
The DNA here is from genome assembly GCA_031002005.1 of Vandiemenella viatica. Lineage (NCBI taxonomy): Eukaryota > Metazoa > Arthropoda > Insecta > Orthoptera > Morabidae > Vandiemenella > Vandiemenella viatica. The sequence goes on from CM061920.1 coordinate 371,467,353, forward strand.
CTATTTTGCAAACTAAAACAAAACTTGAAGTATCTTTTCATTTAATTCGGGATATTCAATTTTTAAACGCCATAGATAGCTGTAACTTGAAGTATTCTTTCCTTTAATTCGGGATATCAATTTTTAAACGCCATAGATAGTCGTAAAAATAACAGAGATTTTTTTTTTTTTTCTTTAAGCACGATCTCTGGACAATATCTCTAACCTTCAGCACTAGTCTTCTGTTTACGATAATATTATTCCGGATTCACTTATGATATTTGTATAAAATGTTGAATATGCGGAGTTAAAGGATCTGGCGTTTCGAGCAAGAAATATATCCATTCACTTCGCAATTGAATCAAATGTGAGTTTCTAACATAATCTAGCGTTCCAGGGCTGGCGTTAGGGGGGGGGGGGGAGGGGTAAGCGGGTCAAAAAGTACCCGGGCCCCGCCGGCTGATGGGGGGCCCGATCACCGACTTAGGGGCCCTCAGGACATGAATACGTCCAAACGTCCATTGTCGCCTAGCCATTTTGTAGAGCTAAAAAAATAAATAAAAAAAAGGTCGCCCATTTTACCCCGGGCCCGAGATTCCTAGCGCCGGCCCTGCGTTGTTCAGTAATGTAGTAATCCAATTTCTTAACCAAATTAACGAAGCTTGATATACATGAATCTTTTGAACGAATTAAAATAGTGTACGTACAAATAAACTTCAACCCACCCGTTTCTTGGTAGGGGCGGATGAATCTAGGTTTGATTTTATTCCGAAACAATGTGGCGCTAATTTTATAAAACTTTCTACAAATGTTTTTCATTGCGGGAATAAAAAAAGGGTACGGGTAAATCTACGCCAACTATACCAGGCAACGCCGCGAACTCTGCTAGTATGTTTATAAAATCTATTAACAAGTAGAACTGTCACGAATCACAAATAAGGAATTTATTCATTAATCCTGTTAGTAATTTTTTGTGGTTATAACATATCAAAGGTATTGAATTACACGAAACATTCAGGGTCACTATTAACCGGCGAAATTGTTACAAATGTCTCGCAAGCACACTACACCGGTGGGCGTAGACTGTACTCAGCTTGGACAGGTCTTCATGGAATTGGCCTAGCATGGAGCCAAATCATGTCTGGCGGCAGGAGGCGTTATCACCGTACGTCTGATAGCTGGCTGCAATGGCGTCGACTGCATCATAAGAGTGAGGAGAGGCTAAATGCCTCGTCGTTAGGCAAGAGAACGAGGAGTGCCAGTCATTGATACTCCAACGCCCAAGACAGCTCGGTGCATGGGCAGCTGCCTTCTGTCGATATTCTTTCACCAATCCAGTCATCCAGCAAACGGTTTCCATGGTCTCACTAGCTCCACCCATGACATATTTACATCACAGGATCTTATACTAAAATTTTCTGATTATCTTGAGACTCTTCCTCCCGTGACCATCAGTTACCTGTGATCCGGATAGGGTACTCAGGTTGCGGCTAGTGTATAATTAAAACAGCTTATGTGAGATGAGTTGGCTTGCGATGTTTCCGCGGATGGCAATCTGCTTTTTGCAGCACACGCTTCGTGGACAGAGATTTCTGACGCTATTCATTTCGTGGCCGGCCGGCCGTTTCACCCTCCGATCATAATGGTTTTATTACTCCCGGCGCAGATTCGCTCATAACGCATTCCGGACGCTCGCTGCTCTGACTGAGCTCATTTCGACAATCCCTAAGCCTTCAGTCACAGCACTTCCACGAAACCGTCACACATTGCGTTACGGTTTAATATTGTTTTGTGCATTATACCTTTTACGCTTCATAGCCAATCTAGCGGGTTATGTGTGATATGGGGGTTATTATGGCCGTGCAGTCCACTTGTGGGCATTATGATTGATGTGTAGGTGTTCTTAGAAGCATCTTAGGATTTTAGTATATCTTCCAGATTATAACAGATTAACTACTTGTGGGCTCCAAGATGTTATTTGTCAAGATAAGGATATTGACACCAGGGCGACTCTATTGATAAAGCAGGAGTCCGTGACTACTTTAATTGTGATATTTATAATAGATCTTACCTTTCCGATATATCACAAACTCTTCCACATAATTATCTGAAATAACTTGGGATCTAACCTAACGACTGTAAATGACTGAGGCTACACAACTGATAATTTAAACATACCTTAATTATAAATTTATCCGCAAATCTGTCTAACTTTATGCTGTAAGGAATTGACACGCACGCATCGTTACAATGTTACCAACGTAATAAACTGTTACTAAATGAATGACTAGCTTCTTCATACGAATGTAACTGAAACATGGCTTTACTGAATTATTACGCGAATGACTGACTAATTAACGATCCCGAATATAACACTTCATTACCAAATAGATTATCACAAGGCATTAAAACATCATTACAACAACGGAAAACAACTCATTTAAGTTACACAGACTGAATAATTTATCTAACTACTTTAACTAATCAAATAACAACTAACGTGAGACAATGCAAGGCAAAGCATGGGTTTGCCATGTGCCGAGGGCACAGACAAGACATACGTCTTACCTTCTACATAGCTGCTGGCAGAATAGTCAATCACAGAATAAGACGACCCGATGCTATGCATGTGATCACGTGCTAGGTGCATGATGTGCGCTTCGTATAGCAGTAACCTGAATCTGGCAATTATGCACTTTAGGTCACGTAAGTAACTCACTCGCCGGAGCTAACGCTATGAGAGACTTATAATATTCTTGAATAAAATACTAAAACTCCCAATTTAAGCCCTAATTCACAGACTGCCCTTTACACCAATATGCTTCATACTCTCCCAGTACTCTCATCTCTCGCCTCCCGTCTGTCTCAAAGAAGAAATAGGGTAGTGGGTTAGGTTGTAATAGAGTGAATATTCAAACGGGGGAATTATGAACCACATATAAGAAAATGTGAAGTAGATAACTGAGGGTGTAATATAAACATATTAAGTCAAAATTTGAAGGGAACGAGGAATGCGTGAAATCACTCAAGATGATGACAGGAAGAAAAGTAATTGACGTTTAGTCTTTACAGTTGAAATACACCCAGCCATTTGGTTGATTGTGTTGAAACACCGATGTACTAGACATGGGAAGGTGATGTGAGTTGAAGTCTCCTTGCATACGTTTCGACCTGATAATCGTTTTCAGCTGGCATCCTGTAGTCATGAATGGCCCCAAATTTACTCCAGAAAAACTACATATTTACCATCCAGATGAACGTGACACACACAATGTTGTCGCGGTTAAGAGATAGACGGTATCACTTATGTCCTTCCCCTTCATCCGGTATGAAGCTGTAAAATGAATTCTCTAGAAGAACCTGTCGGTCGTTTGGGAATTACGGCACGAACACCAATAATTTTCACTGATTATGCTGTTATTTAAATGCAAGTTGAAATATTTAACAAGTTGAGAAAATTAAATTGAGAAAAGTGCGAGATATTGCGTGTAGCGAAAAAAGTGGTCTCTATTTAGAGCGCACATCATCGCCGTGCTTTATGGTTGTACAAGAACTTTAAGTTATAGACATGATTGTATTCATGTTTACTGATACCACAGCAGATAAAAATAATAAATACATCAAGAGTATTTAATACTTTTTGTGCCGTTAATAGGTTAACTACAATAGGTTTTCTGGAATTTTGAAAGAGTGTATTGTAGTTTCGTATATTAACGATGGTTATATAGAATAACAGTAGAGGTCGTACATCTTTGGACTAATCTGTGTTTCCCCGCTCCCTCTCTTGAATCGCGTGAAAGAACGTGAATCATTGTTTCAGAGGTTATCTTGGAAGTTTAAGCAGTATCCTTACTAACCTCTAATATAATTTATCTTTAGTTTGTAGGGCATAAGCTGCGGAAACATTAATTATCGCTGGGAAAGAACCAGCTTAGATTCATTAATCATTTTACTATCGAGGGAATATATATGAAAGGTAGGATAATCTTTACCTTCGAACTACTTCATACGTTCCAGGATAGATGATATCTTTATTGAGAATAGTTTTCCAAATTTATATTCATTGAGTTATTTTAATAATTGTGGAAAGAACTCATAAAAGTAAAGAAACCGCAGATTTATATTCAATTGCAGTAGGTACTAATGAAGTGACGCGTTTTAAATTAAAATATACATTAAATCATTTTTTAGATAATTTGTTAGACAGAACATAATTTGTAAGTTTATTATTTAATTAAAACTAAACGATAAATAATTTCAGAGACATTATTTACTCATTTCGAAAATTTTGTTATTCTTTATTTTTTGACAAAGTGCTGTATTAATTGGTCATTTTGTTTCTACCAGATACTATATTGGTAAATGACCCGTAAGGGCCAGGGAACAGCAGGTATATCACTAGAATGCTGGAAAATCGTACAAGAGTAGAAGGAATGACGAATGTGTTAGAAACTTTACTTAAAAATTCCACAACACAGTTTTTTCCGTCAAAACGAAGGACGGATGCATAAATACGAAATTTAGATACTGGGAGAGAAATACATGCCAACGTTACTAATACATTATCTTATGATTCTTTCACAACATTAGAGCTATATATAACCGGTGCAGCATATCTATAAATTTTGTTCGGTTAATGTTATGTAACATTTTTCCGATGATAACTATTATCTGGTTAATTATTATGTTCAAACAGAAAGATACTTGTAAGTACATGCAGTGGGTGCTATAAATTGTAGTGATCAGAATTTAACGTAATCTCTCTTAAATGTATATGTACAGGTTCTCCAGATAATAGTGGATGATGGTATTAATTTCGGTAGAGTGTAATGACAAATTATTTAGATATTTTTGTTACATCCATTTTGTAAAATAATTTCATTTATTTCTAACAGTTTAAAATTGCGGCACCAGGAAGGAGACACGTAATTACAATGAAGTTTATTCTACAGATTAGAGACATAACAGTACACAAATGATTATAATCATTTCAGAACTGTACATGCACGTTGACTACGAGTATTCAGCAAGGTGTGAAGCCACCACGCGCTGCAGTCAGAGCCTCTTAGACGTAGTGGCATTGCATCAAAGAGAACCTGGATATGCTGTAGTGTAAGAAACTGCCACGTGATTTGTACAGTGCCTCCAAAAAGCATCGACTGTGGTTGTAGGAGCATCAGAAGAAAAGAGTTGCCTACCGCTCTTATCCAACACAAGTTCGGCGGGCGATATGTCGGGCGAACGTGCAGGTCAGAGAAGCAGTGGTACTTGTCGTTCTTTGAAGACAGTTGGCACATTTCTCGCCACATGTGGGCGGACATTGTCCTGCTGAAATACAGTACTTCGGGTCCTGAAACTTCTCTGATGTAGCGGTTGTTGTTCGGATTGCCCTCAATACGTAGGAGGTGAGAGATCGCATGCTATAGTTAATAACGCCACCAACCATCACACTTGGTGTTTGTCCGCTATACAGCTCAACCATGCAGTCTGACCGTTTGCTTTCATCACAGTAGGGTCTAACACGTACGCGGCCATCACTGTAAGACAGGTAGAAGCGGTATCCTTGCAAAAATCTACATTTTTCCACTGATCCCTTCAGTGACGGCATTTACGTGACCATTGAAGTCTGAGTCGTTTCTGGTCAATGGAGGTAAACGCAACGGCATTCGTGCCACGTCTACCCTTAATATTGAACCGTCGACGCAAATATGTCCACACCCGCTGCAGAGCTCCAGTGCCGAGCCAACACTGTCTACGAACCAGTTCTGTGAATTACGGTCATGCCCGGCCCTTTGTGCGACCCTTTTCTATCCACTGGTTCCATACACCCGTCATTGTCGTAGCAGCGTGCCCTGTATGAGCCGCAACGTCACGGTTCGACAAACCCGTTTCCCGGAAACCAATCATTTTCTCACCTTTGCCACCTTTTGAGGTTAATTAGGCATACCAGCACTTTTTAGCACGTTTCCAGTTTGCTCGATATTTCTACCGCCGTAGGATCGTGTTGTCCTGTGTGGTCACACAAAAGAGGGCGCTGGGGTAAAGTTAATTGCACCATTTACGGTGAATGACCAGAAAGTGCTTTGACAATAGAATAATTACTTACCACAAAAGGAATTTACACCTGTACACTATTAAAAAACCACCGCCTTTAATGCCGAGTTGCATACTTATGGCTGACGATAGGATCCAATGTTCACTAATTATGTCGCATTGTACTGCCAATGAATTATTGTTCAAACTGCTGTCTTTTCCGCCAATGTCGATTGTTCCACGGGGACGCTAATAACTCCGCCAACGTTCCTCCTTCACGCATCCAAACTCGCTGTTTGTTAAATTGCATTATATCATTTGCTCAGTGATAATTGCCATTGAATCAGCTGATGAGGGACTTCATGGTCAAAATTGAGGTATATTTTTCAAAATCAGTAGATAGTTCTTATGGAAAAATTAAATTCCAACGAACTGCATACAGACAGTCTTTCGAATTAATTTTGATTGTGGACTATACGGAAGAAAGATATGGGGAGAAGGGGAGGAGAGTGATTGTGTCAAAAGTTATGGTTTTCATGATAAAATTTGTCATGGTACGGGTACGTACGAAAAATGAATGCTATGCCTAGAAAAATGTTGAAATGGAAATTGGCAATCCTAATTCTAGAACCGACTACATATAATATAAGGAACAAGTTAAAGAGAGTCAGTGAACAGAGAAGATGAAATTGAGACAGAGTTAAGGAGTAAGAGAACTGAAAGGAGGAATTAAAGTGTGCAATGTAATTGAACAAAATAAGGTAACGACAGTATCCTCGTAGCAGCCGACCGGGATGGTTGTGTAATCTGTCTCACTTACCGTGTGCGCGACTAGCTCGTCCGGAAGTTTGCGAGTTCACGAGAGTGCTTATATTGTTTCGTTGTGAGCAGTAGGATACATAAATAATACTCCAGCAAGGTATGTACAATATTCACATTTATTTACAAAGGTACATAGTTGTCTGTATTACTCCAATTGATTCTTTCAGTTCACTTTTATACTATCAAATCCATTATCTATTGCAACTAATGTCATAGCCCATTGTTCTGTTAACTGCCATAATATGCAAGCCCCGTTCTACATTACCAACCTAGTTATCTCCAACCTGTTTTGCTGGAAACGTCTTCTTGATGATTAAGCTGCCATTCTCTCTCCGCCTGGTTGTCTCCAACTGCGCTCGCCCCCAGGACCCCTTGATTCCCGAGACGCTCAGAATATTCTAAGATACATCGACCATCGACCACCTTCTTGCCTCTGCACTCTCCCCCACTTCCTCCTCCTGAGAGTGGGGAGGCTTTTCGACCGTGTCCTCCCCTCCTTTTGCCAAATGACGTCGTTGCTCTGCTTAATTCACTGACTATCTGACCTACTCGCCACATTCTTCTGGCAAAGGTTTTTTTTTTTTTTTTTTTTTTTTTTTTTTTTTTTTTTTTGTACTAAAAACCCTGTGGGCCACTATAACGTAATACATTCAGTTTGATCTTTCCGATTGATAGAATTAGGTTAGATCAGAGTATTTCGTAGTACAACTGAACTATGGCTGACCCGCCGGATACGGCAAGACGATCAAGACGGCATTAGAAACGTGCTACACTAACAACCAAATTCCAGTCTCACAATCAGTGAATTATATTACGAATGAAATGCCATTCCCCTAATCATTAATCTCAGCAAGTGAGTAGCTACCTATTTCTTATGCTTGACAAGAAGAGCAGCTACGCTATCAAGAACTCCAGCAACTACAGCAACAACATCAGCAGCAGCAGCATCATCGGCAGATTCTGGAGATGGAAACCGGGCAGCCTGAATCAAGTACTAACCGATACAGTTCCCTACTTTCCAATCAGAAATTACCTTTCATTCGAGGAACCTACCATGGTTAAGTTCAGGCCTATAAAGCATAAGCAACCAGTAACAGAAAATGGTAAAAACGTTTCTTGGTATTGTGTACCCCGTATTCAAATTGTATGGCCTTCCCAGTTTAATAAGAGATCCTTTCACGTTGAGTGTGAGATAATTTATTGTTATCACTATTAATTAATAATTTTATTAATAAAGTAATTAATTTAGATTATTTAAGGAAATAATTTCAAGAGCAAATACAAATATCAAATAGGCAAGAATCTCGACGCTATCGGTTGTATAGGAAAATAGTCACAATATGACAATTATTTAAATTCAAATGGCAGTTACTTGTCTAGGTGAATATAACTTTAATATGAATACATGAATGCATAAAATAACAACGAATCGCATAGAGGTACAAGTAGTCATTGAGTAAAGGGGAAAAAAAGAATTTGATATTACACTGAAATAAAGTTTCAGATGATTGATACATATGGAAGAATGATATGCAAAAAAATATTTATAATGTATTACGACGTCACACCTCGTCATCAATGATACTGTCTTTTAAACAATGCATATGAGCTTGGGCGCCATGAATGGGACAAATTACGAGAAGATATCAAAACAGTCTTGGAAAGCAAGATTCTTTCATAACATCTCGTATTGTTTTGGCAAATTATGCCGTTAGCTCAGTAGAATTTGACTTTGAAAGTCAGAGTTTACGGGAAGCTGTCTAGTTTCATGGAATGCACTTATACCGGACTTGATAATGAAACACTTTACCATAGCAGCTGAAGTCCGGAAGTCGCCGGACTCACGGCGTGTGAGAACCAGTGCGTCACGAGACAGCTTCAATCATGCTAAGCCCACGCAGTGCCCACGTCAGCACTACGAACGTCTAGGTCTTCGCCATGCAAGAGTCAAACCAGAAACAGCATCCGACTCAGAACGCGAGTCAGAATAGCATCAGGATCTGAAGCCCATAAACCGTCAGCTCCACTTCCTCGTCCTGCAGCCACACTTGCATCATCTAGGAGGTACATGTCAAAACAAAAAATCCAAGAATTTTTGTGATGTGTTCTCTGATATTCATTTAAATCGGTGGGTGGTTAAGCGTCCTGAGGTCACATCCATCTACGAATTTCGGCTCAGTCTGTATATTTCTGGAGGCGAAAATTAGAGCCTATGGACTTGTAAATTTCAGTCAGCCGTAATGACCTGTTGTTGACCACAGTATCAAGGTAGACAATTCAAGTCTCCAAGAACGGGGGCACAGATAAGCCATGCGGCTTGGATACGGTTATTACACAAAACATCTTTACAATATCGTGGTAGCACATTCGCTGTTTTGCCCGGTAGATCAAGAAGATATAGCACATATCAATCGTATCCTACTAGCATGTACCCGTTATCGGAACATCATCATCATCATTATCATTAGTTTTCTGCCCTAGGGCAGGTTTTCACTTGGCTTCTCTCTATGCTCTTCTGTCTTCTACCTTTCTCTTAAGGTCCATGTAGTTGCCGCTTTCCGTGATGTTGTCTGTAATTTTGCACCTCCTTCTTCCTCTTATTCTCCTCCCACAAATTAGACCTTCCAAGGCGTCTTTTATCAGGTATCACACCACACATCAAATTATACAACATCGTGGTCAAGTTCAAAATCCTACTTCCAACATTGGTCAATAACTTCTGAGAGGGGGATGATGTGTATGGGGCGAGAGCCCTTTATTTAACGAAATCACCAATATTATAATAAAAAATTATGACTGCATAAATCCTGCAATTTACTTATAATTGTACCAAATGAAATGCTCAATACTGTACTTAAGTTGGTAATAAAATTATTATAAAATCTCGTGTCATTAAATTAAGTAACTTCCATTAATTGTTATCAGCTCTGTTATTTCATAGGAGTTAATCCTTATCTAAATCTCTACCAAGTAAAAAAAAAATGCTGCGTATAGCTACCATGTAATCAACCCAATACTTCAACTAGAAGTAACGCCATATTCTATAGGCTATACAAATTTTATCTGGTAAGAAAATGCCGTAAAATTTTAATTGTTACCTTATTATGCTATCTTTGTTATCACTGTTTTATTTTATGATCCATTGTGAAATAAGGCTTGATTGCATTCCTTTAAAAGGTAAAACAGCTCGTGTAAAATGTAATGTAAATATTGAAGCTGATGGACGAAGGCCATCATAATAAAAATAAAAATAGAGGAAAATAAGCAAACAGAAACAAATGGACAATATGTGCACAATATATGATACTAGACTACCCAAAGCTGCAATTCAGTATAAACAAAAAAGTAGAAGATGTATAGGTAGATCAAGTAAGAGATGGGAAGAGTCCTTGAATCCTGATCCTCGTATGTCAAAAAGAAAAAGGAAAAGAATATTGCAAGGTCAGAGGAAGGTGGAGGAGCTTCATTCGCCAAGCCATTGAGTAAATGAGAATGTAGATGTCAAGCGCGTATTTAAATTTGGTACCGACCGTAGTTTTCAGCACTTTTTCGTTTTTTCATGGAATAGTCACCAATTCTTTATCTTCTTTAGTTATTTCTGATAGAAACTCTAGCAACGCAACTGAAGTATGTTTTCTTCGCGAAGGAATTTCAATTTTGACAGTTTTTCCTTTTATTTTATTTTTACAGTTACATGCAATATTCTTACCGTCGTATAACGATATACATTTTACATGACCCCGAGGTAACATCCTTCGTTTCCACTTCCGAAACGCATTTACATCAAATTACGTTTTACCTAAGGTGCCGAAAAAAGTTTTACTTGAAAAGTAGTGTGTTTCTACAGCCTATTGGGTACGTGGTATGGCTTACGGCAAAGTTGCTTCAGCTAATCGAGGAGGCACGAAATTGAGCTGACCTCGGCGGGGCCCTGGAAACCACTAGGCACGAGGGTCGGAGGTCGTTTTGCAGCTTTGTTCTTTAATTCGTCGGTGTTTGCGGTCGTGGAGTAGTTTGTCCGTAACCCAAGATCCGGGCAGCAGGTGCTCTAGCACCAGTGGACATGGCCGCCTTAATGGACCAGCGCTCCGGATTGTGTTTCGCGCTTGATGGCTTCAGCGAGTCGACGGCAGGGATAGAGGGGCGGAAGTGGGGGTTTTGAACCTTTGCCAGCCTCCTCGTTCCTGTCGCTTCCTTGCTTCCTTCCTGCCTCTCGAGATTCTTCCACGTTGTTTGCCGCACCCCACTGCACTCACCGCTCGGAGAAGACAACAGAATTGCGGTACTGTTGTGAAGCAATATCGGAAGGAACAGTTTCCTAGTTTTTAATAAAGGCCAACGAATGGTGCTGTAGTTGTATTGTTTGTACTGCTTTGAATATTATTACCTTAATAATTTCTTCAGCATCGATTGTGACTGCCTTAATATTTTATTATCAATTTAATTATATTAAATTATATTTAAGAAGTGATATTTAGTTATAGTTAATAAGAAACGGTTGAGCAACATTATCTTACTTGAATTAAAACCCACAAATTTACAATGACGTATAAACATATTTATTTATCGATCAACAAGAGAGTCCATGAACTTGATTGATGTTTAGAAAATCAAATTTTCAAGTCATACGTAATAAAAATTAACAATTACATGAACAAGGGCACCGAGCGTCGGGGATGAGCGGTAACGTTCTGGCTTCACAATCGGGAGGACGCCGGTTCGAATCCCCTATGGGGCATCCAGATTTTGGTTTTCCATGGTTTCCCCAAATCACTCCAGGCAAATTCCGAGATTCTTCCTACGAAAAGTCCATGGCCGAATTCCTTCCCATTCCTTGTTCCCAGTGCTGTGTCGCCTCTAATGACCTCGACGTCGATGAGGTGTAAAGCTATACAGAAGGTTCAGTCATTCACAAATAACTTGTCTCAAGGGTGGGCATGGAGTTTTTCGATATGTATGGTGAGGCACATTTGAGCGTTATAGGGGTATAAATGGATTCAGATGAACTGTGGCGGGAATTTAAGTATTACCGCGCGATGGTAGATGCAACGTGCAGCGTCGTGGTGCAATGGATCTTCATCATTGCGTGAAGATGGCTGAAACGTCGATGTTCGAACAACTATGCAGCTACAGGTCAGGCAGGCATTCTGTAACTACTACCTCGAATGACAATCGTCGGCGAATATGATGGTGACCTGGGGAGAGGTCCTATTCTTCCAATAGTTTCGAGAGGCACACCGGTGTTACTCCTGGCGTCATTGTGTGGGGAGCCATCATGTACGACTTCAGATCAAGGACAGCAGTAACTGAGGACACCCTGAAGTCACACATATATCACACAGCTATCCTGCTTCCTCAATCTTTACCTCTCATGCGGCAATATCATGGTGTTATTTTTCAACAGGACTAAAACTAAACTCGTCCACATGTCTCAATGAATTGTCTGCCTGATGTTGAGGCACTCCTATGGTCATCAAGATCTCCAGATTTGTCCGACAGAACATGTGTGGAACCAGCTTGCACGTCTACCGGTTCCAGTGCTAGTTACCAGGATATCAAGGATAAGTAACAGAAGTGGACCACCGGAGAGGATACAACGGCCTTATGATACCATTGCAGTGCATATGTCCAGGCCAGACGGGGTGCAACGTCATTAATATAAATGGGCCCCGTACTGCCAAGTTGTCTACAAATTTGACTCGATTTTTGTGATTGTCGAAATAACATCAAATAATCTCTCAGCCGTGAAGTTTCATTTCGTTTCCTCCTCCCCGTCTGGATGCTTCACCTTTTTTTTTTTTGTCAGGCTGTGTATATTGGATGCCATGTGTTATAACAAGTCCTAATCAATTAATTAGCTACGATAACAAATTAAATATCTCATATATGATTACCGCTGCCTGGATGAGTGATTAAGAATCTCATAAGCCCATACGTAGAAAGATATGCAAAGAAATAAAATTCCCCAAAATTCCGTTGAATATAATTTTGAATATCTATTTAACCATACCACACTCATGGGGTACGTATTTTTTTTATGAGGGTGGCGTAGGATGGAAGGTGTTAGAAAGTATTTTTTTTTAGTATATTTCTACGGATCTGTTCCCTGGCCAATAAGGTTCATCATCCTGTGAAATTTGGGGATAGCTGGCGCAAAGGCTGTGGCATTATGAGGTTGTGACTGACAGATGGAGATGAAGTTTTTTACATTTTGGCTGCTGAAAGATAAGCACCTGACTGAAATCTCGATTAGTTGTTTCCAAGTTAGAAGCGTACTAACACTCATACACACAGAAATCGTTGCATTTAATTGCATGTGAGAATACGAGGATAGTATAGACAGTAATAACTTAAACAGAATTGATTTTACGTTCGTATTTACCCTCCGAATATTTTCTTTTCTTTCATTCAAGCATCATTAAGAGTTTTAAAATTAAATGTTTCTAATTTTTCAGTTTTAGTTCACTGTTTATAAATAAGTTATAATACAAAATTATTTTGTACTTAAAATTTTCAGCCTTCTTTATCTGTATATTTATGAATCATTGACGTCACCGTTACTTTTCTGTATATGAAGAAAAGTATTTTTGTCGTTGTGTGTAAGATGCATGAAAAGCGTTAGACTCGATATAACCTTCAGCGATTCACGTACGGGAGTAAACAGCCTCTGGTACTGAAGTTTCTCTTATTTCACGACCTCTCGGAAAACAAACAATCAATCAGAGAGCAGAGGAAAGGTTTCTTAGAGTTTTCCTACTTGGCTTTCTTCGTCTTTGCTGGGACTGGCTGTTGTTTAGACGAGACTCGTACCCCAAATCAAGAAATTGGTCTGTAATCAATAGCGAAAACGTACGAATATTATTAGAAAATATGGAACATAAATCAATTAATTATTTTCACATAATGAGTAGTTTGCGATATAATTCCATTTCGTTCATTTGGTAAAAAGAATTTTTTCGAGGTTCCGATGATCTTTTCCTTTTTTTCCGCAGTGCCACGTTTACGTGGAGATGAGTGATTGTGAGCTCCTTCGACTGTTGACAGCTATGGTTTGTGCAGCGGTAAATTCCTAGTTGGTTGGTTCTGACACAATTAGTTCACTTTGTGATTCACCATTAAGCTTCCTTGGCATAAATTTCACAGATACCATTTAATACATCGAAGAGTTAAACATCGGTAAATTTTAATCAGACTCAGAAAAATTACTGTTTTTTGTGGCTGCATCACGTATAATATCTTCTCTAGAGGGGGCGCCTATAAATTACGTAAGGTGAAATAATAGGGGGTCGGCGAAATATCACCAAATCTCAGCAAGGAGGGCGGGGGGGGGGGGCTCAACGGAAATCTCACGTGAGGTTTTTGAAATTTTTGTTCGCTTGTAAAGCTAAAAAGAAAGGTCTACAAAACACGCGAAAGTCCATTTTTAGGGGGTATTTCAAAAAGTGGGTGTGTAACCGGTTTAGCAAGGGTGAGACCTAAAAAAAAAAGTCTCAAAAAGTTGCGAGGGTGATTTCTAGGGGGGGGGGGGTCTCACGGGCCATATCTCTATTTTATTGGAGTTTTCAGTCATCACCCATTGTTCACATCGTACTTAACCGTTTTAGGTTGTACATTATCTATCACACTCTCATCGTCAGCAATTTCATTTTCAACCTCATGCTAGTTCATGTTCTCTCTGTATAATAGGAGCCTACCGAAGATTCATCCTTCTTAGTATCCTGCGTTTAGACTGTAGGATGGTGTAGAGTCCACGACATGAAGTTAGTTGGCTTGAGCCGCACTGGGGAGGAAATTTTCGCCATTCAGTACTTCGTCAGCTGGGTTGGAGAGGACATCACCATGGTTTAAACTCCGCAGAGTGAGCAGTGTAAGGACGTATAACACTGATCCGTTTCTCGAATTGAGATATAAGAGTTTGTGACCTCTTGGAATGATCTGTAATAGTCAGCCTCAATAGACTGGTATCTCCCTTCCTCTTATACACAACACAGTATACACTAACACACTGAGGTGACAAAAGTCAAGGGATACCCTGCTAATAGCGTGTCGGTCCTCCGATTGCTCCGCGAAGTGAAGCAACACGACGAGGCATGGACTCCATGAGTCTTTGGAAGTCCTCTGGAGAAATATTGAGTCTTGCAACCTCTATAGACGTCCATACCGAAAGTGTTGCCGGTGGAGGATTTTATGCACGAACTGATCTCTCGATTATGTCCCATAGATGTTCGATGGGATTCATGTCGGGTGATCGCAGTGGCCAAATCATCCGCTGGAATTTTCCCGAATGTTCTTCAAACCAGTTGCTAACAGTTAAGTCCCGGTGACATGGTGCATTGTCATCCTGGAAAATTCCATCGTTATTTAGGTACATGAAGTCCATGAATGGTTGCAAGTGGTCTCCCAGTAGCTGAACGCCATGTAAACACAGCTCACGCCATTATGGAGCCACCACAAGCTTGCACAGTGCCTTGTTGACACTTGGGTCTATGGCTTCATGGGGTCTGCACCACATTCGTATCTTTCCATCAGCTCTTACCAATTGAAATCGTGACTTATATGACAAAATCACTTTTTTCCAATTGCTACAGTCACGAGCCCAGGAGCGCCACTGTTGGCGATGTCGTGCTGTTAGTAATGGAACTCGAGTCGGTTTTCTGCTGCATAGCCCATTAAAACCTAATTTCGCAGTACTGTCCTAACGGACACACCCGTCGGACATCCCACATTCATTCCTGCGGTTAGTTCACGCAGTGTTGCTTGTCTGTTCACACTGACAAGTCTACGCAGACGTCGCTGTTCACGCTCATTAAGTGCCGGCGGTCGACCACTGCGTTGTTCATGATGGGAGGTTATGCCTGAATTTAGGTATTCTCAGTACACTCTTGATACTGTGGATCTCGGAATGTTGAATTCCGTAACGATTTCCGAAATGGAATGTCCCATGAGTCTAGCTCCAACTAGCATACCGCGTTCGAAATCCGTTAATTCTCGTCGTGTGGCCATAATCACATAATCAACCTTCTCACACGAAGCATTTGACCACAAATGAAAGTATTACCGAGGAAGTCCATTTATAAATTTTTTAAGCGATACTACTGCCATCTATATATTTTCATATTGATATCCCATGACTTTTGTCACCTCAGTGTAGGCCTATACATAGATAGAAAGCACAGGCGATAGAAGTTGCGTCTCATTCCTCTGTAACCTCACTTAGTACTCCTCCATCACTTAGGTCCAAACCAACCTATAATATGATCCAGTCATTTGCTACTAGTTTGGAAACTCTAGGATCATTACACTATGGTCCTTCATGATAACAATCCGCGCTTTATTGATAATTCTTGATCTGATCGTTTCAGGAGTTCCCTGCGTCAGGAGGATATTTAACAGACCTCACCTATGGCAAAGCTAGTTTTTGCTTAATAGATGTGTGCTACGATGTTTCAGATTAAACAAAGAACCTCCTTCATCCATTAGAATTTTTCGTTAGCTTATGTAGTCTCGATAGAAGCGAAGTGCGCTCAAATTGAAACTCTGTCAGTTAGATCGCCGAACAACAACAAAAGGCCTCCCAAACAATAATGCCATAAGATAATTATTTAGTGATTTTCACTTGAAAGGGACAGACGACCTGAGAAGATCGTCAGAATTGGAAGAAATTAACAGATTTAATGAGCATTCCATAGGTAGTAGGAGTGACAGCGGAAAATTATAATCGGTGGTAGAATCGTTATCTTCCTGAGTAAAACACTTGGATCATCAGTTCTTGTCGCACACAATACAATTGTATTAATGAAAATTTGTATATAGTCAGATATAATTACGTGGTACCCAACAAGTTGATTGAGCGCTCTAAAACACAAAACGCACTTGGGAAAATACTACCATCATGTCTCGGACTTAATAATTACGGATTTCTTTAAGTTTTCTGTAATGTTAAGGCAGAAAGCTGATTTACGAACACTGTAGGTCCGCATTTGTTACGAACAAGTTAAACTGTATCGAGATGAGCAACCAACGAATGTATGGGCCACGTTTATTCCGAAGTAAGGACAATCCTCCTCCAAAGTGCCAACATAGCCCTGTGAGTGCGAGTGAGTGGACAGAGGACCCTCACACCCTTTGGTTGAGAAATCATCCCGGAAGGTCGCTGAACCACATTGTCGTCAAAGGCAATCTAGTAAGACGCACAACAGCCATGTCTGTATCCCCAGTATCAGCACTCAAACTGTAAAACAATTGAAACATAGATGACAGGAGAAGAAAGATAGGATCAACGTGCATTTTTCACAATACTGTCTGCAAGTATTGTTATTCCCTACTACGGAGAAGAACAAATTGAAAAAATTCGCTGCAGCGTTTGTCCGCGACGAGGCGTGGAATGTGTCTGTCACGCGTAACATACGGCCAACCACGCGCCGACAGCAGGCGAATTCAATTTCCCGCAGCGCCGGTGAAGGGAAGATACGGAACACAAACCGACTCGGGCGGCTGGTTTCACACTCCCTGAGAAACGGGCCATCTGAAAACTGCAGTGGTGGTAAGAGAACAGTGGTTAATACTGCAGATCTTGGTCAACATAACCTAAGTGAAACTTGTATTGGCAAGAAAGTGACAGAAGCGGATGTAAGTTAAAAATTAAGTCATCAAACAAGTTTTAGAATTCAAACACAGACATATTCATTGACAAAATCATCATCATCACCACAATCAACATCTTCCCCACAATCAATATCAAAATCAGCGACATCATCACTGCGATGATCACCGTCGACATCATGTTTATAATTTTTGCCCCTCGTGGAAGGGGTTGGTATCACTGTGACGGTTACTGGCAACGGATTAGGTGACTCGAAACCTGGGGCTAGAGTTTTTTTTATCATTCGAGATTAGCTTAGCCTGGTAGAAAATATGGTACTGTTGAGTGCCGTAGGCGTTGATTGAATCACAAATTCCTTTGGCAGAGCACATGTAGCGAGGAAAATTACGCTGTTGATAGTGATTCGTTGGCCGGATGGGTTCCAAAAACAATGTACCCGACACCACTTTGGTGTTGTTCCGGAGTCTGCATGGAGGAGGCGGCTTCTGGATAACTGTTTCCCTTCTCTCATCCTCATACACACAACGCAAAAAGTCATTGACACTATTCATCAAACAACATACAAGTACATTTTGACAATGGAAAAAAAAATTGACCACCGTATCTCTAGATCTAGCCATAAAATTTACAAAATTGTAAATTGGCATAAAGTTCGTGTATATACATCAATTTTATTTCAGTAATAGTAGTTGCATTGTATACTACTCATGATAAGGAAGCCACAACTACATAATGTCAGTTGTCTGTCTGTGAACTCATAATGAAAAATCTAATGAACTAATTTCAACGAAAATGGATATAGTGATAGCCTACTTCATCTAACCGTACAAGATACTTCATTTCTATAAGATATACAGTTCCCTTTTTTTTAACTGCTTTACGTCTCTTAACATCTAGGTCATTAGAGACGGGAAAGGATGGGGGGCAAGGAATGGGAAGGAATTCGGCCATGGCCTTTTGAAGGAAGCATCCCGGCATTTGCCTGGAGTGATTTGGGAAACCATGGAAAACCCAAATCTGGATGCCCGGACGGGGATTCGAACCGCCGTCCTCCCGAATGCGAGGCGAGCACGCTAACCGTTACACCGCCCCGCTCGGTACACAATTCCCGATGAGACAAAGGTGGGAACCGTAAATTATGTAGTTTGCTTCTATCTGTTTACACGTCAAGCTAAAAATAACTAACTTATTTCAGTAAACTGTACGCATGGTGGTACGTCACGGGTTAATATACAGGAGAATTTTCGTCCCGATAGGTTACACACTTCCCTATGATACAGGCGTCAAAAACCACAAATTTTGGATTTTTTTTAGTACTTGCCAGCTGAAACTGGGAAAAGCTTTAAAATAATTTTACTCACAGTGATAATTTGATGAATTAAGATGTCAGATACTTGTGAAGGCGATATGTTACGAAGCTTTTGAACACGAAGAGTCCATACATCTCAAAGCATTATATGGGTTTTAATAAAATAAAGCAATAGTTTGTACTTACTAATAATTTCTAAAATAATAACCATAAAAGATATAGAAGCAAGGAAAAACATAGTGGTGGTTATTACCTACGTATAAGTACTTAAATTTCTCTGTCAGTCATGTATACGTAAGTAGTTCACTTCTTACCAAGAGATGGCAAAATTGGTCTTTTACACACGGTGACGTTTTGTGCATATTGTTCAAACTACGTTAGATTTACTTGAGGTGCAATTAATAATTTTATTCCTTAGTTTACATATCAATTACTCCCAGTTAACAACCTGCAGGGTCACAAGCCCCGTGCCAAGGACGTTGACACCTCCTCCTGTTGCTTCTCAGACTCTCGCGAGTAAGACAAGCCAGGCAGCGCCACATCAAACATTGTATGTCGAATAGCTTTGTGAACAATACTGCAGAGAGTGTGCGGGTCACCTACAACCAATGACATTCTCTGAGGTAGCGATAACTTCAAGCGGTGGTACACATGTGTTCATGAAACATTTAATTATTTATAACCTAAATTGAGAAGAAATTGGAAAAAAAATAGAAAAATAAACACTGTGTTCAGTCTGCCAGTAAAGGCCCCTGCCAGGCAGACCTCACACACAACGCGCCTGCACGCCGGGATACATATACGACTCCAAACAGGCGCAGAGGCATCAAAACAAACCAGGAAAACAAATAGAATCATCTAGAAGCTAAGTGGGACTATTTCTTACAGAGGTCGCCGTACTACCACACAACGGAATTCCTGCGCCAGGCCGCCTATATAAGCGTAGCCGGCCGCTCCACCGCCAGTTCCGGCCTGACCGCGGAACCAGCTTCAACTACAGAAGACCACCGGAAGTTCGCGAGAAGTAGAAGTCGTCTCTCTCTACCCCGGATCAGGACCAGGCTAAATTTCTCGACGGTCATCCGCTAACTGTACCACATTTGTTATTGTTTACCAGTGTTTTGTGTACATAGTAATAAACCTCAAGGAACCATTAAGTGTAGTTCACTTCAGTGGCGACAAGGTTGGGATAAGAACTCTCGACCATCATGGCTACGCCAGCAGCACCTACGGAATGGCAACAGTTCCTCCAAGGACTTCTACATCAGTTCTTCGAATCTCAGAGACAACTGATTGCGGAAGTCAGGAATCTCCGCCAACCCACGGCCCCGCCTCCGTTCCCAGCATTCAACGACGACGTCGAAGAATGGGAGACCTACGAGAAGCGCATAAAACAACACTTCGCAATTCATCACATATCCAAAGAAGAAGACCAGCGTGCATATTTCCTTTCCTGGAACCAATCGAAGATGTATGTCTTGCTCACCAAACTTCAGCCACAAGAGCCCGACACCCTCACCTTCACGACCATCTGTACGACACTGAATGCATACTACAGACGCCGGTACCATGTCGTCGCGGCCCGCGTCGAATTCTATCAATGCCGGAAGAAGCCCGATCAGACGTATCGCCAGTGGGCGGCCGAACTCCAAGGCCTTAGCAGAAAATGTAAGTTTCAAACTCGTTGTTCCCACGAATCCTACGCCGACGACATGGTGCGTGATCACATCATACAGGCTGCACCAGATGCCGCACTCCGGCATGACGCCCTCAAGTTAGAGGACCCATCCCTGGAGCAGGTCATCGAACTTGCCTACAAATTCGAAATATCTACGGCCGCAGATCGCCGCCTGGAGTCCTGGGCGGATGTGGCCGCAATCCGAACCGACGTAGAGGACACACAGGACGTCGCCGCCATCCAGAGCTCCCAGTCGCGCTCCTCCCGACACCACAACCGGGGACCGCTTCCTCAGAAGGACATCGAACCGGCCCGTTCCGGCAGGGGCACCAAGTCTCGGCAGCAGCAGCGGATCCCGCAGCGCCGACGCCGCAGCCCGCTCCGCCTACCCTCCTGCCCCCGCCTGTTATTCAGCACATGAGAGGGAAAATTGTCCGGATCGTTGGGCTGAATGCTCACGTTTGCGGCAAGGAAGGACACCTGGCATCCGTCTGCCGCACCAACACCACCAATACCAATCCCGGCTCTCGCCGCCCAGGGTCTTACCAAGACAGATTGAGCGGCGCACCTATGGATATCAATCAGGTAGACACTTCCACAGCATCCAAACTTTTTATTGACGTTACGGTCAATGGCAAGCCCCTGCGCCTACAAGTCGACACAGGAGCAGCAGTCTCATTGCTTAATTATACTACTTATGTGCAAATTGGCTCGCCCCCCCTCTCGCCGGCCCCCAAGCGCCTCCTGACATACAACAAACAGGAAATAGCACTCCTGGGACAGTTCGCAGCAAACGTCATGTATAAGTCTGTACATCGTTCAGTCCCCTTTTAGTAGTTAACAGTTCTCTCACAGCAGACTTATTTGGACTGGACGCTTTCCGCTTATTCGGATTTTCAATTGAGGATAACATACACCTCGTATCTCAGCATGTTCCTTTTCCTGAAGTGGACGCCCTGTGCACCGAGTTTCAGGACCTGTTCTCACCAGGCGTCGGCTGTGCAAAGGACTTCGATGCATCACTCCAACTCCGGCCGGACGTACGGCCTCGATACTTCCGGGCACGCCAGGTACCCGTAGCGCTTCAACAACCACTTCAGGAAGAACTTCAACGTCTCCAAGACGAAGGGATCCTCCAGCCGGTGCGGTTCAGCCCCTGGGCCACGCCGTTGGTCATAGTTCAGAAGCCAGGACGCCGCTTACGTCTCTGTGGTGACTTTAAGACCACTCGTCAACCCGCATCTGCTGGTAGACGACTATCCACTTCCGAGACCGGACGACCTCTTCCGTAAACTAGCAGGAGGTACCTACTTTACAAAAATTGACCTGGCAGAAGCATACCTTCAAATCCCTTTGGATATCCAGTCCCGACAATACACAGTCATCAACACTCCCTCTGGCCTCTTCCAACTCAACCGGCTCATGTTCGGCTTGGCCAGTGCTCCAGCGATTTTTCAACGGTATCTCGAACAACTTCTCCAGGATATTCCGGGATGCATCAACTATCTCGACGACATAGTCGTCACGGGACCCTCCGCTGCCGAACACATGACCAACCTCCGCCTACTCTTCCTCCGCCTCCGTGCAGCAGGATTGAAAATGCAACCTTTCCAAGTGTCAATTTTTTCAACAATCCATTTCCTACCTGGGTCACATCATCGCTCAGGAAGGCATCTCCCCAGCATTTTCCTATGTGGACGCTATTTCCAACTTACCTCGGCCTCAGGATCTACATCAGTTGAAATCTTTTTTAGGCAAGATTTCATACTAACAGAAAATTTATACCCTCAGCAGCACAAGTGGCAGCACCCCTGTACCACCTCTGTCGCAAGAATGTCCCGTTCCGTTGGACCCCAGCTTGCGAGACCGCATTCCACACCCTTAAACAGCAGCTCAAGTCCGCAGCATGCCTCATGCCATACACTCCAACACTCCAAACCTCCCCTTGATACTTGCCACAGATGCATCCGATTACGGTGTGGGGGCAGTTCTGTCTCATAAATTACCAGATGGCACGGAACGCCCCGTAGCCTACATCTCCAAAGCCCTATCGGCTGCTCAGCTTAAATATTCTCAAATCGAGAAAGAGGCGCTAGCTATTGTTTTTGCCTGCTCCAAATTCTATTCCCTTTTATATGGGATTTCTTTTCATCTCATTACCGACCACAAGCCACTCCTATCACTATTTGATCCGTCCACACGTCTGCCTACCAAAACATCCCACCGCATCCAGCGTTGGGCACTATTCCTGTCCCAGTTCAGATATACCATGCATTTCCGTACCACCTCCAGGCATGCCAATGCAGACGCCTTATCCAGACTACCGCAGGGACCAGACCTTGCCTTCGACAAGTCGGAACTTCTGTGTTCCAGATCGACGATGACATACAAGAAGCACTGAAGACATTTCCAGTCACGGCCTCAAAAGTCGCGGCAGCACAGGGGAGGACCCCCTCCTCCGTGTCATCCGACACCACATCCAACACGGGTGGCAAACACGTTCCCCTCCACGCCATCATCAAGACCTCAAGTTCTACTACTCCATCCGCCACCAGCTCTCAGTAGTAGAGGGAGTGCTCCTCCGCACAGAACCAAATTCCACCCCGAGGGTCGTCGTTCCGAGATCCCTACAACCGACAATCCTCCAAACTCTCCACCAAGGACACTGGGGAATTGCCCGCACCAAATCCCTTGCCAGACGCCATGTATTCTGGATCGGCCTTACCACGGATGTCACGGAAGATGGTGCGGCGCTGTACCATCTGTGCCCAACAACTGCCCCGCCCCCCTCAAAAGTTCCTTTCCTGGCCGGCACCGTCCGGACCCTGGGAACGCATTCACCTCGACTTCGCTGGCCCATTCCTAGGCCACCAGTGGCTCCTAGTGACGGATGCCTTTTCCCACTTCCCATATGTCGTCCGTTGCTCCACAATCACCACAGAGGTCACCATTTCAGCCCTCACGAAGATCTTTTCCCATCGAAGGATTACCATACGCTATCGTCACAGATAACGGACCGCAATTTCGAAGTCGGGAATTCCTACCTTCTGTACCGCCAGACAATATCCAACACCTCCTCACCCCGCCCTTCCACCCCCAATCTAACGGGGAGGCGGAACGGCTAGTCAGAACATTCAAAACCCAAATGACCAAATACACCACAAGTCACAAACTCGAAGAGGCATTGACACTCTTCCTCAGTTCCTATCGAACCACTCCAGTGGGGGCCAAAAGCCCGGCGGAATTGCTGCATGGCCGCCAACCTCGCACTCTCCTCCATCTCCTCTTACCCCCGCCCAAAGTACAGGTACCTTCGGGCCCATTCCGTTTCACCCCGGGCTCCCTAGTCTGGGCCCGCGGGTTTGGCTCCCGGGCCGGTTGGCTTCCGGGGGTCATCCAGCGGCCCCGGGGCCGCCAACTGTTCGACGTCAGCCTGGATGGCCGGATAGTGCGACGCCATCGAAACCAACTACGTCCCCGCTACCCCACGGCACCGTCCTCTTCCACCACGGCACGGCCATCCACTTCTTCCTCTCCTTCCCTGCCACCTCCACCACTCCTGCCGTCTAACCGTTGCTCAGGGACAGTTACAGCGCCACCAACGACGCCACAACCTGTCGGTCGCTCCGACACCCTTCAGCCGCAGCCTCTCGACCACCTGCGGGGACCATCTTCAGCGCCCCCCGTACAGCCCCCGGCCATCGACGCCGACGAACCGATGCCGTTAGCTCCACAAGTACCTCCACCACAACCTGCACCACGACGCAGGTCGGCACGCATCGCCAGGGGAACAGCTCCGTACTCCCCTGGAGGTAGCCTTCATAGTCTGCTCCAGGGCGCCGCGGCAGACGACCTCGCAGACGTCGCAGACATCGCTTCCCCCCCCCCCCCCGGGAGGGAGGTATGTTCAGTCTGCCAGTAAAGGCCCCTGCCAGGCAGACCTCACACACAACGCGCCTGCACGCCGGGATACATATACGACTCCAAACAGGCGCAGAGACATCAAAACAAACCAGGAAAACAAATAGAATCATCTAGAAGCTAAGTGGGACTATTTCTTACAGAGGTCGCCGTACTACCACACAACGGAATTCCTGCGCCAGGCCGCCTATATAAGCGTAGCCGGCCGCTCCACCGCCAGTTCCGGCCTGACCGCGGAACCAGCTTCAACTACAGAAGACCACCGGAAGTTCGCGAGAAGTAGAAGCCGTCTCTCTACCCCGGATCAGGACCAGGCTAAATTTCTCGACGGTCATCCGCTAACTGTACCACATTTGTTATTGTTTACCAGTGTTTTGTGTACATAGTAATAAACCTCAAGGAACCATTAAGTGTAGTTCACTTCAATATCATTGGAAAATAACTAGTTCTGGCAAATTATGCCGCTAGCTCAGGGGTTTTTACAATTACAAAGTGAGAACATGGATCTATCCTCTTAAAGTCGTTTAAGGTTCTGTTTCACGGAATGCACAATCAGATGGCTTTGTCGTAATAAGTTACCATTGTAGTTCTGCGTCTGATGTCTGCGGTGACCGGAGATGACCCACGGTATGTGAGATTATCTCACACGGCGGCTACAGACACGTCCTGTCTGTTAATGCGCATCATCGCATTACTGGCGGTGTCGCCGTGATAAGCCTGCTCCGGCAAGGCAAGCTGCGGCAGCCAGAAATCATACAACGGCAGTTGGCGAGAGAAGCAGCTTTCCAAGTCCACCTTAGACTAGACTCGACTAGAATCGCAGGTAGAATGTCCAGCTCCTCGCTCTTCGGTCCACGAGGAAAACTTCTCGCTCCGCCCCTTGTAGTCTCGAAGCTCACATATAACAGAAATTCCCAGGATTGTAAGTTATACGCTCATTTGGATTGGATCTTCAGGTCGGCACCTAATGTCACCTTATATCCCCCATATCTGATTTGCCTAGCTCATATCACAGAGGTCGGACATATTCGGCTAAGTTCGCCGGGTGAGAGCACATTCGGGTGTCGGGCGGCAGGCATTTCCCGCCAGGTGAGTGACCCTGTTGACCATCCATCCCCAGGGAGCAGAATGTTGGTCCGGCAAAACCCCAGATCCGCGACGTCATGTCGCCATGGTTCGGGAAGACCACGATTAGCTTCAAGCCTACGCAGCTCAATAACTCTTTAATATTCGCTTTACCAAGATGTTCACCATTTCATTACAGTCCTCACTTGGAATCTTGCGTACTTTATAAAATTACAACAAAAATCTATTTAGGTGGTCGCCAAGATTTATGTAAATTACTCTAACATTATGACATATATAATAAAAAAAATGCACCTTGTAACGTGGCGACAGCGCGTCATGTTACACACTGACTGTTTGGCTGATGTCAGTATGTTAACGCTCTAAACGAATATGTCTAAAACGACCGAGCGTGGTGGTGTAACGGCTAGCGTTTTGGCCTCACATTCGGAAGGACGGCGGTTCGAATCCCCGTCCGGGCATCCAGATTTGGGTTTTCCATGGTTTCCCCAAATCACTCCAGGTGAATGCCGGGATGCTTCCTTCAAAGGCCATGGCCGAATTCCTTCCCATTCCTTGCCACCCCCCATCCTTTCCCGTCTCTAAAGACCTAGTTGTTATAGGAGACGTTAAGCAGTTAAAACAAATGCCTAAAACGTTTATTATCCAACCGATCACTCCAAAAGTAAATATCTTCATCTGCAAGAATTATGTTACTTTCTGGATAAGATAAACAGGCTGGTAGTTAACATTAAACACTTCCTTGAAATTGATCTATTTTCCTGTTTCCCATTTCTGATCTTACCCATTATCGGTCAAGGATACAATTAAAAAAGACAAGACCATATTTTTTTTTCTACATCGAGTTTACAACAACAATAATTTCTCTCCCTTAGAAAAATTCGATCCTAGAAGCTTCGCTTTCATTTAGCCGCAGAGTCTGTGTTGTTTTCATGGTTTTTCAAAACGCAAGCGTGTCTGATGTTTTGATAGATTCCTACATTTCTTGCTAATATTAGATAAAAACACAAATTGTTAACGTTTATAAATTCCTGTTATTGGGATATTCCATATTTATGGTTTCCGAATATATAATGTTGTGGTCTAAAAACTGTTGACGACACACATGGTGAAGGGATGACAAGATATGTGAAAAAATACTTTATTTCAATCGCTATTACAACTCAGTGAGACGAAAGCAGTGAAACAATGCTGGCTTAGACTTGCTGTTTTAAATTGATTTTTGTGTCAAATTACATTTCTACTCATTCATGAAGCTCCTTTGAGTTTTAAAAATATTTCCTGGAGATGGTTTGTGATTCATAATTAATTATGGTTATCAGAGTACAAACTTAGTAATTGGCGTTCCGTTATTTTTAATTATTTGTATCTCATTAAAATCGGAAGCTTGTTACCTTTTTCAATTTATAATCAGAATTGCTTATGTAAGAAGGTAAAATAACTGCTAAAAATTACATATCTGGGACGATAATTTCAGAGTCACCTTAAACATACAGTCTAGCGTGCCAGAAATAAACCTTTGATAACTTACCAACTGATAATTTAATTTATTGTGATTTACTGAAAAGTAATTTGGTGAACAATCATCCTTGAAGTTTTGAACTGAAATGTGTAGTTTCATAAAAAAAGGTGTTGTTGTTGCTGTGTTTTTTTCCTTATTGCTTTACGCTTCGTCGACGGCTAAGGTCATTAGAGGCGGGATAGGACTGGGGACAAGGAACTTGAAGGAATTCGGCCATGGCCTTATCAAGGAAGCACCCCGGCATTCGCCTGGAGTGATCTGGGGAAACCATGGAAAGCCAAATCTGGATGCCCGGACGGGGATCCGAACGCGCATCCTCCCGAATGCGAGGCCAGAGTGTTAACCACGCTCGGTGGTGTTGTTGGGACTAAGAATTGTGTTGTGGAAGACGTAACCAGAAATGCAACTTATTTAAGGAGGTCCGCAAGCACTGAACGTCGTTGCTTAGTAAATTTTGGCGGTAGTCTTTCGGGGTTCATTATCCCCTAGGTTACAATTATCGATACCTAGGGATTACACTTGACTCCAAATTGAGATATAAGGAACATATAATTATCGGAAGAAGAAACTTACCAACAGATAATTTTAATTTATTGTGATTTACTGAAAAGTAATTTGGTGAACTATCATCCTTGAAGTTTTGAACTGAAATGTTCGAACTATCTCAAAACTTGTTCCCAATAATACGTAGTATCATTTTTAGAATACAAACGAAAATACGTATTAATAGAGTGGTCATTCTCTTATACATGTTGTACGTATATCAGGAGTGGGGAACGGCATGAAAACAACCAGTGTCTTATACGACTCCAAAACAAATACCTGAGGCAAATATTAAAGCCCCCCGATACATGATTGTGAGATAACTGCACAACGCGACTGCGACAACGCATATTCCAGTAGAAATAACGAAGATTACAAAATAAAAAAAATTGTATGCAATACTACAAATATTAGACAGAAACCCTATTGCAGCACATTGGACAGACGGTACTCCTGCTAATACACAAACCGAATGCGGTGGGTGAGTGGCCTCGCATTCCAGACGACGCGGGTTCAAATCTCGATCCGGCCATTCAGATTTGGGTTTTCCATGGTTTCGCCAGATCACACCAGGCGAACTGATTGCTTTAAACACGATGGCCGAATTCCTTCCAGTTCGTTGTCCCCACTCCTTTCCCTCCTCTAATGACCTCAACGCCAGAAAAAGAAAAGTCAGCTGATTAGGTACACAGATTAAAAAAGAAAAGGTTAATTACGATTATAGGATGAGGTCAACAATGGTTGTTGAAAGCTTGAAGTGTAAATATCTTGGGATAAAGTTTGACAACAAACTCAATTGGACAGAGCACATTGGGCACTTGGTAGGAAAAAGTTACAAAATCCTTTATTTACTGGAGAGGGTGATGAGGCGATGTACCAGAGAAGTTAGGGAGTTGGGTTAAAAAACTTAAATAAAACCATTGGTTTAATATAGTGGTGTAGTTTGGAACCCACATTTTGGTTATAAAATACATGAGTTGGAAGGTATGCAAAGAAGAGAAGTTAGATTTGTTTGTGGAAATTATCGCAAGCCTCAGTCAGTAACTGATATGATAAAGGAGCTGGATTCGGACTCATTGGAGGAAAGGAGGAGGGTGATGAGAGTGCTGGGAATGTACAGGGCATATTTGGATGATGGGGCTTGGAGGGATATTAGTCAAAGGATTAAGAATGGTGCATGGAAAGGAAAGGCGACCATGACCACAAACTTGCGCCGATTTCATGCATAAGGGAGTGGGAAAATTTTCTTTTATTGGTAAGGTTGTCAGGGATGGGAACAAATTATCGAGTATTGTGATGAATAATTTTCCAAAAACGCTTAGGGAATTCAAAATTAAAATTTGTAAATCAGAATAGTAAATGGCGGAGGAATTTAACATTCGAATTATAAAAGAAAATTTTAAATAATATATGTATAGAAAGGGGTAAATGGATGACTGGGGGAATTGCCACCGGAGCTCCATCGCAATTAAAATTAATAATAATAACGTCGACGAGAAAAAAAAGCTAATGCACAAATTGCACAAAGTGCACTTATCAATAATTTGAACTCCAAGATGTTATAAATAAATTATATAAAACAATAGTAACCATTAAGGACTATATTACAGAGACCAAAGTTTTCGCTTAAAATGTGAAAATAGATGGTGCGTTCGAAACCTTGGATGTCAAAATAGTGTACAGCGACATAGGATGCGCTAAAGAAGTAAATAATTTTAATAATTTGCGGTCATTTAACGCTGGTAGCTATGTCTAGGAGCTGAGTGTGGATGGACAGAGTG
>CM061920.1:371497629-371520564 GCA_031002005.1 Vandiemenella viatica
CGATTTTGTGATTATCAGATGGCATACGATCGAGAGCAATTTTGAAAAATTGAACTAATGCGTTATGCTGATGGAAAATCCTTTGTAGCTCACGAATAATTTTCTCGTCTTGTATTCGAAAAAATTGCACAACGTTGATCCAATTCACGATTTTCAGCACCAATAAAATAAATTTGCAAAAATTGATGATCAGCGTCGGGGTATGGCAATAACGAACCAGCTTGATGATAAATCTGGCCCTGAATCTGTAACATGTATGCAATTTTAGGTAGATGTTGGATCAGAATTTTTTAAACTATCGAATACTTTATGATTTAGATTGATATAAACATGGGACAATCCTGTTGAAGTATTTACCTTAAACGTCGGCATAAAATTATCTCTAATAATTTTGGTAGGACCAAAAGAAGTCATTTGAAATGCCGAATATGACTCAAAAAGTGCTTCGACGTTTGAGATGTCCCAAAAATAAATGAATACAATGGTTCGGGTGGAGTTTTCTAATGCTGGCAACCTCAATTTGCCATTAGCACAACACATGCCGGGCGTTTCACCTGGAAAGTTAGCCGCATCACAATGTGGACATATTGCGTCCATCATTCCAATGTATCCGTACATACTATAATCAATCTGACTGTTGTAATTAAAAGCAGCACGCATCATTTCAGCCAAAACAGCACGGCGTATTCGTGATCGCCGTGCAAGATTCAGTACAGGTACAGGGTCAACCGATCTATTTCGTACATTACGTTCACACTGCGATGCATTAGCTTGTTCGCGTTCATCTGCAGTCTGTGATCGTCTTAGTAATGCCACATCATTTGCATTATGCGTTCGCCGACCTATATTTGCTCTTCTGGCTCGTGACATTTTTCCTTCATATAAAAAAGAATAAATCAAATTAAAACAAATTGCTACATTAATAGTGGTGTATCAGTATTTATACATGTGCGAATATGTGAATATGGAAATATATATGACTGCATACGTCAATGTATATAAAAATGTCATTAAATAATTCATTTTTAAATCGACGTGCTTCCATCTGTTACAAAAGAATAAAACACCCGTATGCACACAATATGATAACATACATGTAATTCAATTCAACAGTTCAAAACTTAACGTTTGTGTAAATGCGTTTGACAATTTAATTCAAATAAAGCCTGTAAATGATATGAAACACCGACGGCTCGCTAAAAAGACTGAGAAAAGTACACGCACACATATACGAGGGCTGTCTAAAAAGTATCCGACCTTTGGCCAGAAAAAAATATTTCTAATACCTGACGGAGTTAGGACCCTAATCCCCTTCAAAGTAGGCCCCTTGTGCTTGCACTCACTTAGCCCACCGATCCTTCCACTGCTGGAAACACCTCTGGAAGTCTTCTTTTGGAATGGTGTTCAGCTCCGTTGTCGCGTTCCGCATTATCTCTTCTCTACTCGCAAAACGGGTTCCTTTCAGTGGCATCTTCAATTTTGGAAACAACCAGAAGTCGCAAGGAGCCAGGTCTGGAGAGTAGGGAGGTTGGCGAACGGTTGTAATTCCATGTTTGGCTAAGAAAGTGTTGATCAATTGGGATGAATGTGCAGGGGCGTTGTCATGATGCAAGCGCCAGTTGTTCGCCTTTCACATGTCTGGTCTTTTGCGCCGAACTGCGTCACGGAGTCGCCGGAGAACATCTTGATAGTACTCCTTTGTCACTGTTTGTCCTTTTGGTGCGTATTCCTGATGCACAATTCCTCGGACATCAGCATGACCTTGATTTTGCTTCGCACCTGCCGTGCTTTCTTCGGCCTCGGAGAATCGGAATGCTTCCATTGCGAAGACTGTCTTTTTGTTTCTGGGTCGTACCCGTACACCCATGACTCATCTCCAGTTACCACGGTGTTCAGAAATCCAGGATGAGTGTTGGCGGTGTCCAGGAGGTCCCGTGCAACTTCAAAACGGAGGCCTTTTTGTTCCGGCGACAACAACTTGGGTACGAATTTCGCAGCCACTCGGTTCATGTTCAAATCTTCACGTAAAATTGCATGTGCAGAATCTTTACTTACTCCAACCTCTCCTGCAATCTCCCGTACTGTCAAACGACGATCTGCCATCACCAAATTTCGCACCCTCTCAACATTAGCTGCACTCCGAGCAGTTTGGGGCCTGCCACAACGCTGCTCACTCTCCGCTGATGTGCGGCCATCTTTGAATCGGTTGCACCACTCCTTAATTTGCGTTACACCCATCGCATCTTCTCCAAACACCTGCTGAATCTTACGAATTGTTTTGCTTTGAGAATCACCAAGCTTTTGACAGAATTTGATGCAGTATCTTTGCTCAATTCGTTCAGTCATCTTGCGAGACAACGAAATCCGACGACCACTACGAAGAGCACCTTACTTGATGACCATCAGAAAGCGACTGACAGAAGCGAACGCGGTGAAAACATTCACGCATACGCAGTAAGGTTACTCCTCCACCGTGCAATGTGGCGCCGCCTTAGAATCACTACTTTACGCGGGAAAAATTAAGGCCGGATACTTTTTAGACAGGCCTCGTACATAGTACATTTGAACAATTCAAGACTCACCGTTTGTATGAATGCACTCAACAATATGTTTAAAAATATAAAAGCAAAGCAATAATTATCGCTGACAATTTGCTCCAATCGAAGCACGTCCAAAATGAAATGAAAGCATGAATGACATAACAACATGCTTGCCTGTCAACACTGAAAAAAGTTTCAATTTGACAGCAAAATCCCCATTAACAAAATGATCCGCCATTTATTGAATTCATTTGTTACAAAAAATGTGATAAATGAAGAACCGCTTGACCGATTTTGTGCAAACTTCACATAAACCATCTACTAAATAGTCCGAACAAAGCCTAAACATTTGGTTTGGATAGGTGAGCCCGTTCTTGAGTTATAAAATTACAACGAAAAGTGGCATTGATTTTAATATATATAGATTGGTAGCCAGACAAGGAAGGCTTCATAATGCCAAGGAAGAGAGGGAAGCCCCCACCTTCATTGGACCCAGCTGCGATGGAGGTGGAAAACAGTTTCACAGCCTTGACAGTCGACGGTCAGCCGCGAAAGAAGAAAATATGGGATTCCATCACACCTATAGCAGTGGAGTTCGCAGAAAACTACAAAACTCTTTATGACCGGGTGTCCGCTGTCAGCAAGAGTCCATTCGCTGCCAAAAACAGCAGGTGGCGACAAAATTAAATTTAGCATGACCACTGCCAAAGACTTCTCTCCTTCAACAGTGTAAAATCCCGTACTACACTTTCCCAATCGGAGTGGTGAAATTATTGAAGGTGCTGTTTCGAGGAATTTCTAAGACTCTACCAACAGAGAATTGAAAGAAGAGCTGACAGAAATGGGCTACGACGTGAGGTCCTGGCAGTAACGAAATAATGCCGCTTTTCCTAGTAGTGTTACCAGACCAGCCCGGAAATCCCACAATATTTGATGTTGACAAGCTCTGCCACCTCAGATTATCGACAGAGAAATTACGATCGTAGGCTGAACCGCAGCAGTATTTTAACTGTCAGTTGTTTGGTCATATGGCACGCCATTGAAAAATACGTCCGCTGTGCGTCAAGTGTGCGGGGCAACACCACGCAAAGGGCTGCATGACGCAGAAGGGCCGTGATCCACCAATCTGTGGGAACAGCCACGACGGCCACGTTGCCAGTTGGAAAGACTGTCCAGCCTATAAGCGAGCCCGCGATCTTCAAAGAGGCGTGGGGACAGAGGCTCCGTGGAGACGTCTACAAAAACAGCAGTCAAACCAACAAGAAATGTTGGAGGTCAGTGAATTATCAAATTCTGTCTCAACGAAAACTAATCCCCAGAAAATGAAGAAAATGAAGAAGCAGAAGCGCAAGAAACTGGCATCTACCATAGTGCAACCAGACTTATCCTTCGCTGAGGTAACCAAAGAAGTGATTGATACTTCGCCCCCCAAACAGCCACAGCGCCAAGACACTTCGGCGCAGCCGGTGAAACAAGGCCCAGCTGCAATTTCCGAACAACCGATGGCGTTGCAGACTATACCAGCAAAGCGTCAGAAAAGACAAGCCAGCAGCCAGAAGAAGCAGCAGAGACCAACGGGACCAACTATGGGACACTAGTCAATATGCTTGAGAATATACTCAGCATGATGGTCAGCCTCCTAACATGGCCTGGTAGAATGTCTTCGGACATAACAGCTGTAGTGATGCCGGCGCTCTCAAACACCACCGTAACCCAACAACACAACCATGAATAGGAATCCACACATTCATACCCTCAGTTTCTGTGTGTGGAATGCCAATGGCATTCATGGACAGTTGCTTGAGTTTCGATAATTTCTGTGGGATGAACATGTAGACATTTGCCTCGTCACTTGAAGCTTTGCCTGCATGAGGCAGCACCAAACTACTGCTGCTACCGGAAAAACCGACTGACGGCCGGTGGAGGTGTTGCGCTATATATAAAACTCAGCAATCTCCACTGTGATGTCCCTCTTCCTCCTCTTCAGCAGGTAGATGCTGTCGTGGTTCAGTTGAAAACATCCTCAGGCGCTATCACCGTCGCTGCAGCCTACCGACCACCACGTACATTGCTTGACGAAGCCGACATCTCCGCTCTTTTCACACTTCCTGGTAAAATCCTCATTGGTGGAGATATGAATGCAAAACACTTGGATTGGCATAGCAGAACTGCTAATCCGGCTGGAAACCTCTTAAGACGCATAACCCACTGCCACAGCCTATGTGTATGGGCACCTGATGAACCAACGCATCATCCTGAAAATGGAAGCCGGACCAATGTTCTCGACATTGTTGTTACAAAGGGAATGACTGGTTTTGTCTTGGCAACAAAACTTAACAGCCTATCTGCGGACCACTCTCCTGTGCTACTTGAGGTCGATGTTGGGAAGTGGCAGCCAATGAATCAACCAATTCCTGATTACAAGCGGACCGACTGGGACCGCCTAAGGGAAGTCGTATCAACTAAACAGGAAAGCGGTACAGTGGAAGGGAATATTGAGGAGGCTATGAGATTCCTCACCAATTCCGTAAATTAAGCAACAAAATTCGTGACACCACTGGTTCATACACGCATAGAGCGATCCTGCCAGCTTTCATCGCACCTCCTTATGCAGATTAGAGACAAAAATCGGATGGCCAAGGAATGAAAACTAACGAGGAACCGTGCCACTCACCGCCTTCTCAATCAACTGCAGTGAGAGCAAAGTGTTGCAATGCTGCGACCAAACGATTGCAGCATGTGGAATGAATCAAGGCGACTCACCTGCCGGAGGAAGCTGATACCATCACTCCCCGGCGAACGCGGTCTTGTATTTCTACCGGAAGACAAGGCAAACACGTTCGTTGATAGATTTGAGAAAACTTTCCAGCCTGTCGATGACGACGTTGACGACCGCCACATTGCCGCAGTACGTCGCCGACTGCGACGGTACATGCTAGCCAACGACGATCATGACATCACCGAGATTGGATCGCAGGATGTAGCTAGTTACATCGCCGGGTTGAATCCGCGAAAGGCACCTGGGCATGATCAATTGGACAATCGAGTATTCAGAAATCTACCACCAGAACCTATCAACTACTTTGCGCGACTTTTCAATGCCATCCTGCTTAATCAGACTTTCCCGAGAGCATAGAAGCATGACATTGTGGTCGGTATCCATAAGACTGGGAAAGATCCGGTCTTTTCCCAGCATTACCGACCCAACCGCCTGCTTCCCGCGCTCAGCAAAGTGTTCGAGCGAATTCTGCTGAAGCGTATTGACTCCTACAACAGGCTGCAGGCGTTATACATGATCATCAACTTGGGTTCCGTAGAGGGCACTCCACAACGCAGCAGTTGATGCGTGTTGCGGAGACAGAGACAAGGGCCTTCAACGAGAGAAGCTATTGTGGTCTCGTGTTGCTCGATGTCGCCCGTGCATTCGACTCAGTGTGGCATACAGGTCTGCTCTCTGCAAGTTGTACGAATGGGACTTGCCTGGTCCCTATGTGAAACTGATCCGCAGCTACCTGTCGAGGCGCACATTCTGCGCTAGGGTGGCGATGCCATATCCACACGACGTCGCATTCATGCAGGTGTACCACAGGGTTCAGTGCTGGTCCGTGTTCTTTATACCCCCTACACAACCGACATTCCAGCACCTGCGAATGTGAAAACGACCACTTACGCCGACGATACGGCATTCTTTACATCCAGCCGCAGCAGAGCCATCGCCACCAGACGATTGCAGGAAGCTCTTCAACAGACGATAGCCTGGGCCAGAAGGTGGCGGATAAGTATAAACCCCGTCAAAACGCAAGCGATTATGCTGACGCGACGCCTAGGACGCCGTGGTCAGCAACTACCTCACCCGCAACTTCAACTCAGAGGTAACACCATCCCCTGGGCACCAACTGCTCGCTACCTTGGTGTTACACTTGACTGTAAACTGACATGGCGCGCTCTCATCAAGGATATCAGGCAAAGGGTAAGTGCTCGGCTCCATTCTCTTTACCCTATACTTAACCGGGAAAGCTCGTTGGCACCACATCTAGGAGTTGCCATTTATTGCTCCTTGATTTGGCCGGTAATTGAGTATGCTAGCCCCGTCTGCGGGTACACTGCTAATTACCACCTGAGAAAGTTCAAGGTGTTGCAAAACAGAACACTGAAGCCGGCTCTACATCTGCCCGACCGTTTCGCCACTGTCGCAGTCCACGAGGCGTCGAGAACAGCGAAGCTCATTGACAGGTTCCGGCAACATGCCTATAAATTCTACAGTGCAGCTCATCACTCTGCCAATCCACTGGTCAGTTGTCTCGGCGAATATGAAACTGCCACTGACAAACATAGCAGTACAATGGTGCTGTCAGAGCGCTAAGGACCAACTAATAATACTCCACCAAGACGACCAACCAGAAGTGAAGAGAAGACCACTCTAGAGACGATTGAGGGAGGAAATGTTTCAGGACAACAACCACCAACCGACCAGCTTTAATGCTGAGACTGGCGAAGATGTATGTGCTTTGTTCCAGGTAGAGCAATTTTCTCCTAACGCTAATAGGGCTTGTGAAGAATATTTTAGAGCTGTGGAAGCAGGCTATTCTACTGAAGTTGAGGTGAGTTTCTACAGTATTCCAGAAAGCAGAAAATCTGAATCATTTACAGTGATGGTGATACAGAAGGAAGCCGAAAATTAATTGGACAGATCAAGCTCTAATTGATTTTAAAACAAACACTTATGAAATTAGTTTGTTGATGCAGATAAAAAAGGGACAACAACGAGTATTTGATTTCAAAACAGTTGGAAAGTTTGATTTGGAGTGCTTAGTTGGACGTAGAAATAATGAAGGAACCTTGTTTTTAAAATATCTACAGCAAAAAATTGACTATAATAACTAAAAAAGAAGTATGGCCGTGGTAGAAAGAAACAATTGATGGTTTAGAAAATCGAAAATTCAAATTAATCGACTAACTTCATACATTAATAAAATCAAAAAGCTATTTCGCTATTATTACAACATCAGAAATAAAAGTATAACTATTAACTAGTATAACAATAATCATCTTCGCCAGTCTCAGCATTAAAGCTGGTCGGTTGGGGGTTGTTGTCCTGAGACATTTCCTCCCTCAGTCTTCTCTTGAGTGGTCTTCTCTTCACTTCTGATTGGTCGTCTTGGTGGCGTATTATTAGTTGGTCCTTAGCGCTCCGTCAGCACCAATGGCCTGCTATGTTTGTCAGCGGCAGTTTCATATTCGCCGAGACAACTGACCAGTTAATTGGCAGAGTGATGTGCTGCTCTGTAGAATTTATAGGCATGTTGCCGGAACCAGTCAATGAGCTTCTCTGTTCCCGACGCCTCATGGACTGCGACGGTGGGGAAACGGTTGGGCAGATGTAGTGCCCGCTTCAGTGTTCTGTTTTGCAGCACCTGCAACTTTCTCAGGTGGCAATTAGCAGCGTACCCCCAGACGGGGCAAGCATATTCAATTACCGGCCTAATCAAGGAGCAATAAATGGCAACTCCTAGGTGAGGTACCAACGAACTTTCCCGGTTAAGTTTAGGGTAAAGAGAATGGAGCCGAGCACTTACCCTTTGCCTGATGTCCTTGATGTGAGCTCGCCATGTCAGCTTACAGTCAAGTGTTACACCAAGGTAACGAGCAGTTGGTGCCCAGGGAATGGTTTTACCTCTGAGCTGAAGTTGCGGGTGAGGTAGTTGCTCACTACGGCGTCCTAGGCGTCGCGTCAGCATAATCGCTTGCGTTTTGACAGGGTTTATACTTATCCGCCACCTTCTGGCCCAGGCTATCGTCTGCTGAAGAGCTTCCTGCAATCGTCTCGTCGCGATGGCTCTGCTACGGCTGGATGTAAAGAATGCCGTATCGTCGGCGTACGTGGCTGTTTTCACATTCACAGGTGCTGGAATGTCGGCTGTGTACAGGTTATAAAGAACTGGTCCCAGCACTGAACTCTGTGGTACACCTGCACGAATGCGCCGTCGTGTTGACATGGCATCACCAACCCTGACGCAGAATGTGCGCCCTGACAGATAGCTGCGGATCAATTTTACGTAGGGTCCAGGCAAGCCCCATTCGTACAACTTGCAGAGCAGCCCCGTATGCCACACTGAGTCGAATGCACGGGCGACATCGAGCAACACCAAACCACAATAGCTTCTCTCGTTGAAGGCCCTTGTGGCTGCCTCTATAACACGCATCAACTGCTACGTTGTGGAGTGCCCTCTACGGAACCCAAATTGATGATCGGGTATGACGCCTGCAGCCTGGATGTAGGTGTCAATACGCTTCAGCAGAATTCGCTCGAACACTTTGCTGAGCGCGGGTAGCAGGCTGATTGGCCGGTAATGCTGGGGAAAGATTGGATCTTTCCCAGCCTTATGAATACCGACCACGATGGCATGCTTCCATGCTCTCGGGAAAGTCTGATGTCGCAGGATGGTATTGAAGAGCCGCGTCAAGTAGTTGATGGCTTCTGGTGGTAGATTTCTGAGTGCTCGATTGTCCACTTGGTCATGCCCAGGTGCCTTTCGCGGATACAACCCGGCGATGTAGCTAGCTACCTCCTGCGGCTCAATCGCAATGATGTCATGGTCATCATTGGCTGACATGTACCGTCGCAGTCGGCGACGTACTGCTACAATGTGGCGGTCGTCAACGTCGTCATCGACGGACTGGAAATTTTTCTCAAAACTGTCAGCGAGCGCGTTAGCCTTGTCTTCCGGTAGAAATACAAGACCACGTTCGCCGTGGAGTGGTGGTATCGGCTTCCTCCGGCGGGTGAGTCGCCTAGTTTCGTTCCACATGCTGCCATCGTTTGGTCGCAGCATTGCAACACGTGCGGACCACTCACGATTTCTGTGTTCTACCAACGCTGCCTTCAGCTCTCGCTGCAGTTGATTGAGGAGGCGGCGAGTGGCACGGTTCCTCGTTAGTTTCCACTCCTTGGCGATCCGATTTTTGTTTCTGATCTGCGCAATGAGGTGCGGTGGAAGCTGGCAGGAACGTTCTATGCGTGTATGAACCAGTGGTGTGGCGACTTTTGTAGCTTCATTTACGGTGTTGG
Source organism: Vandiemenella viatica (assembly GCA_031002005.1). NCBI lineage: Eukaryota > Metazoa > Arthropoda > Insecta > Orthoptera > Morabidae > Vandiemenella > Vandiemenella viatica. The sequence goes on from CM061920.1 coordinate 371,507,239, forward strand.
TGAAGAATCTCAGAGCCTCCTCAACATTTCCTTCCACTGTACCGCTTTCCAGTTTAGTCGCTACGACTTCCCTAAACCGGTCCCAGTCGGTCCGCTTGTAATCAGGAATTGGGTGATTGTTTGGCTGCCACTCCCCAACGTCGACCTCAAGTAGCACAGGAGAGTGGTCCGAAGATAGTCTGTTAAGGGTTGTTGCCGAAACAAAACTTGTGATTCCCTTTGTTATAACAATATCAAGAACATCAGGCCGGTTTCCATTTGCAGGATGATGCGTTGGTTCTTCAGGTGCCCATACACATAGGTTGTGGCAGTGGGCTAGGCGTCTTAAGAGGTTACCAGCCGGATTGGCAGTTCTGCTATGCCAATCCTGGTACTTTGCATTCATATCTCCACCAATCAGGATTTTACCAGGAAGTGTGATAAGGGCGGCGATGTCTGCTTCTTCAAGCACTCTGCGTGGTGGTCGGTAGGCTGCGACGACGGTGATAGCGCCTGAGGATGTTTTCACCTGAACCGCGACAGCCTCTACCTGCTGAAGAGGAGGAAGAGGGACTTCACAGTGAGGAATACCGCGTTTAATGTACAGCGCAACACCCCCACCGGCCGTCAGTCGGTCTTTCCGGTAGCAGCAGTAGTTTGGTGCTGCCGCCCGTAGTCAAGGTTTCAAGTGGGACTCGCTGACGAGGCAAATGTCCATATCTTCTTCCCGCAAAAATTGTCTAAACTCAAGTAATTGTCCATGAATGCCGTTAGCATTCCACACACAGAAAGTGAGGCTATGAATGTGAGGCCTCCTATTCATGGTTGCGTTGCTGGGTTATGGAGGTGTTGGCAAGCGCCGACGTCACTGCAGCTGTGATGTCCGAAGACATTCTATCGAGCCGCGTTAGGAGGCTGACCACCATGCTAAGTATATTCTCAAGCATATTGACTAGTCTCCCGAGGTTTGTCCCGTTCGTCTCTGCTGCTTCATCTGGATGCTGGTGTGGTAGACCTTGTCTTTTCTGACGCTTTGGTGGTACAGTCTGCAACGCCATCGGTTGTTCGGACTTTGCAACTGGGCCTTGCTTCACCGGCTGAGTCGAAGTGTCTTGGTGCTGTGGCTGTTTGGGGGGAGAAACATGAATCACATCTTTGGTTACTTCAGCGAAGGATAAGTCTGATTGCACTTTGGATGATGCCAGTTTCTTGCCCTTCTGCTTCTTCGTTTTCTTCAATTTCTGTGGATTCGGTTTCGTTGATTTTGATATTTCACTGATCTCCGACATTTGTTGTTGGTTTGACTGCTGTTGTAGATGCCTCTGAGGAGCCTCTGTCCCCACTCCTCTTTGACGATCGCGGGCTCGCTTATAGGCTGGACAGCCTTTCCAACTGGCAACGTGGTTGCCGTGGCAGTTTCCACAGATTGGTGGGTCACGGCCCTTCTGCGTGTGGCAGTCTTTTGCGTCGTGTTGCCCTGCACACTTGACGTACACCGGGCGCATTTTGCAATGGCGTGCCACATGGCCAAACAACTGACAATTGAAACATTGCTGCGGTCCAGCCGACGATCGCAGTTTCTCTGTCGATACTCTGAGGTGGCACAGCTTGTCAACCTCAAATATTGTGCGATTTAAGGGCAGGTCTGGTAATACTACTAGGAAAAGCGGCATTACATCGTTACTTCCGGGGCGACGAAGTTGAGCAACAGACCTCACTTCGTAGCCCATTTCTGTCAGCTCTTCTTTCAATGTATCTATTGGCAGAGTCCTGGGAATGCCACGAAACACCACCTTCAACAGTTTCACCGCTCCGGTCGGAAAAGTGTAGTACGGGATATTGCACTGTTGAAGGAGAGAAGTGACGGCCACAAAGTCTTCGGTAGTAGTCATGCTGAATTTGATTTTGTCGCCACCTGCGGTTTTCGCAGCGAATGGACTCTTGATGACATCTGCCACCCGATCATGAAGGGTCTTGTAGTTTTCTACGAATTCCACTACTATAGGTGGAATGGAATCGCATCTCGTCTCCTTTCGCGGCGTGTCGTCAACAGTCAAGGCAGTGAAACGATTTTCTACTTCCATCGCCGCTGGGTCCAATGAAGGTGGGGGCTTTGCTGTCTTCTTCGGCATTATGAAACCTTCCTGGTCTGGCTGCCAATTCTGGGTGGGAGAACGACGTCCTTTGACTCCATTCCGCCCGGAGACCGAGGCTGCAGTATTGTCAGCGGCTTCGATAGTCTTCTTCTTTTGTACCTTGGCATTCTTTGGTTTCTTGGCTGAACCAAGTTTCGTCACTGCCAGGCTGACTCCAGCAGATTTACGCGTCTCATCTTTCCTGTAGTTGACGGCACGCGGCTGTTTATTGTTGGTCCTCTCTGGTGGAGTAGTGGAACGCTTTCTTGGGTTTAAATCTTTGCTCACTGCATACACGTCACCATGTATACGCTGAATGTTGAACACAGCGGCTGGCATAACATCTTCATCCATTTCGATATCCTTATCCATTTGCTGATTCGTTGCACTTGTCACAACGTCCGCTGGCAAAGACGAGTTCAATGAGGCGCTCGACGTGCATGGCGCTGAAGTGCAGAGCGGCCTTTCCTCGTCACCCATCCGGGCACTAACTGATGGGTGGCCGAGCTTAATTCGCTGCCTGCAGTCGAGAATCAGTTATTCAACTTCGACACACAGGTGATTTCTTGTCACTTTTGTAAACAATACCTATATTTAACATTCACACATTCACTCAAAAATGCACACACATAGTCAATTATTTTCAAAAGTCATCACCAATAATCACACTCACAAAAATCTCACGATACTAATTATCAAATCTCTATATAATATGAATATAACAATAAATCAATTTTTCAGATTTTCTTATATATCAATAATAACATTAAGCGCCTGCGAGTGATAATGGTGTATATCAGGGATGGCGAACCTTTATTGATCCACGTGCCATTTTTTCTAAGGAAATGTTGATTGAAGCTATGGGGTGCCTGTAAACAATCATATCTTAGTGATTAATGGGAAAATAAATAAAACTAAATACTATCATCTTAAAACATTATATTTGCAGCCAGAAATTTACATTTTTTGTATTAAGCAAGTATAACGTCAACAGTTTTGTGTTTATTTACGTAGATGAAACTAGTGCGATTTCTGTTGTTGCAAATTAGATGCCAAACAGTTTATATTAGGTTCATAGTTCGTTACTTTTAGCAGAATACAAGCTGAAGTGGAGTCATCTGACAAACGGTTCCGAAGAGAGTCTTTAATGTTATTCATTTATGAAAATAATGACTCACAGGCATAGGTAGATGAAAATATTGTTAAGATAGAGAAAGCCAGCTTATTAAGGCAGCTAAATGTGTGTGGAATTGAATTCCAAGTTTTCATAATGATGGTATTGGCATTTTTACTCACATTGCTTGATAGTCTTGTTAATTCATTTAATTACAACTCCTTCTTCATTTAGATGAATTTTTGAGTCCATATTGAACTACACTGGAACTCAATCAGATGCATCTCCATTTCTTTAATTTCCAACCAATCAAATTTAGACAAGTTCAGTTTATCAGGTGTAGTTACATAATAAACTTGAGTGTTTCCGACAATTCTTTGAACTTAGAAAATCTCGATGAAAATTCTTCGATTGAAGAATTAATTACTAAAGATAACTCTTTAGTGAGTTTTAATTGTTCTAGTTTTTCGTGTACATCCAAATCTCTGATGATTTTTTTACAAGTTTGGGAAATACTTGTAATTATTGGAAATAATATCGTTACTGAAAACTTGCAGGTTTTGCCTCAAAAGCACGAATGAGATCTAGCATAACGATAATTGTTTTGTTTGCGCCTTGAAGCTTCACGTTCAATTCATTGAAATGCTGGCACATGTCTGTAAAAAACATTAATTTTGAAAGCCAGATAACATCCACCAACTATGAATATTGTTCCATTTTTCCCTCATTTTGTAAAAAGAGTGATTTCTTCCAAACAATCAACAAATCTTTGTAGTACGTTACCGCGGCTCAACCAGCGAACATTGTTATACATCAGTAAACCATTGTACACAGAGTTTACTTCATCCAACAAGGCATCAAATTTTCGCTTATATAAAGTCTGCGACTATATGAGGTTCACTTTTTTTTGTGACCACGTCCATTATATTATAAAGGGAGACGAATCCACCTTTTGCACATAAGGCTTGTTGATGTATGATGCAGTGGAATTGGAGAATCGGATGTCCTATGTGTGTTTGAAATAAACTGATACAACAATTTATTTTGCCCACCATACTTGGAGCAGCATCAGTCGTTATCGAAACAATTTTGCTTAAATCTACTTCTTTCTCAGCAAGTAAATTTTTAACAGCCGTACAAATATCTGGGCCCTTAATAGTTGTTGGTATCGATATCATCGCAATTAATTCTTCCTTGATATCATTTAGCACACAATGTCGAGCAAAAACAGTTAAACGAGCAGATTTAGTTACATCAGTACTTTCGTCAAGACACAGCGATATAAAAGGAGATGACTTGATATCATTTGTTTGTTGTTCTTTTACATTCTCTGCCAGTTTTAGTATTCTATCTTTTATTGTGTTTCTGGATAAAGGAGTATCTTTGATACGCTGAATTATCTTATCTTTATTTTCAAAGTCTTCAAAAAGTGATGGGGCACATGTTAACCAGGCTTCCTTCAAAAATTCTCCCTCGCTAAAAGGTTTACCATGTCGAGCAATAACATTTGCAGCCGAAAGAGTTAGGGCCCCTTACATTTGTGAGGTTAGGGTGACTACTAAAGTTTTTGCCGCTGACGGTAAATATTTCTCCTTTGCCGAAAAGGATGTTCTATCCATCACCCGTACAAGAACGTTGTGGTTCTAATTCCCTCTCACTCGATTCAATGAATAGCATTGTTATAATATTTGTTGATCTCAGGCACATGAATCCAAAACTCGCTGATACAGCGAAAAAACAAAACCAATTACTAGTGAAAAGCAGGTGTGATACTTCATAAATGGAAACTTCGGATAGACGGCAGCAAGTGCGGGCTTCAGAGTGGGGAAATAACAAGGAAATTTAATAAAGGTACTTGTTGGAAATGGTTTTACTTGAAAAAAAATTAAAAACTCATTTAACATTTTTAAACACTGGCTAAATTTGGACATAAATTTATTTTTATTATTAAAAGTTGAAATTTTTTTCACATTTTCTCGCTCGACTACTAGAAGGAGGAAGCCCTTGGACCGCAGAATTCTCGGCTTTTCCTTTATATCGTCATCTTAGAATACAGTAGGCAGGAAAAGAAATTTTGAAATATAATTTACTGGTTTAATTTTCATTCTTAGTTCTATTTTCTCATTTGTTCTATAAACCTTCCTTTAATCTAGTCCATCTGTTTCCTTATTGTTTTATTACCTACACATAACTTTGGATATACTGCCTAGGTATCGGAATCCCCCGGACACGTTTCACATAGACAAAGCACTTTATCCTTACAGTCCTAAACCATTCTTGCAATTTCAAGTATAACTTCATATTTCTTCTTATGTGTTCTTTTCCGCGGTAATACTGTAAGCTTAGCAAACATCTGATGTCACAAACATTATTTAGCAGTCAACTTTTTTGTATTCCTAATATGCGTCATACCTAAGACTTAACCACTACTGAAAGATTTTTTTTTATTCCTCCCAGGCGAAGCCCATGAAGTGAGATGGTGTAGGGTTACAAGAACCATTTTCAACCTAAAGGGAGAGGTTTGGAATAAGGAACGGGAAGTAGTACGGCCTTGGGCTTTGCCTGACGTGATTGTCGGAAACCATGGAAAACCGAAAACAGGATCGGGTGTTTCGCAAAAAACTTTTTATTTTTTGCTTATGGCTTTACGCCTCGTCCTGGTCATTAGAGGCGGGAAAAAAGACTGGTCATAAGGAACGGGAAGGAATTCGACCATAGCCTTTTGAAGGAAGCATCCCGGCATTCGCCTGGATTGATTTGTGGAAAACAGAAAACCTAAATCTGGATGCCTGGATGGGTACTCAAACCCGCGTCCTCAGGGCGTTACCGTTCACCCACCACACTCGGACCAAAAAAAGAACCGAAACCAGAATATGCTTTTGATAAATGTGTAATATAATCTTATATATAAAAATGAATTGCTGTTCGTTAGTCTCGCTAAAACACGGGAATAGCTGGGCCGATTTGGCTAATTTTGATCTTGAACTATTTGTGGAAGTTCAGGGAAGGTTTAAACGGTAAGAAAAAATGGAAAAATTGTGAGGAAAATACTAAAAATGACAATTTAATCTTATATAAAGAAATCAATGTGAGTTTTGTTTATGCTCTATGTGCTCCTAAACCGTTCATTCGATTACGGTGAAACTTTGGTGAGTTGTCTAGAGCGTTTCAGAGATGGTTCCTAAGAAATAAAATTTCCAAAAAACCACCCCCTCCTCCCCATAACACCCCATAATTTAAACAACCCATCAGATTTTGTCCGATTTTCACCAAAATTTGCACACGTATACTTAAAAACAAATTAAAAAATATTGCCTATATGTGTTTTCCAAAAACGGAACCCCTCAATCCCTTCACATCCCCATAATGTACACAAACCCATAGATTTTGTCCGATTTCGTTGGAAAATTGCGCAACTATACAATTAAATTGAGCGTTCTGGTAGCTCAGTGCCTAAGCGCTTGCTTTCGAAACGTTCGCTGCTACTGCCCCGAGCACGAATCCCGGCAGGCGCAGGAATTTCGAGAGTTGTGTTTAATCATATGAGCTATGCCAGGACGCTCCGTGGTTCGGATTCCACGTAGGTCCCAGAGGGAAGGAACTGGCCGTCCTACCTGTGACACAATGGCTTAGTATGCCTCCTTCTGGAGGATCCAACCAACCTTCGGGTTGTGGACTAAGTTTACAATTAAATATACAGAAAAATACTGCCTATATATAAAGCACTCGATTTCAGGCACAAGTGTGTGGGAAGATTCTCTTTTTTAGGTAAGGGTGTCAGGGATTGGAATGAGTTACCAAGAGAAATGATGAATAATTTACCGAAAACTTTGAAAGACTTTAAAGACAAAATTTGTAGGTGGGTGCAGGATAGGGGGAAGATGGTTGTGTAGGGAAATTGCCACCGGAGCATGTGCTCCATTGCAATTAAATTAAAGTATCGTGTGTATGGCCAAGTCCATTGTTGGATGTACTCTGTTGAGTGACAAAAGCGTGGTCTTCCACATGCGCACATATTAGTTTGGTTAGTTGACAAATTAAGTCCAGATGAAATTGATTCCATAATTTCAGCTGAGATTCCCGATGAAATAGTTGACCCAAAATTGCATGCAGTAGTGACTAAACACATGATACATGGACCTTGCGGAGTTTTTAACAACAACTCACCCTGTATAGTCGACGGAAAGTGCTCCAAGCGATACCCGAGAGACGTGATTGCCGAAACCATCACGGGAAATGACCGTTACCCATTGTATCGTTGACGATCAGTTGCGAACGGTGGGCGATCGGTAGTTCTGAAGGTAAAAGGACTAGATTTTGAAGTAGACTATCGTTGGATTGTGCCGTACTCGCCATTATTGTTAAAAGCTTTTGAAGCTCACATCAATGAGTAATATTGTAACTCCGTCAAGTCGGTAAAGTACATATGTAAATATGCAGGGCGGAACCGGGGGGTGGGGGGAGGGAAAGGGCGCAGGGCGGCTCAAGCGCCCCCCCCCCCCCACACACACACATAAAAAATATGTAGTTCCACCTCCGACATTGTGATTTTGGAGACCTTCTTTTTAGCTCTACGGATTCAACGCCCGAGGAGACTGTAAATATTAACCTTTGCCCGACTCAAGCCACCCCCTGAAGGCAAGCCCCCCCAAACCAAAATTCACTCAAACCCAGCCCCCTCCCCCAAACCAAAGTCCGCTCAAGCCCCTCCCAAACTAAAATCCTGAATCCGCCCCTGTAAATATGTTAACAAAGGTAGCGACATGGGCATCTTCGCTGTAACAAATGCAAATGATGAAGTATCTCAGTATCAGATGGGTCGCTATATAAGAATCAACGAAGCTATTTGGCGTATATTTTCATTTTCGATCCACGAAAGACACCCTACAGTGGTCCATTTGGCAGTTCATCTAGAAAATGGACAACGAGTGTATTTGAATCATGAGAACGCGGCGGATAGGGCGGCACGTCCACCATCGACCACATTAACAAGTTTTTTCTCAGTTTGTCAAACAGATGTTTTCGCACGCACTTTGCTGTATGCTGATATGCCACGCTATTACACTTGGAACGCATCATCGAAATCGTTTCAGCATCGGAAACAAGGAACACCAGTTGAAGGACACCCAAATGTATTTGCCTCAGATGCTCTTTATGACGCATCTACACAGTTCATTCAATTAACGATGAATGTTATTATCTTCAATTGTTGTTGGTGACTGTTCATAGTCCGACATCGTTTCAACAACTGAGAACAGTTGATGGACATCTGTGTGCGACATACCATGAGTCGTGTTAACTACTACAATTGCTCGAGAACGATTCGCATTGGATAATACGCTCAAGGAATCCGTCATATCCTCATCGCCTCATCAGATTTGCCCGTTGTTTGCGATTATAATACCGACATGTTTCGCCTCGAATCCGAAAGATTTGTGGATGAAATATAGGAACTACATGTCTGATGATGTGTTGCATCATGTGCGTTGTCAAACTTTGAATCCTATACTACAGAAATTTACAATGAGACATTAATTATGATAAGAGATATGTGTTTATTGGTGGCAAATAAAGTATTGTCGTGTTTGGGCATGACATCACCCAATCGTCCTATGCGCGATGCATTTAACCACGAGATACAAAGAGAACAACAGTACGATACTGAAGTATTGAACGAAACAGTTCGTTCAAATGTTCCGCAATTAAATGACCAACAACGAATTGTGTACGATACTTTGATTAAAGCTATGAACAGTGGATCTGGTGGAATTTACTTCTTTGATGCTCCCGGACTGACTGGGAAAACGTTCCTAATTTCATTGCTGTTGCCAAAGATCAGATCGCAAAATTAAGTAGTCCTAGCGTTGGCTTCATCTGGAATAGCTGCAACATTGTTAGAAGGAGGACGAACTGCACATTCTGCCTTGAAATTACTATTAAACATGCAATTCAACGAAGCACCAGTTTGCAACATCACCAAGACAGCACAACGGCCAATATTCTACAGATATGCAAATTGATCATTTGGGATGAATGTACGATGGCCCACAAGAGATCACTGGAGGCACTGGACGGAACGTTAAAAGATCTTCGTGACTACCAAAACATTTTTGGTGGAGCCATGATTCTGTTGTCAGGTGATTTTCGTCAGACTCTTCCAATTATTCCCCGATCAACTGACGAACTAAAAGCATGCCTAAAATCAACTAATTTGTGGCGGAATGTAAAGACACTCCAATTAACAACTAACACGTGAGTGGTTTTGCAACAAGATCAAACTGCGTTTGTGTTTTCGAAGCAGTTATTAGATATTGCAAATGGTAAAGTCGAAGTTGGACACCTCGGACCGGATTAATTACACTACCCACGCATTTCTGTCACTTTCACCGACTCAAAAGAAGAGCTTATTCAGCGTGTTTTTTACGGACATAGAACAACATAATTGGCTGAGTGAACGAGCAATACTGGCGGCCAAAAACAAAGATTTCAATGATCTCAATGCGACCCAGGAGAGTTGTTTTCTTACAAATCAGTTGATACAGTTACAAACCAGGATGATTTAGTAAACTACCCCACAGAGTTTTTAAATTCACTGGAATTGCAATGGAATGAGACTGGCTGTAAAAAAGCTAATGAATAACGTGATCGAAACCAAGATCAATCAAGGGAAAATACAAAAGAGAGGATGTCTTGATCCCGCGTATACCGATGATTCCAACGGATTTGCCTATTCGATTTTAAGCGTCTTACAATTTCCCGTGCGTCTGGCCTTTGCGATGACCATAAATAAATCGCAAGGTCAGTCGTTGCAAGTTTTCGGAATCAACTTGGAGTTTCCCTGTTTCGCGCATGGACAATTATACGTCGCGTGCTAGCGCGTCGGAAAACCATCTTTTATAATTTACACACCGCAAAAATATAGGTCATCAGAAAGCTTTAAATTGATTAAGTGTATACCTGTGTTCGCATTTAATGTAGATAAAAATTTTGTACTCATTTGAATTGTTAGCAAAATTTCGTTTAGCTGACCGATCGAAATTAAAACAGGTGAGATATAGTATGCGAATATGTGTGAGGGTGTGCGTGTGGGTGTATGTGTACATGTATATGTGGTGTTGTTACTAAAACATAGCCGTCAAAATTAAAATATTATTGTTTTACATCGTCACAACGTATCAAAATGTTATAACAACTACGACATGAACATCGGTAGTCCTGCCGCTCGATCCACTTTTTCAAAAACGGGCAATGCATATTATATTAGACACAAAAAAAAATAAAATTGTAGGCACCTTATTGGTTGACATGTGTCCGTATAGTAGAAACAACCTGCTTAAACCGTGACGTGCGCAAAAGAGACACTATTGTACAGTCATGACAATAAAGAGTTTTTTTGCTCGGTGTTGCCATCTCAATACATTATACATATATGATGTAGGTGAAACGAAGTTCACCGGGTCATCTAGTATTTAGATAGCTGTATATCACTTGTTGCGTGAAGACATTTCATATATCTGCTTAGGAAGATCTAAATAATAGGTCTAACAGTTGAAACAAAACTATATAAGTAAATCTTTCTAATTTTATTGTGCCTAGGAAAGTTCGTCTAAACCTGATCACTGTTACTCGAAACATAGTATTTTCAAAAGAGGTCTTAGAAAAATTGCAAAAATTGAAACTGTCGTAAAAAATATATTAATTATGAAAGAAGTCTTAGATAGACGCCTTAGAAGATTCCTAGAACTGTATTTTAATACACATTTGAGTAATAGTTGTAGCTTATTATATGAAATAATTTCAAACATATTTGTTGTCAGTCATACGGTTACGCGTTACCGCTATTGTTAATGTCTGTTTATCTCCAGTCGATGTTGTATCAATTTAGAAAAAAGTCCCGTGTAATCTGTGTCATCCTGGTTGTGTAACTCTTAGGTTACTGACAAAGAGCTTGTTTCATTCCAACACCCATGTGGGTAAATATAACAAAATCCTCTATCAGGATGATCAACTCGCTGGCCCGATAAATAATTAAACTGTAGCTAACTCGTGTCGTGCATGGTGGTGGTTTAACTCGGCTCAGAATACCATGAGCAAAATACCATTGCAGCAGAAAAATGAATATGATAAGCAAAACAAGAATCAATAAATCTAACAGATGAATTTCTGTACTTCAATTTTTTTCAGGTGGTTTACACTGAAATATACCGTACTAGTGATTTATGTATATAAAGCAAAACTATAGCAATCAAGTCATCAGGCGAATGTCTCTGAATGAAGCCAATGGCAGCATTAATAGCTTGAAACGAATCTGCCGACGTTTTAAGAGGCTTTATATATTTTTTCTTTAATATCATCTTGTTCGTTGATCGTCATTTACTGGAATGTGTACTCGTTTTTATGTCATTGTCAGAATAAACTAACGTATTTAAACATCGGGTTTACAGGTATGGAATGGCTATCTCTATTTTTATTCTTGTCCGAAATTTCTTGAGAGGAAAAATGTTTATTTGCCAGTTGGAAAATGTTATTTTACAATTTTTGCTACAGGTGTGTCGCAAAAATTCAGTAATTCTCGATGTTTTTAATCTTTAGTTAAGGTAACGCTCAAAAAATATGGAAAATTAGTGCCGAAATGTAGCGTTATATTCGTGCCAAAGTCAGGCTTAAAGTATCTGGTCTAATGCAAACGCAAATGGCCATGCAATAGAGTGAATGGTCGTAAATACTCAGGTTTTAAGCTTTATAGCACAAAAACCATTTTTCAATCTTTGAAGGGGAAATAACAAACTAATGGGTAACAGCAGACGTTTATTACTGAGTGGTTTAAGTTAGAAGTGTTTTGTTACAGAAGTGAAGATTTACTTTAGTTAAAGAAAAATACTATTTACATTTCTTCTGTTGATTGACAAAGTAAGCTTATCTTCAAATCTGTAGTAAATGCCCGCTTGGAATAGAAACGAATATAACGACACAACGAGATTCGTTTAACAGAAATACGGATTAATGATGATAAACGATTAGGAGAAGAGTATTAACGTCCCGATGATCACATTCTCCATTGTGATGTCATTCTGCTTTTCAGTACGTGTTGACGAATAGTAGTTGCATTAATATCGGTGATACTGCTACAACGGATGGAAATTTTAATCTATCGAAAATTGAAAGGCTAGTTAGTTCCCAAAATTATTTGCTATAGCACGTAGTAAAAGTGTATGTAATGGACTATTTCCTTTCTCTTGTATTTACATTAATTATATGTTATCTCTTACATCGCTAGTGTCACCATCTTTTATTTCATTTTATTTGTTCTGCATCGTCTAAACATTCTCATGTATTTCCCTAGCTACATTGTTGATTATATGAATTTGCAATTTCGGTGTTCTGTAGCTAGTAGGGTGGACAATGGGTTGCGGAGGTTTGTGTTATTTTATTTTGAAATTCCTTGTTAATTTTTTAAAGAGTTAACTTGATTTAAAACATGGTCACTGAGACAAAATAATGGATGGGTGGATAGTTATACGATAACATTACCCTTCAATTGATTATGAACAAATAATACAACCGAAGATAAGAATATTTGAGTACGTGTCGAAGTAACATCTAATATCCACAAAACTTCAAACTCCTGAATACTCAGGAAATATAATGGTTCATATTAATTTTTTATTTTTTATTTTTTTACTTATGGTTTTATGCCTTGTCGACGTCGAAGTCATTAGAGGCGGGATGGGATTGGGGACAAGGAACTGGAAGGAATTCGGCCATGGCCTTTTGAAGGAAGCATCTCGGCATTCACCTGGAGTGATTTGGGGAAACCTTGGAAAAACCAAATCTGGATGCCTGGACGGGGATTCGAACCGGCGTCCTCCCAAATGCGAGGCCAGAGCGTTAACCGCTCACTAACCACGCTCGGTCACAAAGTATCGCTATTTGTTTCAGTGGTAATCATTTACCCTTATCCTTCTCTTATCACTAAACTTCTGCAAAGTAGTGAAGAAAGATTTGTAAATGAAAAACAAATACATAGATAGATAGATAGATAGATATGTTCACTTTGATCCCATGTGAGAATAATCTCGGGGATGTGGAACAGTACAT